>JANBXA010000114.1:24062500-24625000 GCA_030556225.1 Cricetiscus sungorus
ACAAGAACGCGGCTCGCAGAGAGTTGGGGTGTTGCGGGAGCAAGATCAGGCAGAGAGACGGCAGCCATGAGCTCTCTGGGAAAGGTTAGCTGGGTGGATTTAATAAGATCAGGAGGGGAGAGGTGCAGGCACCAGGGAAAGCTGCGTTGCTGGCGAGCCTGTCTCTGCCTCTGCGGTGACTTTTGTTTCTGTGGCTTTTCCTTTTGGCGCTGGGGATGGAACCCAGGGGTGGGGGTGGGGCAGGCACTGAGCTGTGCCTGATAGCACGCAGGCTCTTTGTGGGCTCTCCTAGTCCTCCGGATAGTTTGAGGTCTGTCAGTTCTCTTCACAGCCCCACTCTCCGCGGTTTTGTTATTGTTTGCTGCTGCTGTTGTTGTTTGAGACTGGTTTTCTTGTAGCCCTAGCTGTCCTTGAACTCACGCTGTAGACCAGGCTGGCCTCGAACTCAGAGCTCCGGATAAAGCACTGGAATCAAAGGCATGAACACCAGCACCCAGGATTTTCCCTTCCTTTCTTGAGAGAGTTTCACACTGTAGCCCACAGCGTCTGGGAACTTACTCAATAGTCTAGTCTGGCCCCAGCAATCCTCCTGCCTCTGCCTCTGTGTTGGGATTAAAGGCGTGCACCACCACCAGCTGATTGATTGATTGATTGATTGATTGATTGAGACAGGTCCCCTTATGTAGTCCTGGCTGGTCTAGAACTTTCTATGTACTTTTGGCTGACCTTGAACTCACAGCTATCTGCCTCCTGAATACTGGAAATAAAAGCATAAGCCACAGTGCCAGTCTCTCTCTTTTTTAAAAGTAACCCATCCAGTTCCGTTTGTGCTGCCCATATATTTATGGGTGTGGAGCCATGCACTGGAGCGGGGCTGACCCACCAGGAGCCACACCCTTAAAGAAAGGTGACTCTTCCTGAGGGCTGCAGTTAGGGGTGGGGGCTGTGACTCCTCTGCATTACCCTGCAGTCCTGCTGTGCTGGCATATCCGGCGTGATCTTGGGCATGGCTGCTCGTCCACGTCTTACTCCGATGGGCTCTTCTCCACTAGGCTGTGCTTCGGAAGGTGTTGTGGGAACATGCCCTGCGAGGCGTCACACAGGGCTCACACCTCTGCTGCTGTCACTGCAGACCAAAGCCATCACCAGACTGTCTTGTCCAGCTGTTCACCTAATGACAGTGACAAAGCACCCTGAGATGCAGGCCTCCTGTAAACCCAGCAGGGTGCACTCAGAAAGAGGAAGCCAGAATACAAGAGGAGAAGCGCATTATTTGCCAGTCATCTGCTATGCCCAGATAAATAGGAGTCCTTGCAGGGTGCGTCTGTGTTACTGTCTAACCCTACAGCCGTGACTTGGTCTTTTCCTCTGCTGACTGGTGGGGTTTCTGCTTTGGGCATTTGAATACTGCTCATTTCACTCCTTCCTTGAAAATGCTCTGTCTTAGTTAGGGCTTTTATTGCTGCAATGAGGCACCGTGACGAAAAAGCAAGTTGGGGAGGAAAGGGTTTATTAGGCTCACACTTCGGCATTGCTGTCCATCGCTGAAGGAAGTCAGGGCAGGAGCTCACGCAGGGCAGCAGCCTGGAGGCAGGAGCTGGTGCAGAGGCCATGGAGGGAGCTGCTTACTGGCTTGCTTCCCACGGCTTGCTCAGTCTGTTTTCTCACAGAACCCATCCCAGGGATGGCCCCACCCACATGGGAGCCCTATTGCACTAATTGAGAAAATGCTTCACGGCTGGCATTTCCTCTGATGACTTTCTAGCTTGTGTCAAGTTCCACACACACACACACACACACACACACACACACACACACACACACCAGCCAGTACACCCTGCATTGATTCCTCTTAAAGGAAATCCATGTTCTCTACCATGACGTTTCAGAGTGATTACCCCCAAGGCATCTATCTACACCTCAATCCCTGGCCTCTGTTATGTTACAGTAAAGGCCAATTTGCAGCTATGGTTTGGTTAAGGATTCTGAGATGAGAGATGGCCCTGTGTCACCTGGCTGGTGGTGTTTATAGGGGAAGTAGTAGAGTCAGAATCAAAGAGAGATTGAAGTGATCATGAACTAGGGGTGCCAGCAGCTTGCAGAAAGAGGGAACACACAGCAATTGAGGACTGTGTTCTGAGCAGGAGAAGGATGCTGAGTTCCATGATGTATACTTCAGTGTCATAGAATTACAGCTTGAGAACCATCAAACATTAGAAACACATGTGTGAACCACAGTCGTGGCTTCTGCTTTTGTATGTATTTTAGTGGGCTCAGTAATGTCTGCCAGAGACACTATTGTTCAATATTGTCCAAATATCACCCCCAGATCCCCTGAGTATGATCTTATTTGGAAAACGTTCTTTGCAGATGCAGTGACATTAAGGATCTCAGAATGAGACAGATCATCCTGGATTTCTGGACATCTCCAGTGACAGGTGTCCTTCTGAGCCAGGCAGAGGGGGATTTTCAATAGGAGAATGTACGTGAGGACAGGGCAGACACTGGAGTGACTGGAGTGGCGCTGCCACAAGCCCAGGAACTCCGGAGTCCCCGGAAGCAGAGGACTGTGCAGGGAGGAGTCTTCTGAGGAGCTCAGGCTTTCCAGTCTCCAGAGCTGAGAGAAAACCCTGGCTGGCAAACCTCGATGCTTTCAGTATTTGTCTGGTAGCTACAGTCACTAGCGTAATTGCTTTCCTCATGTTTCTTTATTGAGCCAGAGTCATCAAGTCCTGTTTTGACCATGCTAAAAACAGAAGTCCCCTGGCCAGGTTCCCTCGCCGCCTCTAGCATGTTGGCCTGTGGTCCAGCCTCCCTCCCGCTGTGCTTTGATATTCTGTTACTGCACATCTCTCTGTGCTTTGCATTCAGCACAGCAGTCAGGTTGACATAGATGTCAACAACCCAGAAGGGCAGTGGCTAAGGTGATGGAGGCCCCCAGCTGGGCCAGACCTTGACAGTTTAGGGGCTGCAGGACAGGGTGTGTGTGTGTGTGTGTGTGTGTGTGTGTGTGTGTGTGTGTGTGTAAGATGGAGGAGAGAGGGAAGGAGAGGAGAGGGAAGGGGAGGAAGAGAGGGAGAGAGAGGGGGGGGGAGGGAGGGAGGGAGGGAGGGGGTGAGGAGGCTGTCTGTGTGGTTGTGATGGGGGGGGGGTGCACGTGGCTTCTGGGAATTGAACTCAAGCCGGCAGGTATGCATGGCACACTCTTCTACCATTGGAGCCATCTTCCCAGCCCCTGATGTCAGTTCTTATCATGGGTGGTCTCTGTACTCAGTTGACTTTTGCAAACTTTGTCTTAAGCCTCTGGATGAGCCATCAGAGGCTGAGGTTCATGTATATGCTGGAGGTCGCACAGGTAGCAGGGAATGTCAGCAGGGAAGGAAGTCTGGTGTCTTCACAGACATCTGGAGAGAAATGATTTCTCTGTGGACTAAGGAAAACATGGAGAGGGGAGACTCCAGTCTGGATACCCTCAGGAAAGGAAACTCTACTTCACAGGAAAATGGTGTGGGTGGAACCTAAGGGCCATCACTGGGTCCCCGTTGGCAAGCAGGTCTGAAGGCTGGGAGGCAAGACAGAGAGGAGCGCAGGCAGGCGTGTGGGGACAACTGTCCCATTCTCTACTTGAGGGCCAGCTCAGCCCTGATACAACTAAGAGTGAAACCCAGGGAGGCAGGGACTATGGCCAGGTCACGGAGGAGGGGCAGTACACTTCCTTGAGCCCAGAGGCTCCCTGACGTGACTGCTCTCTCCCGTCTGCAGCAAAGCCTTGGAGCTAAGAGGACACAAAGGTTTCTGCGGGAAAGCAGGGACTGGGTTGAACATCAAACTCCAGTTTAGAGGGGAGATGTGAAGCCAAAAGTAAACAGACGGAGACCTGGCAACCGAAGGAGGGAAGGAGGACCAGGGAGGGCCCTGGTCTGGCCTGGCTAGAGGCGCCCTCCCCAGAGGTTGTGGGCAGATAGGTGGCAGAGACAGAGAGGGAAGCCCCTGAGAGGAAAAGCAACTGGTGCCACGCAGTATGTTCGTGGGCAACTTGCTTGTCTCGACCCTCAGGTGCCGATAGCCATGTCTGACGGGAGGTGGTGCCTTCTGGCACGGCAGGTGTGGGTGTACCTCCAGGGTCTCTTTCAAATAACCCCAGTGGCAAGTTACTAGTGATCCTATTTCCTCAGTTTGTGGCAGCTCTGTCACGCCACATAAAGCTGAGCTATTTCAGGGACTGTGGCTATGAGTCATCTTGTCGATTCTCGGTATATAGTTTTTACCTCTGCTCTATAATCTCATTCCTTTGTTCAGTGTAGCTGCCGATGATGTGTTCTTTTCATTGCTTAACTTTTCCTCTGTGATATCAAGATGGCCTCAACATTGGAGAAGGCAGCAGTCACAGTTTCCCTGACCATTTCCCAGAGATGGTTAAGGCTAACCCTGATGGTGCTCTCCGGTTTAGATTTGAGATGACAACTGAGCCAGTACAAACTCTTGTCTGAGCTTCACGACAGACAAGAGTGTCTTAGTTTTGGCTGACCGAGTGCATGCCAAATATTTGCAGGCCCCTTGCTCAATCCCCAACAAGCATCTCTATTAAATATGGTCACATTTATAATTTCTTGTCACTTCTCTACCCGCTCAAATGCTGTAAACAGATAATCTTAGGGAATTATAATTAAAGAGGAGAGTCTTGCTTCTGTATTTGATAAAAGTTATACATACACACATTCATACACATGGCATGCACACACATATAGATACACAGATGCTTACTAACACATATATACAGAGACACAGGCAAACACACATACACACATACTCAGACATCAACATGTACACAGACAAACACACATACACACATACTCAGACATCAACATGTACACAAACATACATACATACAGAGATACACAGACACAGACAGAGTCTTGCCTTTGATGGGCCTATCAAATTGTATATATATCTTGACCAATTACCAACTCTTCAAAAATTCTTTCAAAAATTCTTTTATAATGGATATTTGCCTGTATGCATGCGTGTGTGTGTGTGTGTGTGTGTGTGTGTGTGTGTGTGTGTGTGCGCGCCTCATGCATGTGTGCGTTTGCGTCTTGAACAAATGCCTGGTGTCTATGGGGGCAGGAAAGGGTGTCAGATCCCCTGGAACTGGAGTTACAGACAATTCTGAGCAGCCGTGTGGGTGCTGGGAGCCAAACCTGGGTCCCCGAGAGAGCAAAGTGTTCTTAGCGTCTAAGTGCTCTCTAGCCCCCGCCCCCTTAGTTTATGTTTTTTTAGACAAAATCTGGCTATGTATTTCAGGCTGGCTTTAAACTTGTTATGTATCTGAGGCTCAAGTTGGACTCAAACTCATGGCCCTCCTGTCCTGAATACTGGGAGTGTGTGATCCTAGGCACAGCCAGGCTTCTGTGTCATAGATAATGGGTCTGTTTTCTCCACCATTAGCACTGAAGTTTATTGGTTAGTTTGCCTCCACTTTCCCTTTGCCTCCTCCCACTCCCCCTCCTCCCTCCCTCCCCCTCCTTGCTCTTCCCCTCCTCCTTTCCTTCACCCTCCTTCTTCTGGAGACAGGGTCTTATGCAGCCTAGGCTAGTCTCAAATTCAAATTTGCGATCGTTCTGCCTCAGCCTCCTATGTCATGGAATACAAGCATGTGCCATCACGGCCAGCTCACTGACATTTAAAGAATTTCTCCTGAACAAGTCAATATTTTTAACACCAAGAGGGCTAAGAGAACTTATTTAGGAAAGAGAAGGAAATGATAGTAGCTAGGAAAAGATGAGTCACGGGGCTGAGGAGACTGAGCTGCGGCCTTGCGTATCAGTTTTCTGGGAGGCAGGTGCCGTGAACGTGGCCAGATTTATGGTTCTCTGGCATGTGGTAAGGAGACAGAAGGCTCCTCACAGGAAGCCATGCTTTTCTTTGCCTCTCTCCCCACTGGATCCAGTAGATGCTGCAGTTGGCTGAGCCACACTGGCCAGAGCTTCGCGGCCCACTCTGGGGAACACACACTTCCTCATCCACACAGCCCACTGGGAAGTTGAGAGCCTAGCTTCCTGTTACCCAACAGGGGCTTCCTAGTAGAGCGCCCTCCTACCAGGCTCCCCGGGTGCCCAAGGCTGTTTCTAGGCTGCCCAGCCCAACAGAAGCTTGGGTCTCAGAGGAGTGTCTATTTGTCGGGCACATCCTGTCATCTGCCAAAGCGACAGATGACGACAAGGAATGCTGGAGGAACGGCACATGTGGACAGCGGGAAATCTGGAGTAGCCGTTAGCTGGAGGTGGTGGCTCTGTTTTTTGGCCATGAGCGTTTGACCTGGACATGCTTTTGAAGGAAGCTATATATGCTTGGTACTGCGCCACCGAAGCCACCGGACATGATTCTTAGATCATCGTAATATATATTCATGATGCATATATTTATGATGTATTTTGAGGGGGCTGAAGAGATGGCTCAGCGGTTCAGAGCACTGGCTGCTCTTCCAGAGGACCCGGGTCCAGTTCCCAGCACCCACACGGCAGCTCACAAGTGCCTGTAACCCCAGTTCCAGGCTATCTGGCACTCTCACACACGTGAGGCAAAGCACCAATCAATGCACATAAAAAATTTTTTTAAAAATGTAATAAAGAAAATTTTTTTAAAAATGAAAAAATAACTTAAAAAATGTATGTTGAAGTAAAAGCACTGTATTCTGAAAAACTGAAAGTGACGTGATGTGGCTGCTCGCAGTGCTGGCACCAACAGTCAGGACTTTTTGAATGAAGAGAAAGAGAGGAGCGATATCTACGAGGAGCAGCTGGAAGATGCCTGGATCCTTGAGTCATCAAGCCGCTGTCAGCGGCCCCGGAGGACAGCCAGATGTTCTCCTCACTGATTATGTCGTCCCAGTGTTTAGCTTGGGGCAGGGACGATGGCTCAGCAGGTGAAGTCTAGCTGTGCAAACTGGATGAACCATGTTTAGTTCCCAGGATCCAAATGAAAAGTCCGATGCAGTGGGTCACATCTATGACCCCAGCACTCACTCCTGCCCTGCACTCACCGGCCAGCTATCCTGGAGACCTCCACAAGCTTGCCGTGGCATGGGGACACTCTCTTCCCAGCAAAATGGACCCAAGAACGCCAGTTTTGTGCTTCTGTGAGGGCTGGCTGGGTTCTGACAGTAGTTCTCTGGGTCACCCACACAGTTGCAGGCAGGCTGTAGCCAGAGAGCACAGTCTCCTCCTGACCCATCTGCAGTTCCAAATGGTTCTCCCAGTGGGCTGGAGTCGCTGCTGCTTACCTACCGAGTGTCCTGGAGGCCACAGCTGGAACACACATGCAACTTGGGCTTTTCATTGCATGTCTAGATAGTGGTTTTCCTGCTGAACCGGCTATGTGTTCTCAGTTTAAACTGAAGAAGTGATGGAAGGCACACAATGAAGGAAAAAGCTTTGTAAGAACTGGTTGAAGGATACAGAGTACGGAGCCCAGAGCCTGGAGGAAACCCTGGATTTGATCTCTAGAACCAGATAAGCTGGGCATGGTGAAGCATCTCATAACCCAGGAACACGGTAGGGACAGGGAGATACACAGAAGCCTGTCTGAAGTGCGCAAGAACCAAGGACTATGAATTACACATGTCAACGCTTAATATACAATTTCCTGTGCATTCACAAATTTGGTAAAAATGTATGCTGTTAGTAACTTTAATAGCAGCGACATTTGCAGTGATTACTGCTGTAGCTAGTTTGTTGAGACCATCTATCATCTGCCAGGTGCCATGCTAGGTGCTTGGCCTGCATTTTCTCCTGCATAACTCCTAGGAGAGTTAGAGTTTATAAGCTTTATAAACAATTGGAAACTCTGGTGCAGCAAGGTTACCCCCGTTTACACAGTTGTATGGCTGATAACACAATACCAATCTCACCAGCTCTGTTTGACTCCAAAGTGTAGAAGCTTTTGTTTTGTTTTGTCCCCCAGATTGTGTTTCTACTTGAGAAGAAATTTTAAAATGAAATCACACTTAAATTTCTCTTTTCAAAGGAACACATGAATGATATCAGTGTTCTACCAAATGCTATTTTTTGAAATAGATTCTCTTGGCAATATTTGGATTTAAATATTTTATTGAATTTTATTTATCTGGAGGCCACGTTTTAAAAACTGTTCTTTGATGGATATATATTTATTTTGAAGTAGTCATGAAAAGAAAGATTGTTCAAAAATTGCCTGCCACACACACTAGTAATAAATAAAATTTTGTTTTGTTTTATTTGTTTTGAAGATAGCATCTCCTTGTGTAGACATGGCTGGCCTGGAATTTACTCTGTAGACTCACAGAGATCTGTTTGCCTCTGTCTCCCCAGTGTAGATATCAAAGGTGTGTGCCAGGAAGCCCAACAAAAATGAAAATTCCCTCTACTGACAAAGATGGTAATTGTATTGAACTTAGAAACTTACTACAGAAGAAGCAGATGTTATATATTTGTTTCTGTTGAGAGTATTTGAGTAAGATCTATACTCTACAATAAAGCTTAAGCAACCACAATTATGCCTGTGTCTGTGTGAACGTGTGCCCCTCCCTGAGTGTGTGTGTGTGTGTGTGTGTGTGTGTGTGTGTGAGCATGTCTGTCTTCACCCGCGTGTGGTGGCTGGAGATTGACGTTGCCTGTCCTCCTTAGATGCTCTCCATGTTCTTTACTGGGCCCAAAGCCATCCTTGGTGACAATGGTAAGGGTAGCTTGTTTCAAAAGGAAAAGAAACTATGAGTCATAAATAAGGATCTCTACTCAAATTTAAGCACAATGTTAAAATTCTAAGGTGAGATTTTGACAGATGGTAAAAAGAGCAGCTAGCTGCCTTAGAGATGCAGTTTACAGGAACTCTACCACAAAATGCACTTAAATGCCTGCCAGAAAGCATCTCAAACCACTTCTAAGCTTAAATCCCAACTTCTCCGAGAGGCATACCAATATTTTTTGCCTTTTTTCTTTTTGGATAAATTTATGTATTTTTTAAAGCAGTTTTTAGTGCAGAGCAACCCTGAGGGAAAAGCACACAGTTCCCGTGTGCACTCTCCTCATCCCCCCAACCTTAACTGTCCTGAAACAGGGCTGGATGCCTGCTAGATTAACTTACATCTGCTGAGGACCAGCCCAGTGCCTTGTACATGTTGGCCAAGCACTCTGGCAGCCCCAGAGTTTGCTATTATACACCCTTGGGGTTTGAGCAAAGCATAAAGAACACGTTTCCACAGTTATAGCAGTATCAGACAGTGTCTCCCTCCCTGCCCCACACACTCTCATCTCTCCCTCCCCAGGAGTATCTGACAGCCTCTGATGGGTTTATTGTCTTGTGGCATTATTACTGGAGACAGACCCTCAAGTATCTCAGGTGGTCTCAATGCTCCGTGTAGAGAGGGTAGAGAGGATGGCATTTAACTTCTGATCCTCTTGCTTCATTCCCCAGGTGCTGGGATTCCAGGCTCGCACCACCATCAGTTTTATGAGCTGTGGGACAGGAGGTCCATCTCAGGAACCACCATTCTTTCTCAGAAACTGCCCAACAGAGTGTCACTGGGGCCTGGCTGTACGCTAGGCTGGCTGGCTAGTGAGCCCCAGGGATTCTCCTGTCTCTGCCTTCCCAACACCAGGGTTACAGGTATGTGCCCAGGCCCAGCTTTTTATGTGGTGCTGGGTTTGAACTAAGTCTTCATGCTTATCATGCATATCAAGCTCTTCCTAGACTGAGCCATCCCCACGGCCCTTATTGCTGTTTTCTGAGACAGAGTCTCATGTACCCCAAGCTGACATCCAACTAGATGTGGCCTGCTGAAGATGCGGGCTTCCCATTCTCCCATTCCCCGTCCGGTTCTTTGATTATGGTGAGCACCACCACAGACTGAGTGATGGAGTTCTTTGAAGATAGATCCTCCTACATTTCAGAAGTAGAATTTGGATTCCTGCAGAAGATGAAAGGGTAAGAACTTATCAGGCCTGTGGGTGTGGCGGTGCCATGTTACTGTGGTGGTCAAGACCAGAGCGGGTGGGTGGGTGGGAACCAAGGCTCATGGAGAAAAGACACAATGAAACTAAGGAGCAATAAAAATGTAGGAATTTGCTACATTTTGTTCTGTTAACCAAGCTCTTCTCTTTCCCAAAGTAGGCACCCAAAACCAAAGCAAAGCAAAGCAAAGCAAAGCAAAAGCCCCTTTTGAGTGAAGGACAATTAAACAAGATGAACTTTGTCTTAGAGGCTTAAAGAATTGAGTGGACTGAAACTCAGACTTTACTGTTTTCAAGCTTTTGTGTGTTAGACCTTTGCCAGACTTTCTACAGTCTATACATCCTTACCCCCATGGCAGCCTATGGAGTAGTTCCAGCTTTATGTTCTTGTCACAGCTGAGAGGTGACGGTGAGGGACAGATCTTACCAAGTGAACAGGTACTGCATTCAGGGACGAGTCAGGTCTCAAATGCCATTAGGGGACTTTGCTCTCGGGTTTTGTTCAGCTTGCTATGTGCCATCCAACAGAACTGTGTCAGCGAGGAACCAGATCCTACATTTAAAACTCAATAAATACATGTGCTTACTGGCTAACAATTCTGCCAGTATGACTCCAAATTAATGGCTTTCAAACCGGGCAGGACACATTCCAGGAAGGGAGAGTACACAGACTGATGAAGAAAACATAGCATTCCATATATTTAAATCATTATTTGGTATGTTTAATACTTTAAACTGATAGGTGTGCACGCGCGCGTGCGCGCGCGCGCGCACGCACGCACGCACGCGCACACACACACACACACACACACACACACAGTATACATATGTATGATAATTTCATCATACTTAGCTAGCACTCAGCTTGCATATCAGTTTGTTTAATGACTCATTGAGGTACTTTCTTTTACTACCCCTATTTTACATATGAAGGAACTAAGGGCAACTGAGTATTGTTGCCAAGGACACAGGTATTATAGTTAGCAGCAAGCCAAGACTTTGAGTGTACACATTCTGGCTTGCATCTGTGTACTGAAAGTTAAATAAGTGTTTGGTAGGGAGGGCAACGTCTTTATGAATGTCATGAGCAACCAAAAATGTTTGCTGTCTAATGCTCTAGAATGGACAAAACAGTTCCAAATCTGCAAATTTAAAGGGATCTTAGATCCTGCTTAGCCTAGCACACCTAAAGATTGTGTGCATGACTGAAATCCTGTAACTATCCCTAGTATCACAATTGGTCTCCTTTGCCAATTTTGCTGCAGAGGAGAGGGTGGGGAGAACGTTAAAAAAAAAAAAAAAAAAAAAAAATCCAGACAGAAAGGGAGGAGGAAAACCAGCAGAACCCAAACCTGCTCACCCGCTTTCACCCCTGGCTTTGTGGATAGTGGTTGGTGGACGCGTCAATTCAACAAAAACTAGGAGTGGTTCTCGGCCTTCCCACTGCTGCCCTTTAATACAGCGCCTCATGTGTGCTGACTCCCGACCATAACATTTTTGCTGCTATTTTACAACTGTAATTTGCTACTGTTATAATTCGTAATTTAAGTGCCTGTTTTTCCCGTTGGTTTTAGGCGATTCCTTTGAAAGGGTCGTTGGATCTGAAAGGGGTCGAGACCCACGAGTTGAGAAAAGGCTGAAACAGAGATTCTTAAAAAAAAAAACAAAAACAAAAAAACAAAACAAAACAAAAAAACCCCATCACCTGAAATCCCTGAAATAAAATTTACTCTACACCATCGTCTACTCCTCCCTGTTTAAAGGTATGCTTTAAATGGCATCCCCACGCCTCCTGCTTAGCTACCCCTCTCGCTCCACGGCGCCTAGCACACGCTCGGGACTGGGGATCGAGGGCTCCTCTCACCATCGTTATCTTCTAGGTGCGCGAAGCAGGTAGCGGAGGCCGTGCGTGGCCAGGGAAGTTTCGAGAAGAGCGGAGCTCTAAGGCATACAGTTACAGGGGAGTGTGCGGGGCCGGGGTGAGTATGCACGCCGACGACCGATCGGCTGGAGCGCGTAGGCGCCGCAGGTGGCGATCGCAGGCGCTGGGCAGCGTGGCCGAGCCGGGCGGGGCTGGCGGACGCGCTTGGGTGGCGAGAGGCAGAGCCTTTCTTTCCAGTTCCTTCGGGAGGCGTGGAGGCGGCTTCCGTGCATTCTTCCCGACAGCTCCGCGCACAGCTCCCCGGCGCTTTCCCACGGCTGCAGCGAGTCAGGAAAGTCAGGTCGGGCGACCCCGGCTTGCGGCAGGCGGCTGGTGCGCGCGTCTCCCGGAGCAGAGGCGCGCGCTCCGCAGCCCCGCCCCGGGAGGCCCCGGCGGGTGTGGCCTCCGCCCAGGCCCCGCCCCCGGAGCCCGGCGCGCGGGGACGGAGGGGCGGGGCGGGGCGGTGGGCGGGGCGGTGGGCGGGGCGGCCCGGGAAGAAAGGGCAGGGCGGAGGCGCTCGCGCCCGCGCTTGGCGCTTGGGCGAGGGCGCGCCGGCGCGCGCAGGGGGGAGGCAGCCGGGCGGCCGTTGTCGGGCTCGGCCCGAGTCGGGCGGCGGAGTCACCTGCGAGCGTGTGCGCCCGTGGCGTCCGGGTGGCGCCGGCCTCGCGGGGCCGCACGCAGCCGGCGGGGCCGGGGCCCGGGCCCGGGCAGAGTCCGCGGCCGGAGTCGGCGACCGGGAGGAGTCGCAGCCTCGGCGCCGGGCCGGGCCGGGTAGGAGCGCGGGCGTCGGTCGGGGCGGCGGGCGGGGCGGCGGCCGCGGAGGAGGAGGGAAAGTTTGCGGGCGCCGCTGCCGCGGGCCGGCGGGCTCGGCGCGGGGACTGAGGCGCGGGCGGCGGCGGCCGGCGCCATGTTGCGGTCTGTGGGGAGCGGGGCGCTCCGGGCGGCTCCGCTCCGCTGCCCGGCGCTCGGGCTGGGACCGCCCGGGGCCCGCGGGACGCCCGCCCGAGGCTGGGACCCCGCGCGGCGGCTGGGGACGGGACCCGCGACGCGCCCCGAGCTGTGGGCGCCGGCTCTCGGGCCCCCAGGGCGCGCGTCCTGAAAACTTTGCAGGCTCTGGGCGTCAGGGGCGCGCTGTGACTCGAGCAGCGCATTTTGTAGGACTTTATAGGAAAATGGCACCGCAGAAATCGGCTCTGGTGGGAGCAGCGGCTTACGAGCTATTTAAAGCAAGGGCTTACGGGCTGTTTGGAGCGTTTAAAGTTTTATGATCTCTTGCTGACTTTTTTTCTTCTTTTTAATGTTATTAAAGGCCAAGAGCTGGTTCCCGAAGTTGCTCGGGTAGCCTTGTAGTAGGCTAGAATATTAAAGCTGTAAGTTGTGAGTGTGCAGTGGAAATGAATAGAATTCAGGTTACACCTAAGCAGCAATTTTTACTCCTAGTATGTGAAATTGGTAAATGCCTTCTTTGTTATTTTTTCTTTAAGCGTTACCTAAGAGACTCATTAAAGAAACATTTAGACATGAACGTTCACTTGAGACGTTAAGGCATATATTACTTTCTTAAGAATAAAGTTCACTGTGTTGGCTCAGGCCTGCGTTCCGAGTAGTCGGCAGACTGGGCGGAAGGATCGTTGTGAGTTCGAGGCCAGCCCGGACTACAGAGTGAGCCTGTCAGAAACAGCCTCCTCCAGATCATCCAACCACACAAACAGAATAGGGTGACGTGATCTTGACGTTTCCATTTTTTCCCATTCTTTTTCCTTTTAGTTCCTTATTGGTGCCTGAGTTTTGGCCATTATCTCTTTCTGTACTCTTGTAGCTTATGGGGGCCTCGGCTTAATTCAGAATTAACAAAGGTTATTTTTAATCACCATGGGTCATAATAGCATTGGGAGGTGGATGGTTTTAAGTTGCTTGTTTGGAAAGCACATGTAATCGTCCTCCCCCCAGACTAAACTGGTGAACAGCACGAATAAGCTTAGTAAATGAATATTATTTAAAAAAAAAAAAAAGACAGCTTTAAACTTATGCTAAGTGGGCTAAAAGGCTCATAATGCAAAAGCCCTAAAATGTGTTCCATTTTACTCTTACTTAAAAAAAAAAACACGTGTGTGTGTGTGTGTGTGTGTGTGTGTGTGTGTGTGTGTGTGTGTGTGTAGGGTAGCACACATCCTCAGAGCGCTTGTGAAGAGGTCAAGACCAATCACCAGTTTCTTTTTGCCACCTCGTGAGTTGTAGGGATCCAACTTAGGTGGTTCGGCGTGGGGGCCAGCGTTTTTCTTTACTTTCTGAGCCACCTTTAATTATCATTTATTTATGTATTTGTGTGTGTGTGTGTGTGTGTGTGTGAGTGTGTGAGTGCACGAAGTCACATGTCGAAAGTGTGGAAGTCAAAAGATAAGTTTTGGGAATTGCTTCTCCCCTTCCCCCTTGTGGATCCCAAGGAAAGAACTCGTGCTTAACCCACTGAGCCATCTCGATGCCCCCTCATTTCATTCTTTAACAGGTAAAAGTACATTTGTCAGTTTCCTTAGTTCTTTAAAAAAATTATTTTACTTTGCTACATTGTAAGGTTAATTCCATCATAAATATTTTTTTTTTTTAACAAAAATATGCGTTAGAAAGGAGTTAGTTGACTGATGTCACAAATGTAGCAGTCAAGCTGATCGATAAGTCTCGTGACTGAAGCCATCTCATTCTAGAGCATAACTCATCCCTGGGGGGCCTTTTCTGCCCCTCTTGCAAGGCTATGCAGTTAAATTTTTCTTAAAAACATTCTGTTAATGCAGGGGGTGTTGTAGTGGAGCATGCCTGTAAGCCCAGCACGCTGAGGCAGGGTTGCAGAGTTTGATCTGGGATGCCGAGTGAGAACTTGCATCAAAACCAAACCCAAACAGAACCAAAACCACCTCTTAATCTTGTACTTTCTGAAGCCTTTCTGCCCACTTGCTGCTGCTGGGCTTCCTCTTGCTCCCCACAGCTCAGTTCCCTTCCCCACAGCGTCCTGGAAGTAGTGTGTAGTCTACGGCTCGTCCTTGACAGTGGGCATCAAGTGAGAGCCTCTTTGCTCGTCTCTCTCCAGCAAGCTGAGAACATAGCAGATGCTCAGGAAAGGTTTGAATGGATCCCTTGTAAATGTGCTTCATGAATTTACTGGATTGTAATTTCCGTGGGACAGTTGTTAAACTCTGTTGTCTTTCTGCTTTGTGCTGTCAACTCCATACAGTTCACAGATTATGTGATCAGACTCTTCCTTTCTAGCGTCGTTTTTTTCTTTCTTTCTTTTTCTTTTTTTTTTTTAATACTCTGGTAACTGAATGTTGGTGGGGATACAGACTTGAATATTTATCTATGAAATTTCCAGTCGGATAATGACTGACATGTCTGTAATTTTTGTGATGAGTGGAGAGAAGCTATAGGTGAACTTTGGAAGGATGACATCATTGCTTTGAAGTGTGACTGAATAATTTGCCATTAATAGAAACATTAATGCCTGGAAAATGAGAAGGTTGTGTTTGTGTACATACACCATTCAACTAAACAACACATTTTGTTGTGGCTTTGTCATAATTGTCTTAGAATTATGACAATTGAGAGGCAGTGATCATTGAAAAGTAAATATAATCTGCTTTTCTATTGATAGTTATCTTTATGAGACTCAGCTTTGCATACAAGCTCTTTGCTTGTGTAAGAATCCTCAGGCTGATGTATAAATAAGAATGTTTCCTGAGTGTGCCTTTGCACTGCTAATTTAAGATGCAAAACTTTTCTAGGTTAAGGTGTTTTATAATTTTGTAAGGACTGTAAAATTTGGATCAATTTCTTGTCCTTACCTAAGATAAGTCTTTTTTTAGTCTGTTTTTTGAAGCAGGGTCTCATGTAGCCTGGGCTGGCCTTCAGCACCATATGTAGTTAAGGATAACCTTCGGCTCCCAACCTTCCTGCCTCTAATAATTCTTCCCTACGGTGGTACATCCTTTATTTATTTATTCTGTTGGTGGTGGTGTTTTCCTTTTTTGGGAGCTCCGGCTGACCTCAAACATTGCTCCTGGTGTATAGCGTGCACGATTTGAGGAGGGCCTGGAAGGAGCGTGAAGGCATTGTAATAATTGCTGTGAGCACAGTAGAAAAGCAGCAATGGGAGTGAAGGCAGCACAGGCTGGACAACGCGTAGCCCGAGTCCTGGCCTTTGCTCCTTGCGAGCCATTTGGAAGTGACACAGACTTGCTTCAGAAGGTGGTGAAGCCTGAGTCGTTTGTGTAAGTATCTCAGTGTAGTGGGTTTCCCACTAAGCACGCGGCTCCTCTGTGGACGGTACTGAACCCCTGGGTTCTGGAACCCGCACATGTCGATTTTTCTGTTTGACAAGTGGACTCCCTGAAGGACTTCCAGATAACGAGCCAAACCGGTTTCTTCCTCCTGCAACACTCAGCAGACCTCAGCAGGGTTCAGTGCAGCTTCCATGGTCTGAACTCACTTCATCCGTGGATTCCGTCAGTTCTCCAAGTGTACCTACTGCTCCTCTGCCCCTGACCTCCGTTGCTTCATTGTTTTCACTTCTGCTCACCATGTTTTTATGCCTTTGCTACCCTTTTACAAATGTTTCTTTCTATTAGCATGTCTTAATTACACACGTTGGATTTCACTGTGATGTTATTATTCGTGTATGTGATGTATTTTGCTTTGATTGCCTTACCTTTTTTTCTGTAATACTCTTCTGCTTTCTTTGCCTTCAAATCTTGTGCCTTCATAGTCTCTTCACTTCATCCTGTGTGCTGTTTTGTACATTATTATTATTTTCCTATTTAAAAAAACAAAACAAAACAAAACCCCCCTGGCCCCCCATGGCCTGTATATTCAAATCTGAATTCTCCAATCTTACACTCTCTGGTTTTGCCTGATATTTGTAAACTTTGTTTTTAACTGTGTGTACTTATGCTGATCTGTGTGTGGATATGTGCACATGAGAGCAGGTGCCTGTGGAGACCAGCAGAGGTTGTGGGGCCCCTGGGCTGCAGTTAGAAAGTGGGTGTGAACCACCACCTAATACCCTTGCCCAGAACCGACTCTGCAAGAGTAGATGTCACTAGCCCGGCGGCCCTCCCTCTCACTAGGTAGTTGAGGATAACCTTGAACGCTTGATCTTCCTGCCTCTACTTCCCTGAATGCTGGCATTATGGGCATGTGCCATCACACCCAGTTTCAGTCTGATGCTTTCTTTTGAAGTTCATCACCTATGTATTTTACCAGAATTAATACTCTTGCTACAGCAAGATGATTAAATAGGTGAATGCTATTATTATTGGGCCTGATGACCCATGTTTGATCCCTGAAACCCACTTGGTGGAAGGAGAGAAATGCTTTCTGCAAATTGTTCTCTGATCTGTGTTTGGTTGCCCTAGTATCATGGGACCAAGCATGAGCACACACACACATACACACACACATACACACACACACTCATGGGACCAAGCATGAGCACGCACACTCTCTCTCTCTCTGTCTCTCTATCTCTGCCTCTGCCCTCTCTCTCTCTCTCTCTCTCTCTCTCTCTCTCTCTCTCTCTCTCTCTCTCTCTCTCTCTCTCTGTCTCGGGACCAAGCATGAGCACACATGTAAACACACACACACATACACACAGGCACACACACATACACACATGCACACACATACATACGTACATGCACACACACATACACACAGGCACACACGCACATACACACAGGCACACACGCACATACACACACGCTCGTGCACACACATATGTGCACACACACATACGCACATGCACCATGCACACACACATACCCACATGCACACACACATGCATATACATACACACATGCACACACACACACACACACACACACACACACACACACACAAATGTAAAAAATACTTTTAAATTAGTACTCCACCACTGTACTTCCTGCTTGCTTTCCTGCTCACAGCCTGGGCCTGGCGTCTCTTTTTCTAGGGTGGACATATATGCCATTACCTGCTCTTCCAAATAGTTTACTTCTCTTTTTAAAGAATGATTTTAAATTTTGAAATTATAGTTACATCATTTCCTCCCTTCCCTCTGTCACACCACCCTTGTCCTCAAATTTGTGGCCTCTTTTTCTTTGTTACATATATACATCTATGTATGTGTATATATATATATATATATATATATATATATATATATATATATGCGCGTGTGTGTGTTCCTGACTATATGAGTGAAACTTGCTTAGCCTGAGAAATGATACCTGTGTGCATATGACTCAGGACTGAGCACATTGTACTGGGTAAGTGATTGGTTACCTGTGTGCATATGATCTCAGGAATGACCACATTGTACTGGGTAACTGATTAGTTACCTGTGTGCATATGACTCAGGACTGAGCACATTGTACTGGGTAACTGGTGAGTTACCTGTGTGCATATGACTCAGGACTGAGCACATTGTACTGGGTAACTGATTAGTTACCTGTGTGCATATGACTCAGGACTGAGCACAGTGTACTGGGTCACTGATTAGTTACCTGTGTGCATATGACTCAGGACTGAGCACATTGTACTGGGTAACTGGTAAGTTACCTGTGTGCATATGACTCAGGACTGACCACATTGTACTGGGTAACTGATTAGTTACCTGTGTGCATATGACTCAGGATTGAGCACATTGTACTGGGTAACTGATGAGTTACCTGTGTGCATATGACTCAGGACTGAGCACAGTGTACTGGGTAACTGATTAGTTACCTGTGAGCATATGACTCAGGATTGAGCACATTGTACTGGGTAACTGATGAGTTACCTGTGTGCATATGACTCAGGACTGACCACATTGTACTGGGTAACTGATTAGTTACCTGTGTGCATATGACTCAGGATTGAGCACATTGTACTGGGTAACTGATGAGTTACCTGTGTGCATATGACTCAGGACTGAGCACAGTGTACTGGGTAACTGATTAGTTACCTGTGAGCATATGACTCAGGACTGAGCACAATGTACTGGGACACTGATTAGTTACCTGTGTGCATATGACTCAGGACTGAGCACAGTGTACTGGGTAACTGATGAGTTACCTGTGTGCATATGACTCAGGACTGAGCACATTGTACTGGGTAACTGATTAGTTACCTGTGAGCATATGACTCAGGACTGAGCACAATGTACTGGGACACTGATTAGTTACCTGTGAGCATATGACTCAGGACTGAGCACAGTGTACTGGGACACTGATTATTACCTGTGTGCGTATGACTCAGGACTGAGCACAGTGTACTGGGACACTGATTAGTTACCTGTGTGCATATGACTCAGGACTGAGCACAGTGTACTGGGACACTGATTAGGAGCTCCTTGCTGGGAAGACCATTTCTCCAGCTCTCCGCATGCCTGTTGCGTGCAGTTTGTCTAGGGTTGACACCAGAACTTTCTCCTTCCATTTTAGCATGCCCGTCGATGCCACTGTTGTTCAGGTCTTGTTTAGGCAGCATGTTGATGAAACTTCATGGGTGTATCGTTGCTGACATTTCTGGAGACACAATCTTACAGCAAACTTCCTGTTTCTGAGGCTCTCGGGCTCTTTCTGCCTGTTCTTCTGCAATCATCCATAAGTTTTAAAAGCCGGAATTGTATATATCACTTGGGACTGGGCACCATACTGTGATGTCTTGTTCCCTGCATTTTGATTGGTTGTGGCTTTCTATAAAGTCCCCAGTCTGTTGCAAAGAGAAGTTCCTTTGATGAGGGGTGAGAGCTACACTCATCAGTGAGCATAGGAAAAAATATTTAGAATGGAGTTAGACATTAGGCTGGTTTAGTGAAGTGTCAGTAACAAAAATCCCAACACCAGGCATGAGAAGGCATGTTTTGAATTGTTGGCCAGGGTGTTAAAGAGACTCCCAAACTATTTCTATGGCCCCTGGTTGCCTCCCTGAGGTGGAATGTAAATCCCTATGGCCAAAGACACCATGCACTTTGACACAGGACCCAGAGGGACCTGAGCGGGAGCTGACCTGAAGGGCCCCTCCCTGAGGGCTAGCTTAGTACCAGAAGGCACCATGCCAGCTTCCAAGGGAGGGGAGCAGCCAACAGTCCTGCCCAGCTACGATGGCTCTGAGCCTGAGCAGCTGGCAGGGCACGCTAGCCCTAAGGGTGCAGTAGTGGCATGCATACCCTGACGGCACCCGGCAGCTCTCTACTGGACTGGAAATGTGCCCCAGGCTTATCTTGGAAGAGAACCTGCTTATTTGGTTGCAAGATTTAGGCCTAGATGTCCACATGGTCAGAATTACTCTACTCTTAGCCCTAACACCATCGTTGTGTGCTGTCTGTGTAATTGGCTGGCTCTTTGCTTCTTTCCTGTTTAGGCTTTAAGTGCAAATTTTACTCCTCAGTTTCCAGTGCATTGCAGGCAGACCAGTCCCCTTTCTTACTGTGTAGTTTTTTTGGGGGTGGGGTGGGGAGGTGTTGTTTGTCTTTGAGGCAGGGTCTGTGTAGCCCTGGCTGGCCTGGAAGTCACTTTGTAAATCGGGTTGCCCTTTACTCACAGAAATCCACCTGTCTGACTCCTGAGTGCTGGGATCAAAGGAGGTGTGCGCCGCCATGCCGCCATTTTTTTCTTTGTTAATTACTTGCATCATTCTCTTTCTTAAGGAACATACCTGAATTATACATATTTGCTTGTATAAACTTGAGATAACTGTTTTTAACCACAGGAGTTTTCGTTTTGAGTGTCTTGTTTACTAGAGTTTTAGACCGTGTCAAATGCCTAGTGACTGTTTTACTACTTGCAATCCATTGGCACTATACTGACCCTCCGTCCTGTCCCCATGCTCAGTGCTCTGTGTGGACACTGCTGCTGAACTACCTCCAGCCTGGAGGTTAGTTTTAGCTTTACATGCGGTTGTCATAGTAACCTCACCCCAACTTCTTTCTTCCCCTTACTCTAGCAGGCCCTAAAGCCATGGAGCCCAGACTGGAGCTTAGAGCTGTGTTCCTCCTTCAGCCTTCTACATGCTAGGTTGCACGTGTGAATCCATGCCCGCTCTTAGTCCAGCTTTCTCTCTTCCTGCTAAAGCAGTGGCTTTTACTGTTTGCATGGTTACTTTAGGAAGACCTAGATCAGATCAGGTAGTCCTTCCGCAAGTTTAAGCAGGAGGAGATCGTGTGGTGGGCGGGTGTCTTGTCCTTCTCTCTCTCTTCCCTCTGACCGTGCGCTGCAGCCCGCTGAAGGAAAAGAACCGCCTACTTCAGGCTGTGTGCCGCCGGGCAAAGGCTTGGCGGGTCTTTGTGTGTGTATGTTTCCTCTGAAGGCTCACTTACTCTCTCAGGCGCTAGAATGGTGAATTATGTGTGCCCCATATTTATCCCCCCCCCCCCCCGCTTCCTGCTTTGCTGACTTTTATTATAATACTCAATCAATTGTGCTTTATATTAAAGTTCTTTATTTAAGTTAGAAACAACCTTATTTTATGTATCAATCCCGTCCTCCCCTGCCCCCCACCGGCTCCCATCCCACCCCTCTTCTGCTCCATAGAAAGGGTGAGGCCTTCTGTGGGGTCATCAACGTCTGTCTGGCACATCATTTGGGGCAGGTATATTAAAACTTTATTGTAAAGTCTTCATTCCCTGTGTCTCCTTCATTCTTTTTTTCCTGCCAAATATAAATATAGTGAGCAAATCAGAAGCATTTTGAACGATGCTAAAGAAAGTGTTGGGAAGCCACAGGCCCCCATTTGCAGGGTTGCTCAGTGCTTTCTAAGCTGCCTGCACCCAGCTACTCAGCTCAGTGTTGTTGATGGTGGGAACATGCTTATAGCATCACTCTGTATTGGCAAAGCAGCTGTGCTTTTTAGAAAGAGAAGAACTCTTACAGATTATCGTGACATATTGAGGGTTTTTTTTTTTTTTTTTAATAGTAACTTCCAGGCTGGATGTTTAGAATTCAGAATTAGATATAGTTAGATAGATTACACTTGCTTGTCGATCTGGACTCTGTGGATCCAGGGAAGTGCTTGATGTGTGGGGAGCAGTTCCTGTTTCTTTGAAGATTAGTGGCTTTAAAGATGTGGTTGATTTTCAGCAAACTCTGGTTTGCTGCTGTCCTGAAATCGCGACTCATGTTCAACCCAGTGTCTGCTCTGGCATGTAGTTTCTGGCTCTTGGGAACGTGGAATTGTAGGAAGTACTGTCTTTGTTTCCAGGAACTCCCAAACCATGGAGTAAACATGTATCCTGGTTTTAATGAAGCAGATGATAAAGTATTGTTATTGAGTGGTGTAGGAATTTACACAAGAAATTGTGCCGGCAGCTCTTAGGCTTTTGAAAGACTAGAGGACTGGTGTCCCCTGCTGAGTACAGAGGGGAGGGAGCCCCCGCCCTGCTGCTGCTGCTCTGGTTTATGTTCAGCAGAGAGCATGGAGCAGGTCAGATGTGCAGGAAGACTGCAGGGGCGGGTCTCTCCTGGACAGCCTGTCTGTTTTTAGAGACAGTTCCCTGGTCAAAGCTGTAGTTGGAGAGTCTTAATCTTGCTTGTTGGTCCTAAATAAACTTGAGGGCTATCTATACTCTACTTCCCGAGTAAACCTTTGAAACACACACCAGCCAGTCCAACAACAGCCCCTCAGTGGTTCTGCTGGTTTTTCTTTTTTATCCCGGAAAATCTTAACCTGTGACTGTTGTTCTGCATAGCATGCTGTGTTTCTTCCTCAGACCTGACCTGTTTGAAACCACCTTTACTGACACTCTAAATAGCCAGAACTTGAGTTTTTGTTATTTCCAAGAATCCTCTGCACATATCTTACCCTGGAGCAAACCTCCCGATTGAGAAGCCACTGTCACTTCTGGCCGTGTTCAGTTGTTTTGGTGGCATGAACATAAAGCTTTTTAATATTTTCCTTTGGTATGTGAGCTGCCAGAGCAAGCATGCTCAGTTTTGTAGGCACTGTTGATAATGTCAGGTTATAGGGAATACTTTTGTTTTCAGGAACTTCCCACTTTATTTGGAATAAGCCCATGAGCACACATACCTAGTGCCTGCAGAGGTCAGAAGGGGGGGTGACATCGGTGACGGGAGAGACAGGTGGCTGTGAGCTGCCAGGTAGGGTCTGGGAAGTTTTGGCTTATTTGGCGAACAGTCCTACCGTGTGGCCCAGACAGGCCTGGAACATTCAGTCCTCCTGATTTAGCCTCCAGTGCTGGGATAGTGCGTGTATGTTACCCTGCTGGGCTCTCTTAACCATTTTATATTTACTTATTTATTGACTTAGTAAAGTGAATTATTTTTGCCTATCATCATCATGATTATTATTATTTTATTGGTTTTTCAAGACAGGGTTTCTCAGTGTATCCCTGGCTGTCCTGGAGCTCACTCTGTAGACCACGCTGGCCTCAAACTCAGAGATTGACCTGTGTCAGTCCTGAGTGCAGAGATTAAAGGCGTGAGGCACCACATAACATTATTATTAAATGAAAGAGTAAAGTAAATGTCTAATAGTCATTGGTTAGACGTGCTTGTTTTTCCTTTCATGGTTGAGATTGTGAAATAATCTTTTTTAGTAAGACTTTTAATAGGTAATGTAGTTTATAATGTGATTCAACTCTTGAAGTTTCTTTTTCTCTGGGCTGTGGTAAATTTCAATGTAAAATACGGCGTTGATAGCTTTAAACATAAAACACGGAAGTTAGTTCCCTTTTTCTTGTCTAAAAAGTCAGTCCACTTCCCGTGTCACAGTTGGTCTCTGCAGCTCCGTGAGTGGGGTACGCTCCCCGGGCAGGAGTCTGAGTGGGCCTGCCAGGGATGCGCAGCCTCCTGTGCCTGAAAGAGTAACACACACTCAAATGCAGATTGCCAAAATTTCAAGTATTTCTTCTTTGTTTTATTATCCCCGTATTCTATTTAGACTCTACCCAGAATGCTTTGATATGCTGGGCATTAGATCACGTGGCTGAGAGTGGAGTTGTTTGTCCCGGGCGGGGTGTTTGCTGCTGAGAGTGGAGTTGTCTGCCCCGGGCGGGGTGTTTGCTGCTGTTGTGTGGTTTTCCTGAGGTTATGCTTTCTGCCACTGAGCTTCGTTCTGTCTTCACGTCCCAGTGTCCTTACCCTCTCTTCTGCTTCCTTTGTAAAATCTCAGTTCAGCAGTGACTCTCACTTTAAAGCATTGATCAGTGTAAATCAGTAGTCACACGTGTGGTTAAAACATTCATTTGCAGGATATGGCTTGGTGGTAGAGCATTTGCCCTGGGCAGGGGGTAGGGAGTTGGGGTAGCATGTTATATTCAGGCAAATAAGACTTGCTGATGGGAACGGGAAGTCCCGCCAGCCCACTATTTAAGGTCACTGTTTTACAGTGCCTTACTGCTTTATTGAAGGTGGCTGCTGCTGCTTTCTCTTGTAAACCAGGCCTTTCAGCTCATAGCTTCTTGTTTCTTTCTACTGTCACCTGTTAAGTTTGAATACTAGAATTCATCAAGCCAGAAATTGAGAGTGTGAATAAGAAAATAAGTTTGGCTAGGCATGGCCCACACGCCGTTAACACCAGGCAGAGGTAGGCACATTTTTTTGTGAGCTCCAGACCCACCAGGCCTACTTGGAGCAACCCTATCTCAAAAGGAAGGCAAGAAAGAAATTCGATGCCTTCTCAGTTTAACCCCTGTGAGGATGAGATGAGCCGCCTTGATTTCCAGCACAGTAGTCTGGACAGGCCTGTCTCCTTTAGTTGTAAATTGATTCTGTCTTTTGTCTCTTTAAGTGTTACACGTTAACAGGTGCTGAGTGCACCCCACTGAAGAGTGTGTTACTTTACAAACATGCAGGGGCAACTTAAATGCAGTTCTTGTCTGCCAGAGAATGGACTTGTGATGGGGGATGTCCTTCTGTCTGCTGTGAATATATGTCTCTCTTATTGGTTGATGAATAAATGCTGATTGGCCAGTACCCAGGCAGGAAGTCTGGGCGGGGCTACCAGACTAGGAGAATTCTGGGAAGAGGAAGGCAGAGAGGAGCCACCAGGGAGACGCCATGTAGGAGTAACATGCTGGAGCATTACCGGTAAGCCTCAGCCTCATGGCCATGCAGTTTAATAGAAATGGTATAATAATTAAGAGAGAGGTAGCCAATGGGAGCCTGAGCCATTGGCTAAACAGTTAATTGATACAAGCCTCTGTGTGTTTATTTGGGACCACATGGCTGTGAGACCACAGAATTGTTCTCTCCTAGTCCTCTCTGCTCTCCAGTGTTTTCCAGGAAAGCAACGGCGCTCAGAATGACACTGTTGGACTTGTTTTCTCTAAGACCCCAGTGCGGCCCAGCGAGTCTGCCCTTGGGTGCCAGTGCTCTTTCACTCCCATGACCACAGCAGTCTCCGGCCGCCCCAGTGCCTGCTTATGCTGCTGGGGAGCTTGGGCCTGGAAGAGAAGCCTCTTTGCTGTTGAACCAGAGGGTCCGTTTCACCAAAGAACGTTGCTTTGGGGTGTCTCAGTGATGTGTATGCCCCTTGGATGACTTGTTTACCCCATGCACCCCACCCCTACCCCACTATAGTGTGCACCATCCCAATGTGTGTGCATGCGTAAAGCGTGTAAAGCAAGTTTGTGTTTCCTAATCCATCACTTTTCATGTCAGGCACATGTAAACTGTTTCAGGACCAGGGAGGACAGTGGAAGGGTCTGCTTAAAGCCAGAGGACTTGGGTTCTACTTACCCATTGCTCTTTAGACATAGGTCACAGCCTGGCAGTGAGATCAGAAGACGGCTGACATACTTATTAAAATAAATGAAAATAATAAAATACAGCACTTATTATTGATTATTGAAAGAATTATGAGTGTTTTTGTGTCCTTGTAGTTTGTAGTATATCTATGTGTAACTGCCAAATTTTGAAAATCATTTGTCCTAGCCAAATACTAATTATTCATGCTCAGACCTCTCCAGGTTCATCACTCTTAAATGGGGGAGAGCTCACAAGCTGGCTCAGTCGCTGGAAGTACTTCTTGGGTTAGCTTGGCGACCCAAGTTCTGTCCTCCATCTCCAGAACCCACATAGAGGTGCAAGGAGAGACTGTCTACAGAGTGATCTTCTGACATCCAGACACATCCACACAGTAATAGCAACCACCGCCACCACCACAACAGTAATAACAATAATACTTTTTAAGACGGGGAAATTTCTGAGGAAAATTTGGGCTTAATCAATTGCAAAGTTTGAGACTGACTGCAGAAATGATGACATTTTAGGTCTTATGCTTACATCCGTGTGTGTGTGTGTGTGTGTGTGTGTGTGTGTGTGTGTGTGTGTGTGTGTGTGTGTGTGTAGGGTTTCCAGAGGCTAGTGACAACTTTGTGTTCTTCCTTGTGGGTAGAATGGTACCCACTGGTAGTGGTACAGAGACATGGGCTTGCTCCCTGGTGGCTATAACAGTCTCGGCCAAGTCATGTAACCCTTTTGCGTCCGTTTACTCATTCATAAAACGGAGCTCATACTGCACGTGTGTGTGGGGTTGCCATGGATGCAGTGTCCTCACCTCGCTCATCTCCGAGAGTCAGTTCCAGGCTTGTTTGCCTCTTTATGTCTGAGTTGCTCATATTCGCTAATCTTAGAAGCTTCCCTGGGGTCATAAGAAACTCTGGCCACTCACGGGCTTTGGAACAGTTTCAATCAGAATGTAATAGATATGAGATGCACTGTGTTTTAATCCCAGTAGTGGCCACAATAAGAAACCTGTTTGCTTTGCTCAGGAGTTGGTTTAAATGGGGACAAGTAGTTTAGTTTTTAAAAAGTGACAATGTCTGCCCTGCCTGTGGTCCTCTGAAATTATCCTTTTTGCCTAGCCTTGTGTCCCCTTACCAATTTAGAGAGGCTTCTCTTTCTTGACCATGTAGTTGGGGTGACTTCTGATTTATGTGTTCAACTTTCTCTTTTCTCTTTGGTGTTTGGAAACAGGGTCATGTAGGCTGGCCTTGCTCTCCCAAGTCTCCTGCTTCAGCCTACTGGGTGCTGGCATTGCAAGCCTGCACCACAGCCTGGGTAAAGACGGGGATCCGAAAGTCTGTTTGTAGCTACGTAGCAGGTTTGAGACCGGGAAGCAAGGGGAGGGAGAGAAAGCTCGTAGCATCAGTTACTGCTTACTTAGTCCTGGATTTTATTCTGTTTCCCTTTGAAGAGCAGGGAACTTGCTTGAATTGTGTTTTTTCATTACCTAAATCAATGTCTGAGAACACTTTTTGAATGATTGAACGTGAATCTGATATGTAATGCTTTTCATAGTTTCTGTTGTAGTGTTTTTTAATTTTATTTTCTGTGTACTTTCACATTGTATGAGTAGCTATGATCATGCTTTAGTAGCATGAAATCTCAAGATAATTTTTTAAATTGTATTTTATGTCTCTAAGTTGAAATGTCTTATTGAGAGTATGCTATGTTTAGTTGGTATGCTATGTTTAATCAGTGGCATATAAGATGTGAGTGTCTTTAAATCTGCAGTGTCTTAGTTTTGATGAAACGTAGTGTGGATTTGAGTTGGTGATGGATAGTAATGTTCCCCTCTTTTCCCTACTTGACTATTGAGTGTTTCTATAGCGTTCTATAGGTCTGTCTCTTTCTCGGTATTTGTTGAAGGGTGATGCATCATGGCTTATTTGTTGTAAATAGTACTATGTTGAATATTCGGTGCATATCATTATGTACTGAATCAAATTCATTGTTACTACATCTGTTTATTTGTGTGGGTGGGTAGACCTGTGCACGAAAGTCACAAGTCAGCTCCTTTGGGCCCCTGAGATGGAAGTCAGTCTGTTAGGCTTGTTGGCAAGTGTCTTTACCCCTTGTGCCATCTCATTGGTTCAGTCTCTTTTGACTGGACATCGCATTGGTGGTTATACTGCTTTCTATAAAGTGCAAGGCACCTGATGTCCCACACTGTCACACATGCTACAGCATAGGCATTTCCTTTTATTTTTGTCAATCTGATAAAAGTATCTTAGTGTTTCAATGGCTTTAATTATAATGAGGTTGGGCTTTTCATGTCATTTGAATTCTGTGATTTACTTTTTACATTTAGTATGGGGGTGCATACATGCTTGTAGACACCTTGCGTATCAAGGTGTGCTTGTGGAGATCAGAGGACTTTGGGGAGTCAGTCCTTCTACCTTGTGCAACCTGGGGTTTGAACTCAGGACTCCCAGTTTGACAGCAGGCACCTTTACCCACTGAGCCGCCTCACTGACCCTTGTTTGGTATATTGTATTCTTCATAAGGTGGTAGACTTTTTGTTTTCCTTACGGAGCTGGAGGTGGAGCCCGTGCCTTGTGCGGGCTAGGCAAGCACTGTGTCCCTGCTGTGGCACTAGTCTTAAAAGAGGGAGCCGAGAGAGGCACACTCTAGAGCACTGGTCACTCAGTTAAGACTAAGACCTTCAAAATTTGAAGCCATGCAATGTGTCCTTCACTTGTTGGGAGGACCCTAGGACTCGCCGCCGCCGCTCCTGGTGAAAGGGAGCAGAGGCTCGGGAATGGGGGCAGGGTTACAGTACCATCAGTTGGTGAGTTTGTCCTCAAATAGTTTCCTCCTTCCAAACCGTGGTGCTCTTCAGCGTGTTTGTTAGGGTTCTAGCACTGGGCTAGTGGTTGAAGTAGAACACCATTTAGGGTCTTGGAAGAGCTCAATATTGGACCCAAAGATTAGATCTGTGATCATTCAATTAATAGATTATTATTATTTTTTTTTTTACATTGTTAAAATGTTCTCATTTATCTTGTACATTTGGTACTTCAGATCATGTTAGTTTACAGATGGCTATCAGAGGGCCTCTGCCTTTCAGGGTTCACTGTGGCCAGTGGAGGGCATGGATTTCAGTCCTTTGGCAAAAATAAGAATTCTATGGAACATGAGAAATACGGGGGATGGATTTTTGCTGCTGTTTCTGTTTTTGTCTAACATAGGGAGATGTACTGGAAGATAGGTGCTAAGACTTGGAAGACGATTAAGAGGTAGCTGAAGTGGTTCAGTAGTACGGAAGACAACAGCGCAGGGTCCTTCCTTATACATGATAGTGCCTTCTCCAAATACTATGTTTTAGGCAGGCAATGACTTAGGTTGAGGTTGGAGAGAACATAAACTCTAACAGCTGGATGTGGTGACACGTGCCTGTCATTCCAGTGCTCAGGGGTCTTGGGTAGAGGGATGGCAGGTTCAGGGCCAGCCTGAAGTACATAGTGTGAGGTCCTGTCTCAAAAATAAAACAATTAAAACAAAAACCTACCAGGTGATTAAAGGCCTTACACACGTACTCTAAACTTTATATATACAGATAAAGGGGAATCATTTCAAGTAACAACAGGTCAAGTTAGCATTTTGCAGTGCCTAAGGATTGGTTTAGAAGGGAAATCTGGAAGCAGGGGAGCATGTTGAGAAACATTTGGGAATAATCCAGGAAAGGAAATTAGAGCCTCAGCTCAGGGGTTACGTGTGTTTTATTGAGAAAACAGTGGTCGTGTGTTTTTTGAAGTGTGTGCATTAGGCTTCTATTCTCCAGCGTCCCATTGAGATTCAGTTTCATGCAGTTGGGTTTATTATTTTGCAGAAGTAACTTGTCAATTGTGCTGTTGTTTTTACTTGTACTGGTCATGATGGCACACACTTGTAAATCTGTGCTTGGGAGGTAGAGGGAGGGCTGTGATGGAGGCCACATTTCTCTACGGCCTTTGTAATAGATGTGTGGCTAGTTTGTGTTTTGTGGAGGAGTAGAGGTTTGCATTACCGTAAACACTCAAGATGCAGTGTGCTTAGTGACTATTTTAGAAGGAAAGAATATTGGAGTATTTGCCTTTGGAAAAAGTGATGCTTAGTAGATTAAATTGTGTTATTTTCTTTTACAGGAATTTATAATTTCTGTGTGTAATTTCTTTTTCTTTTTTTTCTAAAGGTTATTAGCAAGAAAATGGTGGATCGCCTGGCAAACAGTGAAGCCAATACTAGACGAATAAGTATAGTGGAGAACTGTTTTGGAGCAGCTGGTCAACCCTTAACCATCCCGGGGCGGGTTCTTATTGGAGAGGGCGTGCTGACTAAACTGTGCCGAAAGAAGCCGAAGGCAAGGCAGTTTTTCCTGTTTAATGACATTCTTGTGTACGGCAACATTGTCATCCAGAAGAAAAAATACAACAAACAGCACATCATTCCCCTGGAAAATGTCACCATTGATTCCATTAAAGATGAAGGAGAATTGCGGAATGGATGGCTTATTAAGACACCAACTAAATCGTTTGCAGTGTACGCTGCCACTGCCACCGAGAAGTCCGAGTGGATGAACCACATAAATAAGTGTGTCACCGATTTGCTCTCCAAAAGTGGGAAGACGCCGAGTAGTGAACACGCTGCTGTCTGGGTCCCTGACTCTGAGGCCACCGTGTGTATGCGCTGTCAGAAGGCAAAGTTCACGCCCGTTAACCGGCGGCACCATTGCCGCAAATGTGGCTTTGTTGTTTGTGGTCCCTGCTCTGAGAAGAGGTTTCTTCTGCCCAGCCAGTCTTCTAAGCCCGTGCGGATATGTGACTTCTGCTATGACCTGCTTTCCACCGGGGACATGGCTGCGTGCCAGCCGACCAGATCAGACTCTTACAGCCAGTCACTGAAGTCCCCTTTAAATGACGTATCCGATGACGACGATGACGACGATAGCAGTGACTAAGGGCATGTTTTGAAATATTTGACTGGGTGTGACTGCCTGAGAGCCGGCTTTGGGGGAAGTGTACAATCCCTAGTTCTCTCAGTTTTGCTCTGGCCATGGCTTCACCTGAGGAAGCTTGACCTTTGCGCCCCTGCGTCCTATAGGAGGCAGCCCCTCGCCCCTCCTCTCTGCACTCTTACAGGGACAAGTGTATGTGATAAGTCTGGCCTCCGTTCTCCTTAGTTCTAGACTACTTTCTGGTAAGTTGGAAAAGATGTTTATTTAACAGATCTTGTATGACATTTTTTCCACTGATAAGGAAAAACTAGGAGCACAGAATGATGGGAACAAGAGTACAGAGTGATTAATGATGTGAGTAGCTTTTCCTCAAGCTTTCAGTGTAATGGTTAAGACTCCAGTGACAGACATGGTTAGAAACTCTTTACTTCTCTTTTTCTGAATGCCAAGTGGTGCCTTATTGTGGCAACGTTGTCACACGAAACACAAGCCCCTACCTTTATATTTCTTTGATTCAGAACACACTGGTGCTCTTCCAGGAGGTAAATAACTGTTTGGTGGATGTAGTTAGTATTTATTTGACAGCTACAAGGAACTAAATTTAGAGGTATCTTCACTCTTAACTGAATACATATTTTTCATAAGATAGTTGTGATTATATTTTTTACATCTTCTAGGCACCAAATGTTAATGGTCACATACAGTCTAAAATTAACCAGTTGCCACTCTCAGGATTTGATTTGAAATTTATCACATACAAGTGGCGTAGTTCTTTGGTTCCTACTTTCTCAAGACATTTTTACATACACATTTACTTGCTTTACATTATTTCTAAAAGGAAAATCTTAATAAAACCCTCTTTTTGAGACAGGGTTTCTCTGTGTAGCCCTGGCTGCCCTAGAACTTGCTTTGTAGATCAAGCTGGCCTCGAACTCACAGAGCTCCCCTGCCTTTGCCTTCTGAATGCTGGGCTTAAAGGTTTCCACCACCTGGTAAAATTAACATTTAAGTCCCATAGTAGACCTTACAAGAGAAGGACCAGGAGGAGATTGGAGTTTGAGTAGACTCCCTGTCTACAAACACTGTCAATTTTATTGTGAAGTTATCTTGATTTACAGGTGGTGTTGTATTTTATGGAGTTTGTGCTGCCCCAAACAATTTCTGTTTTTTAAAACAATTGTATGTTTAATCTGTTTCTGAAATCATTTTGCAATATATGGAAATAGAGCAGTTGATGCGTCTAAATTGTGACTATCAGGGAAATTGTTTTGAGGAGTGGTAGTTTCTCTCTTTGTGTTTGGAGGCAGCCATAAGTCAGGCCCGATCCGTGCATAGCGCTGGACCTGCAAGCTCGAGTCATCCTGTGCTGCAGTGACGAGGTGTTTACAGGTGGGAAGCCTGCACCATGTGCACATGTTTGGCTCAGTGACCGAGGCCGGAAGCTTCGGGGTCGCTCCAGTGTGGACACAGTACACCCTTGCATTGCTGCTCCGTTTCGGGTCACCTGCACCATGTAGGTCGCTGTAGGAAATGTGAAGAAAAGCACAATAGAACCAGGACTTGGGGCTGGGTTTGGGTTTTGTTGGTTTTACTGTCAGATGGATCTTTGTTTGTTTCAAAGCAACAATACATGTAGTCATAAGAATGTGTGAAAAGGACCATAAAATCAGGGAAATTTGGAGGGAAACTCGCTGTACACAGGAGTTGAGCAAATTCAGGAACCAAGGGGAAAGGTAACACTTGCATTGTCAACCTCTGTTGATTGTTTTTACAATAAAAATATTTTGCAGCTTACTTCCTGGTTTTCTCTCTTTTTCACATTGTGACTTGAAGATTTTATTTTTTCTTTGCTAAGTGTAAAGTATTATGGAATTGGACTTTTCTTTGGGCTGCTAGCTCACAAATAATGGCATGGAGACTTCTTATTAATTATGAAAGCTTGGCCGATAGCTTAGACTTGTTCCTCACTAGCTCTTACCACTTCCATTGATCCATTTACACTGACGTCCCTCACGGCATCACCTCTCCTTCATCTTGTGCCTCCTGTTTTCTCTCCGCATCTCCTGGCTTCTCCTGCGTGCCTAGATTCCCTCTCTTCTTCCTCTCTTTCCCTGCAAATCCGCCTGTACCTTCTGCCTAGCTATTAGCTGTTCAGCTTTTATTACACCAATCACAGCAAACACAGTGTACAAATACCCCACAACATTTCCCCCTTTGTTTACATAAAGAGAAACGGTTTTAACTCTAACATGGTGAAACTATATACAATGAAAAGAACTATCAGGTCAGAATTACATTCACAATGTCCAGTCCATTTTTATTTGGCAAATTTGAAGAAAGCTTTTTTCTATCCTAACTTCATGAGTTCAAAGATTTGTACATAAATCACTTTTAATAACTTGCTTTACCATTATGAAAGATATCTTTTTAAGCCTTACGACCTTTATATCTCTTATGTAAGTTTTTTTTTTCTGAATTTGATTAACAAGGAAAACTATATATTATTGAGTTTTTAATCCCCATTAGCAACCTTAGAAGGATATATTACCTGAGTATAAACAGGAAGTGCAGAGCTAAGGATAGAAACAGCTGGTTTCCTGGACAGTCAATTAAAATTATATCTGTTTGACCTTGAAAACATACCTAACGTGACTATAAGTTTGAGTGTTATATATGACTAACTACTAACCTATATTTATTTATTATTTTAAATAGCTTTCAAGGTCTAAAACTTTACATTTTTAAGAGAACTGTATAGTTTTAAAAGAATAATACCTTAAACAAGAGTAGAAACATGTACTCTATAAAAAATTAATTTGTAGCAATATATAAAAATCCATGCCAATGTAAAATATTTGAGACTAGTAGTTGGTGGGGTTTGTTTGTTTTTTTGGGTGGCAGGGAGGTGTCCAGACAGGGCTTCTCTGCGTGGCCCTAGCTGTCCTGGAATTAACTCTGTAGTCCAGGCTGGCCTTGAACTCACAGAGATCCACCTGCCTCTGCCTCTCTAGTGCAGGGTTTAAAGACATGTGCAACCACTGCCCAGCTTAGTAGTTGTTTTTTTCAGTTTGAAAGTAGATTCAATACTCTACCCTTTTATTCTATCATTTCTGTATCCCCCCTCCTTCTTTTCAGATGAATCTAATGTCTTTCGTTTAGATTTTTTCCTGACCATTACCAATAACAACTTGTAAACCAACCCCTCTAAACAATGGCAAACTTCCACAACCCACTGAATGATCAGAAACCACCCACCCCACCTCTTGGGAATGTGGGTGTCATGTTCTCTAAACTGCTTCCTGTTTTCTGGGGATGATGGCATCTTTAGAGGACGCTGAGAAAATTGGGGTAATTGTCAAGTTCTGGGACAGCGAGCTGTATCATTTGTTGTCCAGTTTTTGTGTAATGGTAAGTGCAGGGTTTATCTGGAGTCTTGGCCAGAATACTCTGTGAGGCTGGACCCAGACCCGCTCAGCTAGCAGCTTTGAAGTTGTTCTGGATGCAGAATTTTGAGGAAATTGCATTCGAGAATTAAAGGGTGACATAATAGTAAGTCATGAGGACTCTGTAGCCAGCTGGATGTATGTCTCACTTCAGTCTCAGAGCTGCTCCCCATGTTGAGAGATCAGCATACACATTGTATTCTTTCTTGGCTTTTCTCCCGCATGTCTGTAGCCAAGATTTCAGGAGATCTTCCCCAGTCAGACCTGATGTTTATTCATTTTGAAGAGAGCCATAACTTTTTGTTTCCTCTGGAAACAAAGGTGTAGCCTCTCCCCCAATGCAACATATTTTCTGACTTCTATTTTGAAGTTCAGGCATTTCTTAAGATATATAGGTTGGTTTAATTTAGCAGTTTCCATAATCCAATATCTCAGGAGCTATTATTTTTTGTCCATCAGCATTCAAATAATTAAAATTAACAAAGCATTATAAAAGGTCCAAATTCTTTGTGTTATATTTTCTATATCTTTACATGGCTTATTTCTTTTATATTACTTTACTCTCTTTAAAGAATTTATTATTTTAAACCTTTTGTATGACTGTCTATATCTATTTTCTTAAGCACCTAGGCACCTTTTTAATCATATTTTATCTTTTATAGAGGTTTTTTCTTTTGTCTGGACCTGGATTTACTAGGTGCCTATATGATTTTCTGATGGAGTAAGACAATTCTTAAACTGTCAGGCAGGAGTTAGGGCCTGCATTGTGCTGCTCTGGGGACTGGCCCCACCCTGCCTTGGTTTCAGAGAGCCTAGCCTCACGCCTTCCCTGCTGAGTACACTTTCCACAGTCCCCTAAGTTCTCTCGGAGAGGGCCAGGAGGCACCTGTGGTGGTACTGGCTCGTGTGACTTCTCTGGCCATGTGGTCATACCCCATCTTGGGTGTCTTATGTAACTGGACTTCTCTTTGGCCTGCCAGCTCACAAATGATGACATAGACTTCTTTGTAATTATGAAAGATCGGTCTATAGCTTAGGCTTATTCCTAACTAGCTTTGTCACTTATATTAATCCATTTATGTTAATCTATGTTCTGTCATGTGGTGTTACCTCTTTTACATCTTGTGCCTTCTGTTTCTGTGTCTCCTGGCAACTCTCTATACCCCTAGATTTCTTCTCTTTCTCTCCTAAGAAATGCCACCCATACCTCCTGCCTAGCTGTTGGCTGTTTGGCCTTTTATTACACCAATCACAGCAAACACATCTTCACGCAGTGTATAAATATCTCAACAACAGTATTATGCATAATTTTACCTTAATATTTTGAAGTGGCACGTCACCTTGCCGGTGAACTTGTAGTGACCACACCCTTTGGGCGTGGTTTCAGGTGCAGACGTGACCCCTTTAAGAGAGAGGAACTGTGGGCCTTTGCTCCCTTGGGTGGAAGAGAGCATCTCCTGGAGCTGGAAGGCCTCAGGGTTATTTCCTCTTATCTGTGTAAGTTGTTCCCCAATAAAACACCTGTTTATCTTTTACCTTGGGTCTAGTGAACTCATTTAAACCCTGCCTTCAACATTCAGTAGTTATAAATGCCAGGTATGTTACAGGCACTAGTGGAGGGCATTAAGCAGAATTTTTTATAACTGTTCCTGAGATAAGGTCTCAGTTAGCCATGGCCTCAAACTCACTTTGGAACAAGTAACTCTCACTGTGCTGCTGGGAACACCCTTGGACTCTATAAATCTGTCTGCCTTCGCATCCTGAGTGCTAGGACCGCAGGATGTATTCATACCCTGTTTATGAGTACTGAGCTCGGAACCTAGGACCTCCAGGTGAGGGCTCCAACTTGAGCCACATCCCAGCCCTTGTGGGTGCTTTAGGAGGTGGCTAACACAGGAATTGGCAGAATTGCTTGTCTTGATAATTCTTATCTTTTCCAAGGATAGAAAGAATAGGGGGGATTAGTTGGTACTATCATTTATGCTACTCGATTTTATAAAGTAATCCACATTAAAATTATAGTTGGAAAGCTTTGGTGATAGCTAGTAAATTTATCAGGGAAAAAAAGAATAAGTACTACTTCAACCAGGTATTGTTTAAGCATGCTCTTATAATTTGTTTGGAGAAAATATAATTTTGCGCCTTTATTAACTTAGCAATTTTAAAAGCTTTATTTGAACCATACTCCCATTTTACCTACCTACAGTTCACCTGTTTGGTTTGTTCAGTCCTGTGATTCATATTCATTAAAGCTGTCACTACTGTTTTTAGAATATCATTATCATGCCCTGCCCGAGAGTCACTCCCTAGTTACTCCTCAGTTCCCTGGCCTTAGGCAACCATTTTCTGTCTCTGTTTAGTTTTGCCTTTTGGGGGAGAAGGGGCTGTTTCACAGTGAAATCATACACTATGTAGCCTTTAGTGACCATTTGAAATCATACACTATGTAGCCTTTAGTGACCATTTGAAATCATACACTATGTAGCCTTTAGTGACCATTTGAAATCATACACAGTGTAGCCTTTAGTGACCATTTGAAATCATACACTGTGTAGCCTTTAGTGACCATTTGAAATCATACACTATGTAGCCTTCAGGGACCCTTTTAGTTCTCTGACATGTTTTCATGGTTCATTTGTGTAACATTTCATGAGCACTTAACGTTTTTATTACCAAATAATAATTTAAAATGTATTTGGTGTGTGTGTGTGTGTGTGTGTGTGTGTGTGTGTGTGTGTGTGTGTGCTCACACATACAGGCTTGACAGTAGATGCCTTTACCTGGTGAATCATCTTGCCAGCTGTTTTAATACTTTTTGTCCTCCTCTACTTTTAGTTCTTTTTCCCTTTCTCCTCCCCTCCCTTCCTCTTTCTCTCCCTCCCTCCTTCCTTCCCTCCCTTCCTTTCGTTTTTTGAAACAGGGTGTCTCTGTATTGTTTTGGAGCCTGTCCTGGAACTCACTCTGTAGACCAGGCTGGCCTCGAACTCACAAAGATCCGCCTGTAGTGAGATACTCACTGTCTGCACCTGTTGCCCTGACAACAGGAGGTGGGGACAGGTGGGGACGTGACCTGGGGGAACTAGGTCTGAGGCAGGTACCCTGGAGAAGCTCTCTTGCTGGCAGCACAGAGACAGAGAGAATCCGGAGGTATCTTTGGGATGGGAACCTGCTGGTGTTCATCTGTCTGTGTTGTAAGTGATTTCTCCCTGAATAAACATCTTTTCAGCCTGTTTTCCCCGATCCTTACCATTCCACGATATTGGCCTGCTTCTGCCTCCCGAGTACTCAGATTAAAGACATGCACCACCACCACCCTGCTTACTTTTTCTAAAGGTGTGAGTGTGTGTGTGTGTCTGTGTGTGAGTGTGTGTGTGAGTGTGTATGTGTGTGAGTGTGTGTGTCTGTGAGTGTGTGTGCCTGTGTGAGTGTGTGTGTGTGACTGTGTGTGTCTGTGTGTGAATGTGTGTCTGTGACTGTGTCTGTGTGTATGTGTCTGTGTATGTGTCTGTGTATGTGTGTGTGTGTGTGTGTGTGTGTCTGTGTGTGTGAGTGTGTGTGTCTGTGTGTGTGGTGTGAGTGTGTCTGTGTGTGTGTGTCTGTGTGTGTGGTGTGTGTCTGTGTGTGTGTGTATGTGTGTATGTGTGTGTGGTGAGTGTGTGTGTGCGTGCGGTGTGTGTGTATATGTGAGTGTGTCTGTGTGTGTGTCTGTGTGTGTCTGTGTGTGGTGTGTGTGTGTCTGTGTGTGTGTGTGTGTGTGTGTGTGTGTCTCTGTGTGTGTGTGAGTATCTGTGTGTGTGTGTGGTGTGTGTGTATATGTGTGTGTGTGTGTGTGGTGTGTGTGTGTCTGTGTGTCTGTGTGTGTGGTGTGTGTCTGTGTGTGTGGTGTGTGTGTGTGTGTGCGTGTGTCTGTGTGTGGTGTGTGTGTGTCTGTGTGTGGTGTGTGTCTGTGTGTGTCTGTGTGTGGTGTGTGTGTGTCTGTGTGTATGTGTGGTGTGTCTGTGTGTGCTGTGTGTGTGTGTGTGTGTGTGTTACAGGGGTGCACATGTACCACAGTGTATCCATGGTAGTCAGAGGATAACTTATGGTAGTCTGTTTCTTTTTCCAGTGCGTTGGGCCCACACATTGAAGTCACATGATCAAGCTTGACTGCAAGTGACTTTCCCCAGAGCCATGTCACTGGCCCCCACATTATTTTCTTGAGAAAACTTTCAGGCTGGGTGGTGATGGCGCACACCTTTAATCTCAGTACTCAGGAGGCAGAGGCAGGCGAATCTCTGTGAGTTTGAGGCCAGCCTGGCCTACAGAGCTAGTTCCAGGACAGCCAAGGCTAATACAGACAAACCATGGCTCAAAAACAAGCAAACAAAAAAACAAAAACAAAAGAAAAAAACAACCCTCTTCTTATTCCTAAAATTTTTATGTGATTTTCTATTTAATAAACATTTATTATAATATAAATAATATAATAAATATATATTGTTATATAATAAACATATAATAAACATTTTATTAAAATTTTATAAATTTTTATAAAAAATTTATATTAATTATCTTAATATAAAGTGGATATAAGCAGCATCAGTCTTGAAACAGGCACCAGACATGGTATAGATCTATAATGTCAGCCATTTGAGATGCTGTGGCAGGAGGGTCACTGGTCTATACAGTGAGCCCAAACAAAACAGAATACAGAGAAAATGTCAGTCTGAAAGAGGTGTGTTATAAACAAGTGAACAAACGGATATGAAATGAAATGCTCTATTATTATTATGTGCTATATATTGTGGAATTCCTTGTGTGGAGGTCAAGTTCAAGTTCTTTCTCTTCTTTGTGATTTCTCTTAAACTATGTATGCTCTGTTATAATTGGTTTTCCTGTGGGCTGGCCAGATGACTCAGTAGGTATGGTAATTCAAATGAACTTGGCCCCCATAAGCTCATAGGGAGTGGCACTATTGTAAGTGTAGTTTTGTTGGCTTAGGTGTGTGTAGCGTGTATGTTTCCGCCAGCCCGCCAGTCTGGGCCCACAGCCGCGCCAGCTCCAAATAACACTCTGAGACTCTGTATTTGTTACAATCCTGTTGGCCAGTTACCATTATTGTTTATGGGCTAGCTCTGTCTTAATGATTAACCCATTTCTACTTATCTAAGTATTTCCACGTGGTCGTCTTATCAGGGAGCTGTGGCGGGCGTCTTCCTTTCTTCCTGGGGCTACATCTCGACCCCTCCCTACTCCTTCCTCTTTCCTCCTCCTGGTCTCCTAGCCCCGCCTATCTTGTTTCCTATTGGCCACAGGGCTTTATTAACCAGTATGAGAAACATAAATACAGAATAACATCTCCCATCATCTCCTCTTTTCTGTCTAAAGTAAAAGAAGGGGTTTAACCCTAACATAGCAAAATATACCATTCAACAGTTATCAAATAAGAATCACAGTTAACAATATTTAGTCCATTAACATTTTGTAAGACTTCTGACACCAGATATTGCGGTTTAATAAGGGTCAGGATAAACAAATAGGTCGAATAGATGTTAATTAAGGGAGAAACAACTCACAGCACAGACAGATGAACACAGCAGTTAAAACTGGATGCTCCTCTCTCCGTGTCCCGCCAGAAAAGGCCGTTCTCTGCCTCCTTCCCAGACCAAGCTCCACAGGTCACTTCCGCCCCTGGCTCCACCCCTCAATGGGTGTGGTCAGTGCCACAGAAGCAGACACAGTGAATATCCCACTACAGGTGTGACCTCATTGGAGGAAGTGTGTCACTGTAGGGGTGGGCTTTGAGGTGTCCTATGCTCAAGCCACTTTCAATGTAGTCATAGTTCACTTCCGTTGCCTGCAGATCCAGATGTAGGGCTCTCAGCTCCTTCTCCAGCATCTGCCTGCATGCCACCATGCTTCCCCCATAATGGAAATGAGCCAAACCTCAGAAACTGTCAGCTACCCACAATTAAATGTTTTCCTTTATCAGAGTTGCGGTGGTCATGGTGTCTCTTCACAGCAACAGAAACCCAACTTAGTAGGTAAAGGCTCTTGTGGCCATGACTGACAACCCAAGTTCCTTCCAGAAGCAATTCCTGGAATCCAGATGGTACAAAAAGAGACCCGAATCCTGAAAACTGTCTTTTGTGTGTCACACGTGTGACATGGCACACACTGGCGAGAGAGAGGGGGGGGAGGAGAGAGAGAGAGAGAGAGAGAGAGAGAGAGAGAGAGAGAGAGAGAGAGAATAACAAACTAAAATTGCCCCCCCCCCAATTCAGAGGCCCAGTTTGCCTCTCTGTGTGTGACACAAGCAGAAGTTGCTTTTATTTACACGTGTGTACTGGTGTGAACAGGAGTGGCCCCGTTGGCTCACAGATCTGAATGCTTGGTCACCAGGGAGTGTCACTATTAGGAAGGGTGTCACTGGGGGTAGACTTCAAGGCTTCAAATGCTCAAGGCAGGCCCGGTGTCTCTCTTCCTGCTGCCTGCCCATCCCAATGTAGAGCTCTCAGCTCCCTCTCTAGCACCGTGTCTGCCTGCACGCCGCCATGCTTCCTGCCATGATGACAATGGCCTGAACCGCTGAACTGTAAGCCAGCCCCAATTAAATGTTTTCTTTTATAAGAGTTGCCACCAAGCTCAGGGTGTCTCTTCACAGCAGTAGAACACTGACTAAGACATCTGGTAATTTGTTTCCTGATAGTCACCATGCTTTTATTAAAGAGAAGAACAATAATAACTAATGGCAGTGTCAGTCTGCTCTAAGCGAGGTGATGAAGTCAGTCGGGTACTCATGTTAGCCTCTGAGGTTGAGTCTAATATGTCTACATTTGGAGACAGAGCAGGACCACACAACTTGTAAGTGGCAGGCCCAGGGCGTGTCTGCAGGGGTATCTCACCCCTGTGCCTATGCTAAGAAAGTAGCTATTTATTCAGCGGTGTTTTGGGGAACTCTGAAGGTTTGCATTCTGGGCCACACGTTCTGCAAGCTTTGGCTGCAAGGTCCCAGCCTTTCCTTACTTTGTCATTTGTTTTCTGGGGCTTCCCTTGCATTGTCGATGCATTTTATCTGCCATGTTTATTGTAACATTTCAGTTTATAATAAACCTGTGTTCACTGACGAATGTGACCTTCCTTGGGAGGAAGGGGCTCTATTCTGCAAATTAAACTACCTTAGCCCCGCCTCGATCACCAAAGCACCCCAAATTATGACCTAGGCGGGAACGAGATGCTTGCTGCGGGGAAGCTACTCTGAGACAAGCGTCCTCCTTCCGGGACAAGACTGGGACCAGTCGGTCGCCTTCTTTTACGTGGAAATGTTGAGTTGTGGCCGCATCTTCCATGCTCAGCCATTTGACTAAGTGACGAAGTACCTGCAGTCACTGAACACGAACTTTCTTTTGCTCGCTGGAGATGCGGCGGTGATCACAGCAGCCTTGAGGTTCTCACCCTCAGGAAGCTCGAACACCAATGGGATCGTGTAACGTGGCGCCATGCAGTCTGAGCTCTGCGCTGACAAACAAGCTATAGTGCCCGGGATGGCACCCATGGGGGGAGGCCAGCTCTGAGGCTCTGGTGTGCATGGCAGGTCCCCAGCCATGCTACAGGGAGTGAGTAAAGCTTCGCATCGACAGGCGTTGCAGTACCTGTCTACAATCTGAGCTTTCAGGAAGCTGACACAGAAGAATTCAAAGTTCAAGACCAGCTTGGGCTGCATAATGTGATCGATCCTGTCTCATTTAAAAAAAAAAAAAAAAAGAGAAGGAACTGAGTCTGTGAGCCATGGGGATGGCTCAGTGGGCAGAGGCGTTGCTGACATCGCACCTTTGAAAGTTGTCCTGGGAGTCCCACGTGCAGACTGTCTGAGGAGTTTTTGCTATGCTAGAACTCGGACTAAGCCAGGCTGTGCTGGCACAAGCCTTTAATCTCAGCCCTGGGAAAGCAGAGGCAAGTGGATGTTTGTGGGTTCGAGGACAGCCTGTTCTACAGAGTGAGTTCCAGGACAGCCAGAGCTACACAGAGAAAGCCTGCTTCAAAAATAAACAAACAAACAAACAAACAAATAAATAAATAAAACAACCAACCCAAAACACCCACTAAAAAATCACTTGGAGAAGAAATGGTTTATTTCATCCTTTACTCCATGTAACAGTCTATCATCCAGAAAACTCAGGGTGGAACCTGGGGGCAGGGATTGGCGCAGAGACCATGGCGGAGAGCTCCGAGTGCCTCGCTCAGCCTGCTTTCTTGTAGCACCTGGGAATCACCAGCCCAGGAATGGCACCACCCACAATGCACTGGGCCCTCCCTCATCAATCACTATTAAGAAAACACCCCACAGGTTTGGCAGCGGGCAATCGTATAAAGACATTTTCTCAACTGTGGTACCCTTTTCTCAGATAACTCTAGCTTGTGTCGAGGTGACAAAAAAGCTGGCCCCACAGACATGGTAACACTGCCCCCCCCAATAGATGTAATAAAATAACAACAGAAATTGCATCTACTGTCCTAAATGAGAATCAGCTATTACAGTTCCGCCCCGAAGGATGAGCCCTTGAGTAACTCGGCTCGTCCTACGCACGCACGGCCGAGCTTCCTAATTGTTGACTTGATTCAAGAACTTGCTTGCTGGCCGCATCCAAAAGCAATGATAGTTTTCCAGGTGAAGTTTGCGTGCATCTTTTAATTAGGGAGTGTGTTAACATTTCCCCTGAGCACTGCTGAGGAGAGAGTGACAAAGAGAAAAAGACATTTCTGAGTAAATTAGGCATGCCATCAATGGTGACCATTGGGAAGCCAGCCAAAGTGTAGCCCCGCCAGGGCTTATTCTTAAAGTCCTCCTGTGTCCCAGCCTTTCGTCGGAAGGTAGCTTTGAAGCCACCCTTGGCTGCTTTGTTTGGCCTCAGAGAGCAACCACTAATTAGGACCCTGCGAAGCTCAAGAATGTGACTCGTTCCAGATCTCTGCTGGCTCCTAGAATAAAGAACTTAGAAAGGAGGGAATGGGATTCGCTTCCTGGCACTGGCGTGGGGCTGACAGGGAGAGCCTTCCCAACCCCCAACACAGCCTGCTCCACGATGGCCAACACAGCCCTGTACGGTCTTGCTTGTGTTGCCTTACCTGGGCGGGGGCCTTAGGTTAGTTTGGGGCCCTGAAACAAATGGCTTTCTCACCCCAGTGTGGGGATGTGCACTTGTCATCCAGCACCGGGGCGGGCCAGGCCAGATGATGAGGAAGGAATTCAGGGTCACCCTCAGCTACCTAGTGTAGTGAGTTCAAAGGCAGCAGACGAGTCACATGAAGAGTCTGTCTCCAAAAAAGGGGGCCGTGATCTGTCTGTCCTGTGACTCACACCCTGACACAGGTCTAGCGTGCTGAGCTGAATTTGGTAGCAGCGTCCATCTGAGCCTGCTGATTCTTGGAGGAGGATGTCTTCATCAGTTGTAGGCACACTGTCTTCTTCCATCCAAAGAAGCATTCATTTCTGTGGGGGTGGGGTGGGCTCAGTGGGGAGGGTTTGCCTAGCATGCATGAAGCCTTATGTTTGATCTCCAGCACCAAATAATTTAATGGCAGCACTCGGGAGGTGAGGTGGGCGTAGAGGATCAGAAATTCAAGGTCATTCCTGGCTACATTTGTGTTCAAGGCATGTCTGGGATCAGTGAGACTCCTGCCTCAAAAACCAAACAGAACCAAACAGAGCCAAATTAAAACCGAACCGAACCGAACCAGACCAGACCAAACCAAACCAGACCAAACCAAACCAGACCAGACCAAACCAAACCAAACCAAACCAGACCAAACCAAACCAGACCAAACCAAACCAAACCAGACCAGACCAAACCAAACCAGACCAGACCAGACCAAACCAAACCAAACCAGACCAAACCAAACCAGACACTGCTTGGTGCTGACACTTCAATCCAGGCCACAGAGTGCCAAGGAAACCAGGCGCCTGTTTCTGCTCCCCAGACAGTTCTGTGGTGTGGCAGGAGGGGTGGCTTGCTCCAGGTGCCAGCCGGTGCTGCCGCCGCCGCCGGGCTTCTCTTTGAAAAGACATCTGTGCCACTTCCCTGGACTATGCTCTGCTTTGGCAGAGCCCTGAGCCTCTCATTTGCAAAGGCCTTTGTTTTGACTTTCACACCATCACAGGCAGAGTCTAGCGGCAGAGTCCCCCCCTTCAGTATGTTCTCTGAGTTCGTCTAGTGAGGGTGAAGGTTTCTCCCCACACCTTTCCTGCTGTCACTTGGTGGCTCACATCCTTACCCAGAAGAAGGAAATGGGTGTCCTGGGAACCTGCACCACCTCTTGGAGGAGAGACTTTCTGTTTTTCTTCCGCCTTGCTAAAGGATGTTCCCAAATCTAGATGACTCTGTTGATTTTGCTGTGGAACGAGAAGCTGAAAGCAGCCTCCACTGAAAATTTATGTCAGCAAAGGCCACTGAGTGTTAGCAGCTCCAGATATATAGCAGGAGAAAGACAGCAATAAATAAAAGCAGAGGATGCGTGTCTACATCTGTGGTCCTGGCCACGCAGAGGCTAAGGTGGGGGTATGAAGCCAGTGTGTGTGCGTGCGTGCGTGCGTGCGTGCGTGCGTGCGTGCGTGCGTGCGTGCGTGTGTGTGTGTGTGTGTGTGTGTGTGTGTTAGGGGCTGGCACACCTGTCATGGCCCGTGTATGGAGGTCAGGTGACAACTTGTCAGAGTCAATTGTCTTCTGTCACTATGTGGGCTCTTAGGGGTTGAACTCAAGCTTGGTGGAACGTGCTTTTACCCAGACACCCTGACATTCAAGGAAAAACAAAAGTGCATACTCTAACGAGGATGATATAGCAACTTGGGGATTGGAGAAGCAACAGTGTGCCAAGGAGACAGGCTTAGGCGGTGTCAGGGTTTCTGTTGATAAAACACGTGACCAAGAGCAACTTGGGGAGGAAGGGTTTCTTTCACTTCCACAGCCGAGGTCAGCATGGAGGGAAGGTGGGCCAGGACCCTGCAGGCAGGGGGCCGCAAAGCACTGTTAGCTCTCCTGGCTCGCTCAGCCTGGGCTTTTGCACCATCTCACCCGCCCCTTCTTTCATTATCGCTGGCTGTGGGTGAGGACGACGTGAAATCTGACTCCCAACCACCACCTCCTGAGTTCCGGCATTCCAGGCCAGTGCCCCCAAGTCTGGTTTATTGTGTGTGTGTGTCCCCAGCAAAACTGAGTGAAGGGTGAGCTTTGTGCACCAGATGCTTGCGCCAGACGGTACACTGGAACCAGTTGACGAACCTGCCTTTGCGTCGGTAGCCACGAGTGTGAGGATGTGGCAGTCAGAGGGAGGCAGCCAACTTCAGTTCTCATGCAAGATGCAGAACTCCTTGGAACCCGTGGCCTGGGAAGAATAGTGCAGCCAGTGTGTCCTGTCTGACTGCCCCCTTTCTTGTCTCTTTTTCTTCACGAAGTCTTTAAGAGCCTTGAAATGCAGGAAGGCACCCGGAACTGGACAATGAGGTTCGCGACAAAGCCAGTTTCAGTGGTGCTGGCCCTCACCATGGGGGGAACGTGGGCAGAATCTACCAGCAGTTAATCAGGCCAGCATCCTCTCTGCCCAGGTCTGAGCCACTTTCTTTGTTGCGATTGAGTGAACCAGTAGCTCCAGCCCAGACTGGTACCCAGCCTGGCTCCTGGCCCATGGGGGCCAGGAAGGGAAAGTAGGTGGGCACAGGCTTTCAGATTTCCCCTCACTGAAGTTAAACAGTACGTGGGAATGTGCAGGGATGGCCTGGGCCAGGTCTGAGTTCTTTGCACGGCCACTAGACTTTTTGTTTCCAGGGGTTAATGAACTTTCATCTCCTTTGACAGCCAGACATTAAAAATTAACAAGTAGAATCTGAACCTGGAAGGTGAAAAATAACTTGGGAATAAGGCCCCGAACCTCCCTGTTATCTTCGTCTACTCACTGACTTAGAAGAAGGCAGGAAAGCCGGGGTTGAGCAGGGACACTTACTTTCGTCTAAGTATTTCTGTCTTCGTAGCTATGTAAGCTCTTAGATGTGCCAAGAAATGTAGTGGAGGTTGGGTGTGGCTGTGCCCTGGGTCCTGTGAGGTCAGCACTCAGGAGGCTGAGGCAGGAGGCTGGAGGGTTCGAGAGACAGTCTGGACTATAGAGAGAGTTTTGCAGGTCAGTCTGAGCTGAGCATGGGGGTGGGGGAGAGGGAGAGAGACGGAGATGGACAGAGAAAATGGTTTTGAGAATGAGTGGGTATGTCTCTTGGAGAGAGCTGGCATCTGGGGACCATTAGGGGGACTGACTGACTCACCTGTGCCACGCCCACTGTAGGGTTCTGTTGCTGGGATGGAACCAGGGTCAAAATCAACTTGGAGGGAAGCGTTGATTTTTATTTCACCTTCCTGTCTACCTTCCTGGGAATCCAGGGCAGGAGCTCTAGGCAGAAGCTGATGCAGAGACCATGGTGTGTGTGTGTGTGTGTGTGTGTGTGTGTGTGTGTGTTTGTGTGTGTGTGCACTGTTTATTGGCTCCCTCCTCATGGCTTGCTCAGTCTGCTTTCTGATAGAACCCAGGACCACCAGCCCAGAACGACACCATACATAGAATCAGGGCCTCACATCAATAGTCAACCAAGAAAATCCAAGAAAATGCACCACAGGCTCTCCCATAGCAACCCCGGGAAGGCGTTTATTTCCTCACCGAAGCTACCTCTTCCAAAACAACGTGGTTCAAGTTGACATGGAAACCAGCAGCACAGTGCCTCACTAGCTGGTGCTAATGTGGTTGAGCTGGGAGCCTCGGTGGAGGCCCTCACCCCTTCGCTTTGATTAGGATGGCGGGATGCGGCCCCTCCAACCCACACTCCTTTTGACTCCTTTAAGGTGTCTGGTCAACTGGCTTGTTTGTACATGAAAATGTGAACTTTCTAAGGGCTGACTTATCCCTTACAGTCAGTGAGTGAAACAGCCTTTCAAAATAAACAAATACACGTTTATTGATTTGTTTGTTTATTAGATAGAGTCTCACTGTGTAGCTCTCGCTGTCCTGGAACTCACTATGTAGACCAGGCTGGCCTGGAACTCACAGAGATCCACCTGCCTCCACCTCCCGAGTGCTGGGATTGAAGGCGTGCACCACCGTGCCTGGCTGTGAAATAGCCTTTTAAGGAGCCGTGTTTGCACCCTACACAAACTGAGCAGCTCGGCTGCAGGGGTGAGGCTCAGCATCCTTGTCACCAGCCACTAGCACCCATAAAAAGACCAATATGTTAACATTTAAACTCTACCTTCTGGGCCACTCCATTCCTTGATCCTTCTCTGGCTTATTTTTAGTTTTGGCCCCTTGACACTTGACAGTTTAACATACTAATGAATTAATATCAAGAAGCTTGGCCTTTTGCTTTCCTGCAGTACCTTGTCTGGCACATAGCAGGTGCTATGAATGAATGGACAGTGGCCCAAGCCCACTCTACACCTTCAGTGTTGCTCTGAGCTGCTAACTATAGGATGATTGACCTTTTAGTGGGCAAAGGAGGAGGGGATACAACTGGCATCATCATCCAGGGACGGTCAGTGCTCCAGAGGCCCGGTAAGGGATCCGGGACGGTCAGTGCTCCAGAGGCCCGGTAAGGGTTGGGAGCCCGGTCTCATGTTCTGCAGCCATTTGAAAATTCTTCACGTATGTTTCTTTTCCTTGAACCTGCCCTCCTGTCTCCACAGCCTGAGTTCTGGTTACAGCCATGAGCCACCACATCCGGTTTATGAGGCACTGGACTCATACTCAGGGCCTTTTGCATGCTGGACAGAGGTTCTAACAAGTGAGCTATGTGTGATGCCACGGAACAGTTTTTCAGTGAGCCCACAATGTGGGAAGTTCAGTGCCACCCACAGCCGGCACACAGAAAGCATCTGTGTCCACCCAAAGAGGAGGAGGAGTGTCCTAACAGCCCAGAGCTGGCTCTGTGTTCAAGTCAGAGCTTGTTCAGATCATAGAAAGAAGGGTGGAGGTAGGAATGACCAAGAAACATGTTCTGTTCTCTCAAAGAATTTTTAAGGGTTGGAGGGATGACTCAGAGGTTAAGAGCACTGACTGCTCTTCTAGAGGACCCTGGTTCAATTCCCAGCACCTACATGGCAGCTCACACCTGTCTGTAACTCCAGTTCCAGGGGATCTGACTCTTTCACACAAACATACATGCAGGCGAAACACCAATGCACATAAAAAATAATAGAAAGGAGTCATTAAAACATTTAAAAATTGCTGGTTGGAGGTGGTACACGCCTTTAATCCCAGCAGAGGCAGGAGGATCTCTGAGTTCAGGGCCAGCCTGGTCTATAGAGTGAGTTCCAGGACAGGCTCCAGAGCTACAGAGAAACCCTGTTTTGAAAAAAAACAAAACAAAAAAAAAAAAAAAAAAAAAACAACTAACCAAGCAAACAAAAATTCTTATGAAAAATTTTGTTATTTTATGTGTGTGGGTGTTGTTCTGCTTATATGTCTACCTGTACTGCATGCGTGTCTGGTACCCTAAGATGCCAGAAGAGGCAGGAGATCCCCTCTACTGGAGTTTCAAATGATTGTGGGCCACTGTGTAGATGGTGGGAACCAAACAGAGTCCTCTGTAAGAGTCACAAGTGTTCTTAACCACTGAACCAGCTCTCCAGTCCCTTAAAAATTAAACACACATGCTCACACACACACACACACACACATACTCACACAAACATACACACACATGCTCACACACACACACACACACACACTCTCACACGCTCACACACACACACACGCTCTCTCACACACATGCTCACACACACACACACATACTCACACAAACATACACACACATGCTCACACACACACACACACTTTCACACGCTCACACACACACGCTCTCTCACACACACACTCACACACACGCATGCGCTCTCACACACACGGCTCTCTCACACACATGCTCACACACACACACACACATGCGCTCTCACACACACATGCTCTCTCTCACAAACACACACGTGTGCGCGCTCTCACACACGCTCTCTCTCTCTCACACACGTGCACTCTCTCTCTCACACACACACACACACTCTCTCACACACTCACACACACACTCTCACACACACACACTCACACACTCACACACGCTCACACACATGCGCGCTCTCACACATGCTCTCTCTCTCGCACACACTCTCTCTCTCTTTCACACACACACACACACACACACACACACACACACACACACACACGAATCTCCCTTTCTTGTTCTGCTCTCCCCTCTGTCCTGCAAGCACTTGCATTCAGAACGAAGCCGTTGAGGGAGGGGCTTCCAGGCAAGTGTCACACGGTTCTCTTGGTTTGTCCCCCCTTGTCAGGTCGGTAAGCCGGGGACAGGGTCCTGGCCTTTGACTTGTGCTAAGAAGTGAAGTAAACTAGTCCTCATGGCACATGCCTGTAAGGCAAGAGGGTCAGCAGCTAATGTTTGAGTACAAACTTCTTATGAGTTATGAGTTCGAGGCCATCCTGGGTTCCCTGAGACCTTATTTCAAAAAGAAAAGAAGTCATGGTGTTAGCTTCATGTAGGTTTTCACTGTTGTGTCAAATGTGAGCTCGCCATGCATGCCGTCCTGCAATCTTCTATTTACATCGAAGCTAGCCTCATGCTATGTAAAATTGCAGTTCTAGAGAATTATATTAAACTTTACTTTTCCTCTGTTGAGGACAACTTACTAAATAGCAAAGAAACAGCCAGCACTCAAAAGGCTGGCACAGAACTGCAGGAAACTCCATATGAGACTAAGCTAAGTCAAAGCCTTTGCTATATGGCAAGACCCTGTCTCAAAACAGACAGACAGATAGCAACAGAAACCTCCATCGACATCAGGTGACACTTTGTCGCCGGCACACCGTCCGCAGCCTTTAATGGCTCCTTTTGTCCTGCTCGTTGGATAAGAGCCCTACCACGCGATCCTGGGAATGTAGCTGGCCTGGGATCTCATGGCTGTGGTTGAATAATTCGGCTCAGTCTGTGAAATCCTGGGGCTGTGTTTCTAAAATAAAATCTTAAGTATAGAAGGTCCTAACTTGCTAAGTAAGTCAATAGCTTAGAACCCGGCACACACTTTCTTATGGGAGCGTGATTTTAGATAGTGTCAGGTTTTCAAACTGACCCACAAAAAGACTTTAATATTCTTGGAATATTTGACCATGTGCACTCTTCCCAGATGCCCAGCTGTGGGCCCGTTTCTCATAGCTGGGCAGGTGAGCTGGGGCATGGCAATTGATGAGCAGCTACCCTAGTTGAGCGAATTTGCAGCTAGGGCAGGGTGCATCCCTTTCATTTTTAATCTGGTACCTGGTCATGAGGGGAACCAGTGGAGAGCTCTAGCCAGAAGGTTTTACTTGAAAAGCTAAAGTTGCTTTTCTGTTTTTTTGGGGGGACAGTCTTGCTGTGTAGTCCTGGCTGGCATGTTCTCATTTATATAGCCCAGGCTGGCCTCCAACTCTAGCAGATCGTCTTGCTCTGCCTCCTGGGTGCTGGAATTACAGACGTGAGCCACCACACTCGCCTCTGCTTCGTTCTTTTCCCACACGCTTAGGCTACATCTTCTGCAATGCCTTGCTGCCCCTTTATTTAGCCCATATAGTTTCAGGCTAGCTCTTGCCACTTGACGCACTCAACACTAGCGGGCAATCTGGTGAGGGTCCTTGGTTGTTGATGCACAGGGGTGGTGGCACACACGATACCGGAGTTTAAGGACAGCTTAGTCTACACAGCAAGTTCTGGACTAGCCAGGGTGACACAGTGAAACCCCATCTTAAACCCTCTCCCCTGACCCCCACAAACAGATAAAAAAAGAGTATGTGCTCTCTATCTCTTCCTGATACGCAAGAGAAAAGCATAGTGGTTGAAGGAAGCCTCAGCATTTCAGAGGGGTCAGCTTAGGTGTTTGGAAGCTGCAGGTCTGCAGGTAGGCTCAGGGGCAGGGACTTCCTTCCTCCCTTCCTCCTTCCTCCCTCCTTCCTTCCTTCCTCCTTCCTTCCTTCCTTCCTCCCTCCCTTCCTCCTTCCTCCTTCCTTCCTCCCTCCTTCCTTCCTTCCTTCCTCCCTCCCTCCCTCCCTCTCTCCCTCCCTTCCTTCCTTCCTTCCTCCTTCCTTCCTTCCTCCTTCCTTCCTTCCTTCCTCCTTCCTTCCTTCCTTCCTCCCTCCCTTCCTTCCTTCCTTCCTCCTCCCTCCCTCCCTCCCTTCCTTCCTTCCTCCTCCCTCCCTCCCTTCCTTCCTCCTTCCTCCCTCCCTTCCTTCCTTCCTTCCTCCTTCCTCCCTTCCTTCCTTCCTTCCTCCCTTCCTCCTTCCTTCCTTCCTTCCTCCTCCCTCCTCCCTCCCTTCCTTCCTTCCTCCTCCCTCCCTCCCTTCCTTCCTCCTTCCTCCCTTCCTTCCTTCCTTCCTCCCTTCCTCCTTCCTTCCTTCCTTCCTTTTTCCTTCCTTCCTTCCTTCCTCCTTCCTTCCTTCCTTCCTTCCTCCTTCCTTCCTTCCTCCCTTCCTCCCTCCCTCCCTTCCTTCCTTCCTCCCTCCCTTCCTTCCTCCCTTCCTTCCTTCCTTCCTCCCTCCCTTCCTTCCTTTTTAAGACAGACTCTCTTTCACTGTGCAGCCTAGGATGACCTTGACCTTCTGATCCCTCTGCCTCTTCCATCCCAAGCAAAGCCACTGGCCTTGGTTTACGATGCAGTGCTAGGGACTGAACCCAGGCTGTCGTGCACAGCAGCTGACTTACATCCTCAGCCCTAGAAACGTTTATTTTTAATGCGCAGAAGTCACTGGGAACTGTCGTAGTGCTGTCTGGGCCTGTCTGTCCAGTCATCCCTTGAAGAAAGACTATAACTGTGGACATTTCTCAAGAGAAAACACACACATGGCCACAGGTGAATGAAGAGAAAGGTACAGTGTCACAGCAAATCAGGGAAAGAAAACACAGCCACATCTCATTGTGTTAGAGTGTCTCTTGTCCCTGGGCATGGTGGCATCTGCATGTGACCCCAGGACTTCGGAGGCAGAAGCAAGAAGATCAGGGGCACAAGGTTACGCTCAGCTGCATTCCAAGTCTGGGGCTAGCTGAGGCTACATGAGTTCCCCCAAACAACAACCCCCTCCCCCAAAACCCAGTAAGTGTGGAAAAGAGCTGGAACCCCTGGGATTTTGTTTGTTTGTTTGTTTTTCTTCCCACTTAATCCTTACTCCCTGCTTCGGGACAAAGGGACAGCTGAATTACTAGAGGACCAAGTACCCAATGCTGCCCACGTGGTTCAGTCATATCCCTGGCTGTCACTCACAGAGCCTGGTGGGGGTGTGACAGGCTCTTTAGTGGTTTGAGCCTCTTCCCTCAGGAGCTCAGTCATGGCCTTAGCTGGAGGTGTGAGGCGACACTGAGGAGGACGTCTTAGTTTTTGTTTTTGTTGAGTTGCAGTTCTCACAGGCCCTTCTCTGTTGCATTCTCTTTCACCCCGACTTGGCATGTTGCATGTCAGGGCAACTGTATCACCTCCGGCATCATCCAGGCTGTCCAGATGCGCCACTCAGACTTACTTGAAAATTATGGGCAGAGGCTTTTCCAGACACATCCACTTGGCAGAGGGCCTCTGCCTGAGAGGAGGAAGTGGTAACTCAGCCCCCTCCTTGTGACAGGCTGCCATCTGCCACCAGGCTGCTGTAGGACACAGGAAGCAAACCATTACCCACTGGGGAAAAGCAAGGGTGTAACTACCCTTGTTACAGTTACCCTTGTAACTGTGCCCCTATTTTGGTGTCACTGGTCACAAGTGCCTGTGTCCCTAACTGTGAGCTTTGACCTATCTCAAGCACTGCTCGTCCCTTGTAGGTCAGCTGGTCTCTGGGGTGAGGTCTTAAATATATTCAGGAACCCTGAGGATGCAACAAAGTATCACTTTGTCTGGTCTCCGTCCAGTAGAGGAGAGAAACACCAAATTCTCAGGACCGGTGTGATGGTGCACATCTATAATCCCAGCACTTGAGAGGTACAAGCCCGAAGATCCAAGAGTTTGAGGCTACCCTGGGCTGCATAACAGGAGTCAAACCAACTAGCAAAGACTGGGGAAGAGCCCTTGCTTTGCATGTTCAAAGTTCTGGATTCTATCCCTAGCATTGTCAAGAAGAAAAAAAAAAAAAAAAAAAAAAAAAAAGAATCCCATTTCAACACACTTCCTTAGAACCACTCAGTTCAAGCGTGGCGGGGCACTCAATACCCTGGCTGAGAAGTAACCTAGGAAACAGTTTGAAGTCTCAGTGAAAGCTCTGTGTACCTGCTGGGAATGTAGACATTAATAGGCACGTGGGGTGCATGTGTGAACAGGGCTCCAGCTAGGAAGAGGGAGGCTCCTAACACCAGCACTCTGCAAGACCTTTGTAGACAGAAATTTCTGTCCCGCCCACTTTGGCAGCCCAAATAAACACACAGAGGCTTATATTAATTATATAATGTTTGGGTGATGGCTCAGGCCTCTTATTGGCTGGCTCTCCCTTAATTACTAACCCATTTCTATTCATCTATATATCTCTGTGTAGCCACGTTTACAGGAGAATGCCCGGGTGTTCTGCCTTCCTAGTACCTGCATGGCCTCTGCCTGACCCTGCCTATTCCCCTCTTCTATCCGTATTTGGATTTCCCACCTGGCTAAATCCTGCCTGTCCATTAGACAAAGCAACTTTATTCATCAACCAATATATATTCACAAATGTATGTTCACCGCATACAGAAGGAAACCCCCCCTCAGTCCTTAACCCTCTTCTGGGCATCTTCTTGTCACTTACGTAGGGAGCAGAGGAAGTCCTGAGTGAGTGAAGTTCTGAGTGAATGTGTATTTGGACATGCATGGGCATGGCCATGTCAAGGAAGCCCAAGGCTTAGACCCATGGATAACTGGCCGAGCTGTTACTCACACGGCCCAGACTCAAGAGAAGTGGCAAAGCTTTTCTTAGGAACCTTAGTGGTATGAGAGCCTATGGATGAGTGGTCAAGGGATGCAAAGACTTGGAACTGTGGCTTGCCTCTCCTGGATGCTTACAGCCTGAGACAGCTGGCGACAGAGACCTCCTAAGGAGACTAGGTAACCCCTGCCTCATGCCGTACTTAATAAACACATTGAGGTTACAGGTTGCAGTGACAGCAGAACCCCAGCTTTACTGTGTATGTGTCTGTGTGTCTGTCCTTTCTTCATTACCTTGCCACCCCTAGCCATGCAGGAATGGATTAAAAGAAAGATGATAAAAATCCTTCTGGTGTGACTGTGAGGGTGTTTCCAGGTAACAGGTGGCATGTGCACGGATGACCGGAGAGGCTGAGGACCCCGTACGAGACTGTGGTGGTGCCATATGCCCTTACGCATTTGCACGGATGTGTAGCATATGTAACACGGTGGACAAAGCCTCATGTAAAGGAAGGAAAGTGAGCAACAGGGATGTGTTGGCATGAGTTCATTACTGGTAACAAATACCTGTTTGATAAGGATGCTGTTGTGGGGAGGCTATGCGTGAGTGAAGGCAAGGGATGTATGGGTAATCTCAATGCCTCGGTACCAGCATAAGCTTCCGTTAAAATTGTAGTCTTGGGCTGGAGAGGTGGCTCAGTGGTTAAGAGCTCTGACTGCTCTCCCAGAGGACCTCATTTGATTACCAGCACCCACATGGTGGCTCATGACTATCTATGACAACAGCTCCAGAGGAACTGACACCCTCTTCTGACCTCAGTAAGTACCAGGCATACTTGTGGTGTCCAGACATGCATGGATATAAAACACCTATACATATAAAATAATAAAATAGTAATTAAGAGCTAAATATTGTTTGTAATCTTTAAAAAGGAACATAATTTAAAGTTTCTGTTTTGAGAGAACAGTGTTGCACCCTGTAGCTTCCATTGGTTTGGAACTCATTATGTAGCCCAGGCTGGCCTTGAACTCACAGTAATTCTCCTGCCTCAGCCTCCCAAGTGCAGGGATTACAAGCATGAGCCCTCCGTTCCTGGAAGGATTTTGTGGGAGACATAGAGGTCCTTATGATCACAGATACGCATAGGGGACCAGGAATGTCCCTTCAAAGGAAGGGCTTCGTGGCCAGTTAACTGCCCATAAGGCTCGGCAACCTTAAGGATGTGACCTTCAATAGCTTAGTGACCTGTGCTGTGTGGCCAAGACCATACTGAATCATCCCCCAGGCCCTACTGTGAGCCTGTCCACCTATAGAAACTATCTTTATGGAAGGTGTCACGTGTAGTCAAGCTATAGAACCCATCTTTACGGGAGATGTCATATGTGCTTTACAAAGAGTTTTGCTGTCTTAAGCCTTATTTGGCACACAGGATTGAGTTAATTATCACCAGTAATGTTTTCATCAAAAGCAGAACTTCCTTCTTGAAGATCATTACTCTGCTGGCCTTGGTGGTTAGAGATCCCCCTCCCCCACAACATATGTGATCTAAACAAGATCGGGCTGGAGTCTGGGGAAATGCGGTGCTCTTACACTCCATATGTGTGGGGTCAGGGAAAGGCAGCAGACAAGGCCACTGTGGCCTCTTCACTGTCTTCCTGCCCTGACGGCCTTGGTATGAGTCTCCAGGCAGAATACCAGCAGCTCTGGGAAGGGGCAGCCTCTGCCACCTTCCAGTCCCCATGCTCTTTGAAAGCTGGTCCCTAGTCACAGCATCAGTAAGTGTGTGTGTGTGTGTGTGTGTGTGTGTGTGTGTGTGTTTCGAGGCAGGGTTTCTCTGTGTAACCGCTCTGGTTGTCCTGGAACTAACTGTAGGCTGCCTGTCTCTGCCTCCCACGTGCTGGGATTAAAGGCATGCACCACCACTGCCTGGCTATTTTTTTGAAATTATTTTAAGTTTTTGGGTACTTTGAACTCCAGACGAAGGCATCAGATCCCATGGGAAATACAGTTACAGACAGTTGTGAGCTGCCATGTGAGTGCTGGGAATTGAACTCGGGTCCTCTGGAAGAGCAGTCAGTTCTCTTAACCTCTGAGCCCTCTCTCCAGCCCCAGCAGTACAATATTGATAAATTGTATTGTTCTTGGCCCTGGAGAGATAGCTCAGCGATGAAAGCATATGGCCCATGGTGTGAGGACTGGAGTTTCGACCCCTAGAACCAGGAGTGAGGGGACCTTAGAGGGCAGAGATGGGGTCCCTACAGCAAGAGTAGCCGTATGAGTCAGCTGTGGGTGTGACTGGGACTCTGCCTCGGTGAATAACGTGGAAGAGCCCCACATGAATGTGCACACATCACACATACACACATACATGGGAAAACTGAATGTCCCTTTATAGTGAGAACCCCCAGCAGGAGTAGATTTTGTTGCTGGTCCACAGCAATGAGCTGACAAGCTGTGACAGCCTTTGGGAACAGGCAAACGCAGACCACTCTGCTGACTGACAAAGTTTTCTTTATCAGGCATCAAGGCAGCTCCATGTCAGGCTGCTGGGACATCTTCAGGAGCCCGAGGACCTGCTCAGCCTACCCTGCATCACTGGGATACAGGATACTTTGGCACGCAATTTCAGTAAGTTTTCTAATGATTTCAAGAAAGGTAGTCCCATTGGACACAGCGCCGAGGAGACTTTGGAAGAGAGAGACAGTATCCATGCCTGGTGCACTGTGTGAAGACGGGCACGTCACGTGTTGCTACAGACGCTGAAAGACCCTCTGATCCCCCTCAGTCCTAAATAGCATCTTTCTACAGAAGTGAGACTTCCTCTGGTCTCTCATAGTGGCACCTGTCTGTAATTCTAGTTCACTGGAGGTTGAGGAAGGAGGGTCACGAGTTCAAGTCCAGCTTGAGTTTCATATAAGACCCTGTCTCAAAAAAAAAAAAAAAAAAAAAAAAAAAGGATCTTACAGTTTCGCAGAAATTTCAACACATTGTCTGCTTCCGTTTCAGCAAAGGCTTGGCTTCCATGGCTTGCTTCTGAGAGTTTCTACACCACAGTGCTCAGAGCCACCCATCTTCAGCCTGTCTCTCTCTACTCCACACACACAGAATTTCCTGTTCATTGAAGCCTGAGGACAGTTTGGGTCTGTTTGCCATGGCTTACGGTCTGAGAAGTCCCGGGCTTAGGGCACTGAAGCAGGTAATTATGTTCTATGTAAACAAGCATATTCTTATTTTTAGCAGCACGGGTGGAGTATGCAGAGAGGGGAAGTGCTCATGACTGAAGAGATTTACAAGGGGACAAAGGACAGGAAGTTACCTCATTTCCCCTTTGCAGTGGTCACTACTAATTTCTCTAGAAGTCTTGGCCTAGCTTTTCGTGGCTGAGCCGTCTCACCAGCTCTCCAGAACTCTCTTTTAATGGTGTGTATTTGAAATGTTTTGTTATAAAATGACACAGAAAGAAAACCTGGCAGGGCCCATCACTTGGCTCACTGGTGTTACTGTTATAAAGTGCGTGGGTACTTTGCTTGTTTCCCACTCTCTGACTCAAAGGCAGATACAGAGTACACGAACATCTGAAGCTGCGGAGTTCTGACTCCTGTAGATGTGACCTACTCAGCATCCATGACAGAGCTGATAAATCAGGCATCTGAGATTGACAACAGGGACAGAGTAAAACTGGACAATTGTGACAGTGTGCTGGATGTAATAAAGGTTATGTGGCTAGGGCCTTTCTCAAAATATGTTACCGTATTAAACTCACTCTTCTTTTGTTGACCAAGATGAACTGAAACCCTGAAAAATGAGACTAGTCGTAAAGGGGACTAGATCATTACACACACGGGCATTTCCCCAAAACAGTCACACAGCACACACTGTCACGTGGGAGAAGAGACAGCAAGACTACATCCAAACCCGGTATCTCAGTCTTATAAGGGCTTGATAAAGAATGTAAGACAAGGTACCATTACCAGGTGGGGTTCATTCAACGAATGCAGAGACAAAAGGGCTGGTCATTCACTCAACCTTATTTGAGAATCCACTGATTATTATTGATCCTGAAAAGGTGTGTGAAACCATGCCATGAACTGGAAATCGGCCAACACTGTGTGCCAGTCACATTGAAACATCCGTGTTGTTCCTGTGTTCTAAACGTGCTAGACAATACAGCGAACAAGACTGTTGTAGGTGCTGGGGAAATGGCTCAGTGGTAAGAGCACTGGCTGCTCTTCCAGAGGACCCGGGTTCAATTCCTACCACCTACAGGACAGCTCACAACTGTCTGTACCTTCTACAGATATACATGCAGGTAAGACATCAACACACATGAAATCAATAAAATTAAAAAAAAAAAAAGAAGAAATCCTAAAGTGTAACAAAGTCATAAACACAAAATAAATAAGAGTCTTTCACATATAACAATTAGCATAATTGCACAATAGCATAAGTCAAACAGAGTGCCTGGAAATACACATAACTGATAAGGGAAAGCAAACAGTGGAATGAAGTCTCTGGAGTCTGTGCTGACTGGGCTGCGCTTGTGTGCATCAGAGACAAGTCTTTCAGGGTGGGAAGACGAAGTGTTAGAGAGAGGCACACTCTCCACCCAGCCTACAGAGATCAGAATACTCCAAATGAATTCTTTTCAATGTAATATTCGCGTAACCTTTTATTTCAACACTTCCTTACTTATCCGTTGCTTCAGACATACCCTTATGAGTGTCATTTCTTGCTAAGTAACTTGGGCTGGCCTTGAATTCACTACGTGGGCAACAGACCTCAGACTTGTGATTCCCTACACTCGGCTTCAACTGTCTATTACAAGGCAAAGTATAAACCTGAATCCTTTTGCTCTTTATTTAAAAACATATGGATTATAATAATTCAAATATGAAAAATGAAACCATAAAATACTGAAATGCAAGTGAATATTTTTAGTCTTAAAGTACAGAAGACATGCGGAGTGATGGTGGATGCCTTTAATCCCAGCACTGGGGATGCAGAGGCAGCTGGATCTCTGAGTTTGAGGCCAGCCTGGTCTACACGGTGAGTTCTAGGACAGCCAGAGCTATTACACAAAAAAAATCCTGTCTCAAAAAACAAGAAACAAATCCGAAACAAATACTGTTGTGGATCCTTCCTCCCTCCTTCCCATTTCTGTTCTCGTTCCTTTCTTTTGTTCAGTTTTTGAGAGCCCATGTAGCCCAGGCTAGCCTCTATGAACCCTGCTAAGGCAAAGGAGAGACTTAAGCTCAGATTGTCATGCCTTAGCCTGGGGTTCCAGATATCCACCACACTTTGTTTATGCAATTCTGGGGACTGAAACCGTAGCGTCATGAATGTTAGACAAGCCATCTACCAGCTGAGCTACACGTTCGGCCTTCTATTAGCGTTTTAAGTGAAATTAACGGAGCCATCAAGGGACTGGGGAGCCATGATCCACGGGCTCCGAATTTGCCCGGAGCTGCTGAGTCTCCTGGCTCCTCGTTTTGCATATTAATAGCCAGGTGCAAAGCAGCCTCAGTGAGAAGGGAAGTGGATGGTAGAAGCCTGACAGGCGCTCAGTCGGCCTGGCTTGATTAAGTGTGGGAAGACAGGGACACTCCCGCTGGGAGTCCCTAAGCGAGGGCGTTATGGGGCAGTTTTGTTCCTGGTTAGATTGCCCCAGGTGAAGGAAGGTGTGTAGTGACACAGATCCCAAGGCACAGACCCCTTTGACTAGGCGAAGGGCACGTGTGGGAGAGCTGTCTCTATCGGAGCTCTTACGTCCTGCCTCCCTTCAACAGCAACAAACTAGCTGGGCAGGAGAGCTTTGGGATCCCCAGAGAGGCTGAGGAGCGCAAGAAGGGTCAGAAGCCTCACAACAAGGCAGAGCTGGCTTTGATTTCTGACAGCTGGGCCGTTTCAGGCATCCTTCGTAACTTTACTGATGCTCATCTGAGACGTGGATAGCGGTGCTCAGCCTGAGAGGTAACTGAGATAGGGACAGATGAGGCTTGTTACACAGTAGTGCTTACCAAATGGTAACCACTGGTAATAACAGTAAAACTCTTCTGTGAAAGTGGCGCACACCTTTAACCCTAGCACTGGAGAGGCAGAGGCAGGTGGATCTCTGTGAGTTTGACGCCAGTCTGATCTACAAAGAGAGTTCTGGGACAGGCTCCAAAGCTACACAGAGAAACCCTGAGTTGAAAAACCAAAAAAATTAAAATAATAAAATAAACCACAGAAGAGAAAAAGCAGAAAGAAAGAGCTGTCACAATGCCGGGCCCCTGTGACCTGTTGTCACTGGTGTCAGCCTATTGTGGTTCTTATCAAGGCGGTTACTATTGGTGTGGCGCCCTGGCATTCCCCATGTGACCCTCGCTAGGGTAACACGAGGGTAAGCACTAGGTACAGAGGCATCGGTCATGAGCTATGCCTGCGTCTCACCTGCTGGCGCATGCTGCCCACTGGACCTGTGAGTTTCTGCTCTGCTTCCAGAGCTCGGCTTCCTCATAGGATCAGCCTTCTTGGCCTTAATTATGTGGAACCCCCCCACCCAGGTCAGGCACTTCAACATCCTAGACCCCCACTCTTCCCCTACCACTAAGGAGGGAAAAGAACCTGTCCCTTGACGGACAGGCAGCTCTAGATTCTTCTCCCCAATCAGCTGTGCTGAATCGTGGAGAAGGAAGCAAACCAAGCCACTCCCAAGGTAGGTATTCCTTTTCTCCCCATTCCTGAGGAGGGTGGGGGAAAGAATGCAGGCCAGAGGTCAACGCTGGATGTCCTCCTCATTTGCTATCCACTCTTATATTTTATTTTTTAAAGGCCAGGTCTCTCTGAACTTAAAGCTCTGCTGCACTGACACATAAGAGCCTCAAGGGTCCTCCTGTCCCTGCATCCCCTGTACTGGTTTTACTGGGATTACAGGGGCACCATCATTGCACTGAGCTCGTATTTGTGGCAAGCCCTTTGCCAATCAGCCATGTCCCCAGCCCACGACTTCCTTACAATAAATAAATTGCTTGCTGGAAATATGCTTGCATTTGCTAAATCTGATACTTCTGCCTCATCAAAAGTCAATTTCTTTCCATCCCTTAAGTCTGAAAGTATGAGTTTGTAAGCTTGGCCAGCTGGAAGTTTACTGGGAAGTCCCATTTGTCATGACCTTAGTGTGACAATCCCCCAGGCTCAAGTGTTTAGGCTCTTGGTGTCCGGCTAGCCGGGGATACTGGCTGGGGAGTGGTGGAGTCATCGGGACACAAATCGCTAGACACAGGCCTTGAGCGTTATAGCCCCATCCTGCTTCCTGATCCTACAGGGTGTGAAGCTTTGTCCACCTGCCACCAGGGATGAAGCCGCCTGATCTGCTGCTGTCCCTCCCTGCCACGATGCACTACAGCCTTGAATCTGTGAGGCAAATTACACTTTCCCCAGAGTTTATTTGGTTGGATATTACAGGAGAAAGTAGCCAATAGTCTACAAAGCCCCATGAACCCATACAACCGACATGTTTCTTGGACAAACACAGAAGTTTCCCTGACGTGTGGATTTATAAATTTGAAATGCCTGGAGGAGGGCCAGGCTGTTCAGGGCCAGACTATTGGTGTTATGGACACTATGCAGTTTCCAAGCTCCCTTCCAGAATGGAAATGCCCGAGAACGCATTTGAGTTTTCTCAGAAGCTTACTGCAGTGCCTTTCAGCTTCCCTTGGGTCTCCAGGCAGGCTAGGCCGTGCAGGGGAAGAGCCAGGCCACAGCCAGGCTAGAGGAGAAGGCAGATTACCCCTCTCAGCCCAACCCACATTCTGGGGCCCTGGGGCCTTCAGTGTGAGGATTCAGGCATTACACTGGCCTGCCCCTGTCACCTGGCAGAATGCATTCAGGCAGGACTCTGGTCAGCCCAGGGGTCCATGAGTGCTAGTCTGCAGGCAGGTGTAAAGGACCCATTTAAAAGAAAGACCCGCCCCCCTTACCATTGCTTTTGCTCTATGCTTTCTTTTCTCTCTGCTCTCTTTCCAGCTCTTTTCTCTCCTCCTCCTTTTGCTCCTCCTCCTCCTCCTCCTCCTCCTCCTCCTCCTCCTCCTCCTCCTCCTCCTCCTCCTCCTCCTCCTCCTCCTCCTCCTCCTCCTCCTCCTCCTCCTCCTCCTCCTCCTCGTCTTTTGTTCCCGATGTCTCTATGTCTCTTCCCCCCCCCACTCCCCTTTCTAAATAAACTCCTCACTTAAGCTCTATCTGCCTGGCGTGTTATTTCCTCCGCCTCGGTCACCCTCACCCGGTGTGGAACCTGCTATGCGCTCCCAGGTGGTCCCTGACCTTGGGACCCCATAGGGACCACCCCGTCCTTCACCTGCTTTATCCTAGCACAACACAGCACTATAGGAGGAGAGGACAGGCAGCTGCTTCAGTTTACTCTTGCCTAGGTTCAGGGTACAGCATCCCCACATCGAGGGATTCGCCTGGCACCTCCATTGTCTTCCCAGCTGCCAAAGGCATCGATCTGGCTCTGGTCCCTGTCTCAAAGGGTGGAGGAATGAGCCACCTACCATTGGGACAGTAGCAGATAAACAGACCGATGCACTAGACTCTACTTGGGTGACCCAGGGGACATCAAGGCACCTAGAAGATCTGTAAGCCCCCTTCAGGGGCAGAGAAGTTGCCGTTCTTGAGCCTCTGGCCACATGACTTGCAGTTGGCTGGGTGTGCAGTACTCTGAAGAGGAACAGAGCCCCCCCCCCAGACCTGGATGTAACCCTAGATCGGTATCCCTTAATCATCCAGCTTGCTCTCTGAAAGTTCAGTATAAAAACACCAGCCGGATGGGGCTGTCGTGAGATGTGTTAGGAAGATGCCCAGGAAAGCCAGGCATTATGGGCATATCTGTCATTCCAGCATTTGGAAGTGGAGTTGGAAGTTCAAGGTCATCCTTTGTTACACAGTGAGTTGCAAGTCAGCCTGGGCTACATGAGGCCCTGTCTCAAAAAAGAAACAAACCAAAGAGGGAAAAATAAAAAGAATATGCATTGGAAACACGTTGTCTAGCACTTAGAATTAAGGAGAAGGGAAACCCTGCCCAGATGCTGGGTAGAAACAGTTCCTATTGAATAAGACAAAAGATTTCCAGAAACGTACACTATGGGTAGGCCTCAGACCAGCCCTGCCCCCAGCTCACGACACATCCTGTGTATCCATCGTGGTGACTGTCACTCTGTTCTCCACACACACTGCATGGCAGCTGCCGGGCCTGGAAGCCTGTGCCCTCTCCACCCATACGCTGAAATTCTCAGCCTCCACAGTGAAGATGGAGTGAGGGAGGGGCCTTTGGGAAGTCATTATCCAGCAAAGCTCTACACAGGACTGGTACCCTGATAAAAAGACTCTGGGAGCTCAACCCTCCAGGGTTTTGTTATAGCAGCCTGAACAAAGAATGGACACATATACAGGCCAGACTCGCAGCCCCCGGCACTATTCAAGCCTGCCAATCATCATTGTTGGCGCCTGTGTTAACTCAGTTATGTCGCAGGGTGAGGCTGCTTTCTCTGCAAAATGTTGATGCCAGCTCGGGTGGCTGGAGTGTCATGAGGGGATGGAGCAAGATTTCCTGTGAGGGTTTGTAATCGATGAGGACTCTGTATGTGTGTGTGTGTGTGTGTGTGTGTGTGTGTGTGTGTGTGTGTGTGTGGTTTATATGTTCTTGTGTGTGAGGGTGCATGTGCACGTTTATGCATGTATGTACAGGCCAGAGGTCAATGCCAGGTGTCTGTCTTCATCACTCTCCACCTTAGCTTTTTGAGATGGGGCTCTCATTGAATGTGAGCCCTGACTCAGGCCGGGAGATTCCCGGGATCTGGCTGTCTCCATGCCCCTGGTACTGGGTTGCGGGTGAACGACACTACCATGCTAGCTTTTTACACGGGGGCTGGAACCGGAGTCAGATCCTCAAGCTTTCATAGCAAGCCCTTTCCTACACTGAGTCACGTCCCCAGCGCTTACCAGTGCTTTTGGAAAGTGCCTCTCACTAGGACCCGAGGTGGACAGTTGTTAGGGCTTAGCTGGCAGGCTGGCCAGCTACAGGGGACCACCCAGCACCGGATGACACCTGTGCCCCATGTGGATTCCAGGGATCAAATGCGGGTCCTTGAACTGTGTAGTAAGCACTTTACCAGCTGATCCAGCTTCCTAGTCTAGGGGAGATGGTTTTGTTTGCATTTTACACATATTATGCATTTTCCCGGTCACATTTATCTTGGTCTACAACAGTGGTTCTCAACCTTCCTAATAGTGCGATCCTTTAATATAGTTCCTCATGTTGTGGTGACCCCAACCATTGAAAGACCCCCACTCAAGGCTAATAGCTTAAGGCCTGGCTTAGCAATGGTAACGCCATTTTGCAAGGCTTCCACATAAACAAGTAAAAGTACAGGACAAGGTCAGTACTCACAGGCTGCCACATCTGGCCTTGGGAGGGGAGCAGAGAGTTCGGAGAAAAACCCAAACATGAGCTAAGTCAGCTATTATCAGATCCCCAAACATGTAAGAGGCTTGTCCTCGGATGACTCAATGCCTTATTTGAGCTGGCCAATGGGACCCCTGTAACTATGCATCTCGCTTCTGTACCCATGCTTTTGCTACCCTGCCCTATAAAAGTCCCTCTCCCCAGCCTGTGGGCGCAAGTCCTCCGAGAGACTTTGTCGCCCACAGGTACCTGTGTATCTCAAATAAACCTCTTGCAGTTTGCATCCGCATCCGTGGTCTCGGCTTGGTCTTTGGGTCCAGGGGTCTCTTCCTGGAGGGAAGTCCTCTTCTGAGGTCTTTCACCATAAAATTATTTTGTTGCTATTTCATAACTGATTTTGCTAGTTATGAATCATAATGTAAATATCTGTGTCTTTAGCTGTTCTTAGGCAATCCCCAAAGGAGTTAGGTCCCACATATTGAGAACCACTGGTCCAGAAGGTTAGGCTGACTTTCCAGTTGCCAGAGCCACTGACCCAAACTCAAACAGTACATACAATAGGCCACCACCCTTGCCACACTCTGCCAGCACACACACACACACACACACACACACACACACACACACACACTTTAGAAAGGTGCAAGACCATTCATGCGAAACCTAACAAGTATTCAGTTCTAACTGGTCTTACAACTCCTGGTCTTGCATATCACCTGCCTCCAGCCTAGAGCTAAGGAAAGATTTAAATGAAGGTTGTGCAGAGTGGGGGATTTCTTTAATGAGAGCAAGTGTGGGCCAGTCCCAGGATCTGAGCAACGCAGGGCTCCTCTGGAAAAGCATACATGTTCACAGTTTGCTGGGACCAGGGCTGCACTTGGAGTCTCCTTGGAGTGGGAGGAGATAGGACATCTTGGGCTCAGGCCAGGCTCAAGGGCCTTAAATTACCCAGCTGCTGTGGTTTGTCAACCTGGCAGCCTCTGGAGTGAACCAGGAGACAGGCCTCGAGCCATGCCCGAGAGGGGCTTTTCTAGGTTGGGTTAACTGAGGGGTAAAACCCACTGTAGAGGTGGGCGGTGCCACTCCACAGGCTCCAGTCCTAGCCGGCATCAAAAGGGACTCGGAGCCGAATGCTGGTATCACGGCCCTTGCTTCCTGACTGCAGAAATAGAGTGACCACCGCGCCCTGCTTTTCCTGCTATGACTGTGACCTCAGACTGTAAGCCAAGATCAACCCTGTCCCCTGACGTCTGTGTGCTGAGGACCCCAGCCTCTAGTGAAAACCTCCGCGGTTTGCTGTTTGAGCAGGGTTGAGGAGCTGTAGGAAGTTAGCGGAGGGCGGAACACGAGGCACTGCAATCCCCAGCAGAGGCCCACTTGGAGACAAAGAAGACTGTGCTAATCCCCGAACCCGTGGCTTCTGTTAGCCCAGGCATCACCCTGACAAGAAGAAGTCAGTCTGTGCTGTTCCGCTGAGCCCAGTGTTGGGCCAAGAGTTGTAAGCAGAAGGCATGAGGAGGGGACAAAGCAGCCAGGGGAGGAGGTCAGCTGACACTGGATTTGAAGAAAGAGGATGTGCACAGGAGACAGCGGGTGATGAAACTTCCAGAAGCTAAAATTCTCCCCTTCACGTTCCTTCAGAAGGCTCAGCCCTGCTCACCCATTTGAGATTTCTACTCCCCGGGTTCAAGAAAACCAACAGAGTTGTTCTCAGCTCTGGGTCTGAGGTGACTTGTTCCCGAAGCCACAAGAAACACGCGTGTCCTTCAGGTTTCAGGCCCTCAGCAGCCACAGCCCTGCAGATAAAGACACTTCATGCCCAAAGTTTGAGGACTCACGGAGACTAAGAAAGTAGTGTGCAGAGGTGGGTGGGGACCGGAAGTGGGGCCTAAGCATCACTCTCTCTTCACTTTTGATGAGGCCCTGCAGGCCTCTCTGTGTGCACAGCCAGAAAGTTCTTCCTTGAGTGAGTTAATCTTCCACAACCCCCAGGGTCCTGGACTCTAAACTCTGGAGATTGTTCCAGGAACTTGGCCGCAGTCTCGGCAATCATTGACATGTTAACCCACGTGATTCAGGACCAGAGCACATGATGTGTTCTTTTTCCAGGCTGTGCTCAGGCCTTTCAGCCTGTGAACACAGAGGAGCCCCAGGGGTATGAACCTGTGACATTGTTACTTATTTTTTTTTTGAGATCTGGTTTCTGTGTGTAGCCCTGGCTGTCCTGGAACTTGGTCTGTAGACCAGGTTGGCTTTCGAACTCAGAGATCCAACTGCCTCTGCTGGGGTTAAAGGTGTGCGACACCACCGCCCAGCTAACCCAGGACATTGGTAATCCCAGTGGCTAGAATAAGACCATTACCACAGTTTGAGTTAATTTGAAGCAAGCTTGATTGTTGTGGTGGATGAAAGAGCTGTCCAGCGACAGCCTCCGAAGTCCAAATCCATCTCGTGGGCCTCTTCTAAGAGTAAAATCACAAGTAGTTTTTACTCAGGAGGTAAGGCAGGTGGATCTCTGTGAGTTCAAGGCCAGCCTGATCTACAGAGTGAGCTCCAGGGCAGCCAGGACTGTTACACAGAGAAACAAGCAAAACCACCACCACCACCACAAATCCCACGTAGTTTTACAGAAGGGAGAGATGGGGCAATGAAGAAGAAAGAAGCCATTAAAAACATCATGTGACGGCCCACCATGTGCTCAGGAGGGCCAGGGAGAGTCAGGGAGGGCCAGCCAGGGTCACCGCATTCTCAAAAACAAAGCAAGGTCATGGGTTGGGGACGGTCAGGTTCCAGGAAACAGAGCTGCCTTTGAAATGGTGTCGGGCAGGTCCTCACATCCTGGAGTCCTGCCTTGGCCATTTTGGTTTGTAGAGTTCCGTACTGCTGAATTTGTTGTTCTCTCCCAAGCCAGAACTCAGTGTAAGTGGTCTCCTAGCTTTGTAGTTTGGGTAAGTTGCCTGGATTCTCTGAGCCATGCTTCCTTATTTGTAAGGCTGGGACTCATAACCCCAAACTGAAACTCATTCTATATATATATATATATATATATATATATATATATATATATATATTTTTTTTTTTCATAGTTTTGGAAGAGGATCTCACTATGTAGCTCTTCCTTGCTGCCCTGGAAGTGGGCCAGGTTGGCCTTGAACTCACAGATCTGCCTTCCCCTCTCTCCAGAGTGTGGGAATCAAAGGATCAAAGGTGTGCAGTGCCACGCCCAGCTTGTCAAGCTGAAGTTTGGAATCACCTATTGCAAACGGAGATAAAAGTGACTTTAATACCTCCAGGTCGGCTGGGTGTTGGCATTCAGGCTGTGTCACGACATTGCGTATACCTGGAAATATTGGCTATGCTTGTTCCTTCCAGATTGTGTTAAACGTTAGGCCTGCTGCTGGAACTTGCTATTTGATGTGTTAAAGAGAAGCAGTCACAGCATGGCGCCTCAGGCTTGTAACCCTAGGAACACCCAGGAGCTGAGGAACCCACACCATGTGAACCCGAGGCTAGCCTGAGCCATGCAGTAAATACATACGTGTCCATCAAGGATACAAGGTGACACCTTGTCCCCAAACCACCTTTAAAAGGAAAATATAAAACAACCTAAAAAAAAAAAAAAGCAACAATTTTGACTCTTACATTTCAACATAGCTTACTTTCTCTGACTATTGTTATTTTACTTCTGTCTTTATCATTATTTTTCTGGGACAGGCTTTCTTTGGTAACCCTGCTTGTTCTGGAGCGCCTGCACCGCCGCCACCACCCGACTTCATTTTATAAATCTGGTGGCACTATGCTCTTTGTAATCTGTACATCTGTAATCCCATCCCTTGGGACGCTGAGGCCAGACATGGTCATTTTAATCAAGGTCAGCTGGGGCTCTATAGCCAGACCTTGCTTCAAAGCGAAATAAAAAAGTCCCATGGGCTATCAGAGAGTCCAAGGCCCAAGAGGTTAATAACTCCAGTGTAGAGGCTGAGACCTGTCCTCCTCCTCATGAAAGTTGTAAGCTGAGGGCCCCAGACCAAATGCTGTCACATTTGTGTTTATGGCACGAGCAGGCTGTCCTGAGAGCCAAGTTTCCGATGTTCTGTCCCAGTGCAACCATGGGCAGTGTCAGCTTTGGTGGCCTTGCTGAACGGGCCATGTGTGTCATCACTCTGGACACTCAGCTGTACCTTGGTGTCCAGAGTAAATTTTTTGGCTGAGACAGGTGGGTCTAACGGGCGACCTGTAAGGCTGACCTTTCACCCGCAGCCTAACCCCTCACCATCAATCCATCAATCACACTGTTAGACTGCTCATCCAGGTCCAATAGCCTCCTGGCAAATGGACACTCTTGGCAGGCAGGGTATTCTAAAGGTTTATAGAGGTTCCTTCGAGTAGTCAAAGCCAGAGCAAGTGCTCTCTCTCTCTCTCTCTCTCTCTCTCTCTCTCTCTCTCTCTCTCTCTCTCTCTCTCTCTCTCTCTGGGTGAGGCTAATTCTTTTCTACATACACTCCATTCTACATCCCGCCATGGAGCTGGAATCTGGGGTGGGAGTAGGTGAAGAAGGGTGTGTAGGAGTTAGCCCACACCCAGCGAAGCCACCCAAACACCATTTAGAAGATCATTACTCTGGCCAGGGAAGCACGGAGGCTAACTGCAGATCTCCACTGCTCCTCCAACCCAATCCCCGGTCTGGTCCCCAGCTCTGTAGCAGACCCCCCCATCCCCCATCCCCCATCCCCCATCCCCCACCCCACCCCTCATCCCCCACCCCCTCATCCCCCATCCCCACCCCCAGATCCTCCCCCTCCCCCCTCCCCCCAGGCCTTACTCCTAACCGATCCCAGTTCCTACTTCCCAATGCTTAGAAACACATTTTACCTGGAACCCCCAGTGGCCACACGTAGCAGAGGAATTTCCTACCAGGCAACACACAGCCTCCACTCTGATAAGAACCAGAGAGGGCCAGTGGACCTCTGTGAGTTTGAAGCCAGCCTGTCTACAGAGCTCTAGGACAGGCTCCAAAGCTACAGAGAAACCCCGTCTCAAAAAAACAAGAAAACAAAACAAACAACCTCCCCAATAAAAAACAAAACCAGAGTGGACAACAGAAACCAAGCAACAAAACATCTGCCCAACGAAGACAAGGCCAGATATCAGCACTTAGAAATACAATCATACAGTCTTCCCAAACCCAGATGCCTAGACATCAGCTTAAAAACAAACAAATAAATAAAAACAATGACTATAAAAACCAGGACGGTATATCTCCATTAGAGCCCAGCAATCCGACTACAGCAGGCCTGAGTATTGCAATTGGAACACAAGAAAAAGACTTTAAAATATCATTTATAGACAGAATAGAGCCTCCCCCCTTTTTTTTTTTTTTGAGACAGGGTTTCTCTGTAGCTTTGGAGCCTGTCCTGGAACTTGCTCTGTAAATCATTTTAACGTTAGACAAAATAGACTTCAAACCAAAACCAATCAGAAGAGATAGGGAAAGACATTACATAGCCATCAAAGGAGAAATCCACCAAGAGGACATTGCAATTCTTTTGTTTGTCTTTTTGAGGCAGGTGTGTGTGTGTGTGTGTGTGTGTGTGTGTGTGTGTGTGTGGCTGGAACTCGCTCTGTAGACCAGGTTGGCCTCAGACTCACAGAGATCCAACTGCCCCTGCCTCCTGAGAGCTGGGTTAAAGGTGGGCACCACCACTGCCCTGCTACAATTCTTAACATCTATGCATCAAACACAGGGTACCCAAGTTTATAAAAGAAACATTGCTTCCAGGTGGTGCCATCTTTAATCCCCAGTACTCGGGAGGCAGAGACAGGAGGATCTCTGAGTTTGAGGCCAGCCTGGTCTATTGAGCAACTTCCAGGACAGCCTCCAAAGCTACAGAGAAACCCTGTCTCAACCCCCGACCCCAAAGAAATATTACCGACAACTTAGGGGCTGGAGAAATGGCTCCATGGTAAAGAACACTAGCTGCTCTTCCAGAGGTACTGAGTTCAATTCCTAGCAACCACATGGTGGCTCACAACCATCTGTAATGAGATCTGGTGCCTTATTCTGGCCTGTAGGCATACATGCAAACAGAAGACTGTATACATAATAAATAAATAAATAAATCTTTATAAAAAGAAAACATTACTACAGCTTAAATCTCACACTGATTGTTGGAGACTTCAATATCCCACTCTTACCAAAGTTAAGCAGGGAAATGCTGTGGCTAAGTGACATTATACACCAAATGGACCTAACATATCTACAGAGCATCTCTTCCAAACACAAAAGAGTATGCCTTCTTCTCAAACCGCATGGAACTGTCTCCAAAACTGACCACATACTGGATAGACAGCAAGTCTCAACAGCTAGAGGAAACTTGAAATAACCCCCTGCATCCTATCTGACCACCATGGATTGTGAGTGGGTATCAGCTGGGTGTGGTGGCACACACCTATAATTCCAGCACTCAGGAGGCAGAGGCCAGCCTGGTCTACAGAGTAAGTTTCAGAACAACCAGAGCTGCTACACAGAGGAACACTGTCTCACAAAAACAAAAACGAAACAACAACCATAAAAACCAAAAAGGAACAAACAACAACAAAAACCCAAACCAAACCAAGAACAGAAACAACAGAAAGCCTACAAACTCACGGGAACTGAACAACTCTCTACTGAATGAAAAATGGGTCAAGACAGAAATTAGGGGAGACATGAAAGGTTTTCTAGAATTGAATGAAAATGAAAATACAACATACCCAAACTTATAGGACTCAATGAAGGCGGTTCTAAGAGGTACGTTCATAGCACTAAGTGCCTACTTAAAAACAACAACAACAAAAAAATAGGACTAATCTCATACTCCTTGAAGGTACTTGGGCCAGCTTGAGCGTGGAGGGCATGGCTCTGGAAGGCTTTGGCCTTCTCTCCCTTCTCTGCCCTGCTGAAAACTGTTAGATTACATTCCTAAAGCTAGCCCCCAAAGGCCATTCCCTTATTTGGTCCCTTCCTCCAAGTAAGGCTAACTACAAAGGTCCAGTTAGCAAAGTACTGAAGTCAAGCACCACCTTTGGCTTACCTGATTACCATGCCCAATTAAATAAAACTCCTCATCCTAACACAGGGTTTCCCATCTTACCATTATAAATTGCCATCTACCTATGGGCCACGTCTGTCTCCTGTCTAACCAGAAGCGGTCCTTTGTTCTGCCCCCAGAACAAATACCCCTTACACTTCTGCTTCATCCCCTTCCCTTCTCTCTCTTCCTCTGTCTCATGTCTTTGTCCCTTATCCCTGGCCCCTCTTTCTCTGGGGTAAATACATTTCTTTTGGGCTGAGAACTTGATCTTGGGGGTCCTGAGCCAATTTCCTTTCAATAGTAACAGAACAGCACACCTGCAATCTCTTAAACAAAAAGAAGAAATCACACACAAAAGGAATAGATGGCAAGAAATTAACCAAATTCAATACTGGAAATATTTTCAAACAAACAAACAAAAAACAATACAACTAATCAATTAAATAAAGAGTTGGTTCTTTGAGAAAAATCCACAGGATTGGCAAACCCTTATTTAAATTAGCCAAAAGGCATACAGAGATTATTCAGATTAACAAAATTTAAAGATGAAAAGGGGATATAACAATAGACACCAAGGAAATCCAGAGAATCACAAGTATATAACCTAAAAACCTTACTCCACTGTCTTAGTTAGGGTTTCTATTGCTGTGAAGAGACACCATGACTATGGCAACTTTCATGAAGGAGAAACATTAATTGGGGTGGCTTACATTTTAGAGGTTTAATTCATTATCATCACGATGGGACATGGTGGTGTGCCCAGTGTATTTAGTCACATTTAGGCACACCACAATTTTGGTAAAAAGTTTCCTCATGACAATTAACTCGGTCCCGTGTGTAGAACTGGACTTGTTTACTTCATGTAGACAGGCTTCACAAAGTACACATGGCTTTTTGCATAACGAAGAGTTTTATTAACTCAGAAACAATGCTCAAGATAAGGGTCTAGGAAGAATGACTGAGATAAACACAGCTCCTCTCTGTGGGAGTCAGGATTGGGCTGGCCCTAAGATAAAGCAGGTGTTCAGGTGTCTCGTGGGGTGATGTAAAGATCATGTGACATCTCTCATAAGGGTAGGTTTTATGGACTGAGAAACAATGCTCAAGATTGGGGAGGGGTCTGGAATAAACAAACATAGTTTTCTGGGGGATTTGGGTGAAGCCTGGTCCTACAGATAGCAGAAGATCATCAGGTTGTAAACCACATCCTTTCCCAGCATTCCGGGGTAAACACAGGCAAACGTCTCCTTCCTTTGAAGAGATAAGCCTGTGTGTTTAACTTTCCTGGTTTCCATAGTGCTTATCTGTATGCACAAGGACCTCTTACCCTGTACAAAAGAAGCCAGAAAAACACCTTGGAAAAAAAAGATATCATCTTCAACAAACTGTGGTGGTCAAACGTGTGGTTGCATGTAGATGGATCCAAACTCCTCAGCCTGGACAAAACTCAAGTCCAGATGGATCAAAGACATCAACATAAAACCAGACACACTGACCTTGGTAGAAGAGAATGCATGGACACAGAAGACAATTTCCTCAACAAAACACTGTTAGCTCAGGCACTAAGACCAACAGTTATTAATGGGACCTCATGAAATTGAAAAGCTTTGTAACACAAAGGACACTGTCATTTGGACAAGGCTGAAGCCTACAGAATAGGAAAAGATTTTTATCAACTACAAATCCAATAGAGGACAAATATTTAAAATATATAAAGAGCTTAAAAAAACTAGATATCAAAAAATAATCCAATTTAAAAAATTGAGATGTAGATCTAAGCAGAATCCTCAAAAACGGAAACTAAAATGGTTGATAAATACATTTCCAATATCCTTAGTCATCAGGGAAATGCAAATCAAAACTACTTTGAGATTTAATATTACACATGTCAGAATGAGTAAGGTCAATAAAACAAGTGTTAGCTCATACTGGTGAGGATGAGAAAGAGAAGGAGCGACAGTCCTCCATTGCAGGTGGGAGTGAAAGCTTGTGCAGCTCCTACAGAAATCAACGTGGTGGTTCCTCAGGAAGATAATAACTGATGTACCTCAAGGCGCAGCTACGGCACTCTTAGGCAGACACCCGAAGTATGCATCATCCCGCCACAGAGACATTTGCTCAGCCATGTTCATTGCTGATCATTCACAATATACAGAAACCGGAAGCAACCTAGAGCCCCTCGACAGAAGAATGGGGAAAGAAAATGTGGTACATTTACACAATGGAGTATTACTTAGCCATTAAAAAGAATGGAATCATGAAATACTATATATATATATATATATGTAATTTTGTGTGCATTGGCGTGAAGGCGTCAGATTCCCTGGAACTAGAGTTTCAGACAGTAGTGAGCTGCCGTGTGGGTGATGGGAATTGAACCTGGGTCCTCTGGAAGGACAGCCTCTTAACCACTGAGCCATCTCTCCAGCCCCAAAATCATGAAATTCTAAGGTAAATGGATGGAAGTTGAAAAAAAAAATGATCCTGAATGAGATATGCCAGATCCATAAAGACAAATATGGTGTGTATTTGCTTATACATAGATATTAACGGTTCAGTCAACGATAATAAAGCTACACTCTGTAGAACCTCAGAGGCTAGGTATGCAGAGTATTAGACAAGGGAAATAGAATACACAGATATAGGTGGAAGGGAGGGCTAGAGTCAGAGGATCAAGAGGGGTAGGGGGAGGTGGATGAGGGAGGGAATATGAAGAGATACATATACAAATAAACTTAAGGATGATTTGGGGGAGGGTATAGAAACCTAATACAGTAGAAGTTTCCTAAAATATATACCTACTATTGTAAAAAGAAAGAAAGAAAGGAAGATATATATATATATATATATATATATATACACACACACACACACACACACACACACACACACACACATGCATGTATGTATTACTGGCTGGTCTTGCGTGTCAACTTGACACAAGCTAGAGTCATCAGAGAAGAAAGAGCCTCCGCTGAGGAAATGCCTCCTTGAAATCCAGCTGTAAGGCATCTTCTCAATTGGTGATCATTGGGAGAGTGTGGGCGGTGCCACCCTGGGCTGCTGGTCCTGGGTTCTTTAAGAAAGCAGCTGAGCAGCTCCTGCCTGCAGGTCCCAGCCCTGCTTGAGTTCCTGTCTGACTTCCTCCAATGATGGACACTTGCTTTGTTGGTCATGGTGGTGTATCCAGCCATAGAAACCCTAAGGGGTGTGTGTGTGTGTGTGTGTGTGTGTGTGTGTGTACATAAAGGTAAGTGACTTGTTCAGGCCTCATCAGAGAAGCCTCTGCAGTAGATGGGAACAAATACAGAGACCACAGCCACAGTGATGTGGACTGTGAGAGGCCTTGGAACACTGGACCCTAAATAGAGGTGTTAGGCCTGCCAGTCACAGAGGTGCAGACCTGCAGTGCTGGCTTTCAGGGCAGCAGAGGAGGAGGAGGTGGGGCCAGCCTGATTCGCATAAGAGACCTCACTTTAAGGATGTCACCATCAAATCCCTCCTCTCAGGGCTCAGAGATCCCTGTGGGGGAGGCAGAAAGAGTGTGTCAGAGGAGGTGGAGGACACCAAGGAACAAGGCTTCTAAAGCAGCATGATCAATGCTCATATGAGCTCAGAGCCCGGGGTGGCATGCACAGGGCTGAAATGCCTCTCTGCCTATACAGCAATTCAAATCAGACCAAATCAAACTGAATTAGAAAAAGTCCACATTTAGCTGGGCACTGGTGACACAGGCCTTTGATCCCAGCACCAGGGAGGCAGAGGTAGGTGGATGTCTGTAAGTTCAAGGCCAGCCTGGTCTACAGAGGTAGTTCCAGGACAGCCTACAGAGACACCCTGTCCAAAAAAAAAGCCCATGTTTAATGGATACAATACTCCGGGGTGGCCTTCCAGCCCCCCAGGGAGGAGATGGGAAAGGGAGACTGGAAAACCATGAGTCTGTTCTGTGGTCTAGAGCATCTCTGGGGGGAGGCGTCATCCTTTGGCAGGCTTTCTGAGATGCAGCAGGGTTTGCAGGGAGATGGGGGTGGGGGCTTGGGTGGAATTTCCACTGTAACATCCCAGACTCTCTGGGTACATGGATGCCAGGGGCTGGGGCAAAGTTTTCACCATAACAAGGGCCTTCAGGGGTCTGCATGTGTTTCTCTGAAGCGCTTTATGGGATTCCTGGCTGTGGGAATGAGTGTGTCTCTGATTCTTGTCCTTTCTCCTGGGCTCTTTTCCTTCTTGTTTTGTCCAATTCCAATGTGTTAGTTTTTTGTTTCATCTTTATTATATTTTATTTTGTTATTTTGCCTTGGAAGCCTGCTTGTTTTCTCTTGAGAGACAGAAAGAGAGTGTATCCGGATGGGAGGGAGTTGGGGAGGAACTGGGAGGACTGGAGGAAGGGGACACCTTAGTCTGGATGTTACGCGAGGGGGAAAAAAAATCTATTTTCAATATAGGAAAATAATGACATTGTTTTGTACTCTGCAAAGATGATATAAAGCTCGTTGCTCACGGAAACAACAGAGTAAATGCTCACGATTCAAATGTCCCTGAACGGTGGGTCCTTGGAGAATGGTCTCTTACGGAAATCGGGCCAGTGCTTGGCAAGCCCTTAAGCCTGCTGAAGTGTATCCCTACCTGTTGTGTCAGTTGACCCTCAAAAGAGGAGTGTGGTGTAGCCTCTGAGATGCGATGGAAGCTGGGTCTGACAGGGGGTGGGGGTGGGGGTGGGGTGGGAGAATGCATGTGCGCCGCCTGCCCCCACACCCACCACCTCCCACCCACTCGACCGGGTATCTCCGGTGGTTCAGGCAGTGGGCTCTGCACCCAAGACGAACAGGTATTTTGCAGACGCAAGTGTCTTCTAATAACAGGTTGGTGCTGGGAACTTACCAAGCTTTGGGCATGACTTGCTCTGGAATGCATTACACAGGGGCTTTCATGAGGTCACTGCCCACCACAGGTGACCAACTGGCAGATGAAGGCACAGTGTTTGTCTGGCGTGCTTACCTCCAGTTGCAACATGCGTTAACTCATCTGAACGAGGCGTCGCCAGAGTCATGACCTCGCCCTGCAGCTGGCTGCGAATTACACATGCCTGATCTCTGAGTTAACGTGGAAAAACATCTATTTAGGACGCTTCACATTCGGAGTCCTCGTGGAGCCGTGGCCGCTGCAGGCATGTCCAGAGCTGTGAGTGGTGTCTGTACCTGACCCCGTGGAGGAGCCTGCAGCTCCCGATTCCCCGCCAGCGGCTCCAGCAGAGCCCAACTATTGCTGCTGGTGTGCGACTGGGCCCCACATAGCTTCGCGTTCTGCATGTAAGTCCTGCCATCATGAGTACGCCATACAGGAATTGCTGCTGGTGTATGAGGTCTGTGTGGTCCTTTGACCAGCAACAATTCTGTTCCCTTCATCCTCTGTAGGTATGCACCTTACTGATGGTTATATGACTGGACTTCAGCCCTGGCTACTGCTATATTTCAACTCTTATCACAGTACCCGGCCTCCAGTAAATGTTTGTTGAATGGATATATAGGAATGCATCCCCAGAGGTTATTTGCTCAATTAGTATTTGCTGAATTGTGACTCCTGGAACACATTAATTAGCACAAACTGGGTGTTATAAAACCATTCCCTTATTCTGTCAGAATTCTGGAGGTCAGATGTCTAACATCGGTATGTATAGGCTGAAATCAGCATACCAGCATGTTAATCTGTGACTTTCAGTCTCTGGCGGTTGCATATTCCTTGTCTCGAAGCTACAGTTTCTGCTTGGGTCAAAGGCCTTCTTGTAAAAGGGCCCACAAAGGCAGCAGAACCTACTCTTATAACCTGGGGACTCTATCTCATGACGTCTAACCCACACGTGCAAAGAACCTCTCCCTTCCATCTATGGTAGCATCTACAGGAAATGGTTATCCATGGAGAGGTCACTCCCCCACCTCTCAAAGGAGATGGACACTACGAGGCCAGCTGGCTCCCTTGCTGAGGAGTCGGGTAGGGAGACCAGTGTTCAGGGAACACATTGGGGGAGTGAGGCAGGTGGCTGGCGTAGGCACATCATCATAATGGTATGATGCATGGTCGGAACGTCCCTGTCCCCATCTTAACCCGTCAAACATGTCCTCCTTGACCCCCTAAACTTAAGCTAAGCATGTGCAGGGGTGAGGTGTGGATGGCACCTCGTGCAGCCTGATTGGCCTTGACCTCACTGTAGAGAGGTTTATCTTCACGCGCTTTTCCTCCTGAGGGCTGCAATTAGGGGTGTGCACCACTATGCCACGCCCACTTCTTCCTGAATTCCGGGCTTGCTCAGGAATGGGCCTCACCCCAGCGACTTTGTTTGGGCTTCCTGAATAAACTCCCCACACTTCCATGGTTCAAGGATGGCATCGCTTTGGAACTAACTTGACATGTTGCAATCGACCGTCCTGCACCCTTTCAGGCCTCAGCTGTGACCCCCTGCGTCGGTGTCATGGAAAGGCACCTGACCGGGTACAGGCTCTCCGCAGACCCGGCCGGGCCACCCACCGTGCTCATGGTGTAACCCACAGGAAGGAGTCGGGAAAGAACCTTCTTGCCTGCTTGCTACTCTCAGGACCCATCGCAGTCTAACAGTGTGGGTGTGGGCGAGTGACTCTTCCCTTTGGCGAGCACCTTGACGGCTCCCCAGTCTTGCTGATGGAAGTGGGGGTGGGGTGGAGAGGCAGAAAACCCTTACGGACTCGTTAGGAAACAAGGAAGCATGACGCAGTCTGAAAAGCTCAGGGGTCAGATACTGAAAAGGTCAGATGAGCAGACTCGGCTTTAGGCTGTATGTTAATTAGGGTTTCTAGCACTGTGACAGAACGCCCAGAGCAAAGGGAGGAGAGGGTTTATTTCACGTTACAGCTGTAATATCATCCATGAAAGTCACAGCAGGAACTCAAGGCAGGAACCTGGCGCCGGATTGAAATTTACCGCGGGGCTCGAGATGACGTTGATCTTCTGATCTTCCTGACCCTCCCTCCACAGTACCCGGATGCAGTGTCACAAAGCCCTCTTTCCACACCATCCGGCTCAAGCCCGCCCCTCTTGCTTGCTAGGGGAACTCTCTGCTAGTTGCTCTACAGCCCTAGCCTGGACTGTGCCTTTTACTTCTTTGTAAAATGAAAAACACCACCCAACTCGAAAGGTGGCGGGGAAAACGAGGCGAGGCATGACATCCGCTTCTTGTGCTTCCCACGGCCCTACGGCTTGCATGGGAAGAATAAGTCCCGGGCCAGTGAGAGGACTCAGCCGGGTAAAGGAACCACGTCTAATGACCTAAATTTGATCCTCGGGGTCCATGAGAAGGAAGGAGATAAGTGACTGACTTGCATAAGGTGTCCCTTAGTGCCCTCACATTCCTTGTGCTGGGCGCACCCCACACATGCTCATACAAAATAAACAAACAATGACTAAAAAGAAGGTCAAATTCTGTCCCCTGAACGCTTGCTGTGTTTCAAGAGTAGCAGCTAGAGCGCCTGCGTACTGTGAATCAGGCACCATGTTAGGCAACACCCACACCACACTCAGTTCAGTTCCTGGTCTGTACAGGCAAGGACTCTGGCTCACAGTAGCCTGTGAGTACACACGATGCTCAAACATGCTTGCTTGAACCAGGCTGGAAGTAAAGAGTGGAGGGCTGACACTAGCTTGAGGCCAGCTCAGTCTGCATAGCGGGTTCCAGACCCCCAGGAGTGAATAAGAAAGACCCACCTCGAGTAAAATAAAAGTAAAACGGTTGAATGTATTCAGCAAATTAGTCAAGATCACAGATCTATTAAGAGTAATGTGAGCCGGGTGTTGGTAGCACACACCTTTAATCCCAGCACTCAGGAGGCAGAGGCAGGTGGATCTCTGTGAGTTCAAGGCCAGCCTGGTCTACGGAGTGAATTCCAGGACAGGCGCCAAAGCCACAAAGAAACCCTGTCTTGAAAAACAAACAAGAGTAATGTGACCCTCAAGGCCAAGAGTGCTCCCCCATGCCCTTGCCCAGGTGTTTATTCTTTGTCCCCTGACTCCCATCATCCTGCCATCTGTTTATTCTCTTAGCCACCTCCTTCACCAGGCAAGAGTAAGCATTTGGGGCTGGGCAGAGGCCCACACTGGGGTATGTCCACCCACAGGCAGGGCTGGTGCTAGCTTCTGGGGTGCAGGAATTCTAAGCCTCTGCTCAGGGGGGGAGGTACCTGGGAAGGAAGGAGCTGGAATTCTGAGGTTCCCCACTCAAAGCAGATTTGAGGAGAGTTCCAGGGCCGGCCCAGGACTCCAGCTTCTCTCTGTATAGCACTCTTTTAGGACAATGCAAAGCCATACTCACGACTTCTGTGTCTGCCAAGTCTCAAAAGGAGTGGCCCCTCCGGCCCCTCTGTCACAGATGGGCATGATGGGTGACCTTGACCTAGGGCTTGAGGGTTTCTAGACCTTGTTTTTGGTTGACAATGGAATCCCTCCATTGGCACACTGGACATGTTAGCCGGGGGCCATGACAATTCTTTTCCTCTGTATCGTGGGGAGAAACAGATTAGGGGAAAAGACAGGCACCATAACATGAACAGGAATCATCCAGGACTGGCTCGCGGTGCTGCTCGCCGGGCAGAACATTCTAGCACCTGCCAGAAAATGTGATTCCTTAAGAAGAGACACTGCTGCCCTGTTCTTTATTTTTATTTTTTATTGATTTTTTTTTTTTTTTTTTTTTTTTTGCCACGTGGGCTTGGGGAAGGCACTTGGCCCCCTCCCCCGGTTTTCCCCTTTGTAATCCTGACCTTCTGTTTAAATTTTGACTGTCAGCTTGACAAAATCCGGAATTACCCAGCAGAGACATTTCTGGTGTTTCTGAGGGTTTTCTGCAGAGGTTTAAGTGAGAAAGGAAGGCACACTTGAGTGGGCAGCCCCATCTCATGCGCGGAGAGGCCCAGCTGAGGACAAGGGAAACTAGGACCGAGAAATGGCTCCGCCAGCGGAGCAGGGCGCTTGCTTTGCCAGTGAGCACAGGGCTGCAGGCCCCACAGCACAGGGGCTCCTGGGAGAGCATGGCTAGCCTGCTGTCTGACGGACCCACAACACCCTGCTCAAGCCAGCTGGAGAGGTGACGAAGGATACCCAAAGTTGTCTTTTCACCTGCACACATATGCCACGGTGCACACACCACACACCACACACACAGACACACACACACACACATCACACACACACACCACACACACACACCACACACACACACACACACACACACCACACACACAGACACCCCCCTCACACCCCCCCACACGACACAGACACACACACACACACCACACCCCCCTCACACACAGACACACAGACACACACACACAGACACACACACACAACACACACACACACACACAGACACACACCACACACACAGACACAGTCACAGACACACACACACCCCCTCACACACACACACATGACAGAGACACAGACACAGACACACACAACAGAGACACACACACACCACACACACCCCCTCACACACAGACACACACCACACACACACACACACCACACACACAGACACCCCCCTCACACCCCCCCACACGACACAGACACACACACACACCACACCCCCCCTCACACACAGACACACACACACGACACAGACACACACACACACACACACACACGACACAGACACACAGACACACACATACACACGACACAGACACAGACACACACGACACCCCCCCTCACACAGACACACACCACACACACACACACACACACCACACACACAGACACCCCCCTCACACCCCCACATGACACAGACACACACACACACCACACCCCCCCTCACACACACGACACAGACACAGACACACAGACACACACACACACACCACACCCCCCTCACACACAGACACACAGACACACACACACACACAACACAGACACACACAACACAGACACACACAGACACATACACACACACATGCACACGCACACACACACGCACACACACACACCACACACACACACACACACACCACACACACACTCCACATACACACACACACCACATACACACACACACCACATACACACACACACACACACCACACACACACTCCACATACACACACACCATACATACACACAGACACACACACCACATACACACACACACACACCACATACACACACACCACTCACACCACACACACCACAATACACTACATGTTTGTTTGTTTGTTTGTTTATTGAGACAGGGCTTTACTGTGTAGCTCTGGCTGTCCTGGAACTCACTCTGTAGACAGGGCTGGCCTCAAACTCGCAGCGATCCGCCTGCCTCTGCCTCCGAGTGCTGGGATGAAAGGGTGCTCACTATACCCAGGTCACTGGGTATAGTTTAATGACTTTTAAACATTAAAGGAGGAGACAGAGCAGACGCCAGCCCTCATTCGGCGTGCTTCCCTGACTGAGGACACGCATGCCCAGGCGCCGTGCTTTCCCGCCACCTCGGGCTGTCCTCTCAAGCTGTGAGCCCAAGGGACCCTCCTCTCATGTTGTCCGCCCAATGACACCTTCCCTTCCTCCCTCCATTCTTTCTTTGTGTCCGTCTTCTTCACTTGCATGCTCTTCCTGTTCGCCTTCCCGAGCTCTTGGATCCCACGTGTGCAACCCTTACCTCGAAGGTGATGGTCATTTTGATCAGAAGCAGTTTCTCTGCCTATTGTGCAGAGTGCTGTGTGAGGTGAGGACAAGGAGGATTAGCATGTTCGTGACCACATGACTGTCATGTGCACGTCACAGGCACGCTTCTGCGTGTCTTTTTCTTTTAATTTATTTATACAAAGACTTTCTTCTTCTTTTTTAAATGAAAACAAACATTTATAAACAATGTTTGGGAATTTGGGCGTCGTTCTTTCCAATCTGCTTCCTGCTGGTAGGGGGCGCTGTCATGGGGAATCCTAAGAAGACACAGAAATCCTGGCTGTAGTGGTCTGCAAGGCTGCTTTGTCCCATTGACGTTGCTTCAGGGGGTCTTGCTTGATCAAACTACATTAGCCTGGAAGGGATCCACAGCTTTTCATTTCTGTGGCCTGAATCCTACACCAGCCTCATGAGATGGTTCTCTTCTGTCATGTGTTTTCTAGGGAGGAAGCAGAGTTACAGAGTAGCTAAGTGACAAAGTTGGCTTTCAAGCCCACTGGCCCAGACCCCACACCGTGCAGGTGTTTTTCTGAGGGCCTGTGGCACAGTCTGTCCTTCCTATGGGCTGGAAGAATGACATTAGTGCCCGTCTTTGGGGTAAGTATCTCTGAGAAACAATATTCACAGGCCCCGCTGCACGGATAACTTCACTACCCAGCATACCCAGCAGAGGTTCTCTAGGCCGCACAAGTAACTAAAGTCTGCGGCCTAGAAACGTGGCCATCTCCCCCAGGATCTCCTGAGGGCTGCAGGGTCGGTCATGGGACAGAGACTTTGGCCAGGGTCTCAGACACCACCTGTGTCTCGCATGAAGTCTCTGTAGACTCTGTTACCACACACATTTACTGGAGAGTTACAACCTCAGTGGAGCACACCCGGGCCTCAGTGGGCAGCTCCGGTTTCTCTGGAGATTTGCTGTGTGCTGACTTCACCGCTGCTACCTTTGTTTCTGCTCCAAAAAGAGAGTGTGGAAGTGCGCCCGTTTCACGGCTTAGCACTGGCTTACCGCTGTGGGGACACTCACACTCACCGCTGAGGGACACTCACACCACTGAGGGAGGTTGAGAAGGAGGGGCAGGGGGAGGAGGAGGGGGAGGGGAAGGAGCGTGGGAGGGGGAGGGGGTTGGAGAGGGGGGAGGGGAGGAGGAGGAGAAGGAGAAGGAGAAGGAGAAGGAGAAGGAGAAGGAGGAGAGAAGAAGAAGAAGAAGAAGAAGAAGAAGAAGAAGAAGAAGAAGAAGAAGAAGAAGAAGAAGAAGAAATGACAGCAGAGGTAGGGAAGGCAGGGAAGGTGCAAGACGTATTTGGAGCACGTGAGCACCCAGCCTCGCTGGAGAACAGGGTATGTGTAGCGGCTTGTGACCCACCTATGGGGGCTCTAGGTCTCATCATTTTTCTGTCTGAAAAGAACACATGGTTTTAAATATTCATGTTTCTTGTCTATCTCTAAAGGTCAGACTTGGCAGTCAGACATGAAAATGCTTTTAAGCAAGTCCTTGGTAACCTCTAAAACTAGTCTTTGTGACTTTGACATCTCTCTGTCCAGGCCCGTGACCAAAGGGGTCACATCTCTTTAATAAACTACACAGTCTTCCAAACAGAGGCACACCTCCAATGCACACTCAGCACTCATAGCTTTGCTAGCCAGGATATTCACAGCTCTTATCAGCCACAAAGGATGTGTGAGCCCTCATCTCTTCTCAGGAAATTTAATCCTGAACCAATGGTAACCGAGATGCTTCCGGAGTGTCGGCTTCCCCAAGGTGAGCTGTTTGGCTAGTGTTTTCAATGGTGATTTTTTTTTTTTTAATTCCCACCAATGGACTGCTGGAGACTTCTATATAACTACATTAATCTAGTCTCCTAGCCATGCCTTGCATGGCTTCGATTTCATGGAAAGCCCATGGAAGAGACAGCCATATAAAGAACATTCTGGCATGTTCCAGCAAAATATGGTTAGGGCTGTTGCCTGTGCTTATTTCATCCCATAAAATGATTTTTTTTGTGAGTATTTAAGATGAACTAGGTATATCTTGAAATGCCATGTTGCACTGTCCCTGGCTTTGAAGATGTCAGTAAACAGTTCTACGGCACTGGTATGGATGGATAGGTATTAAGCAGGCCAGCTCTGCAAACACAGAGAGAGGAGACAGCCCCAAACCTCAACGGGCTGGCTCTGGGGTATGTGTATGGGCTGTGGTGGGAGGGGTGGACAGGTAGTAACGGGCATTGATGACACGTGTGTCAAGTGTTGGGAGAGGTCTGGAAGGAGAATGTGATAGGCCCTTCTGAAAGGCTCAGTCTTGAAGGTTGAGTAAATAATACGAGGAATGAACAAAAGAATGTTCTGGGCAGCAGGGACAACTTAGCAGTCACTAAGTGAGGGTGTAGGGCGCAAGGTTAGACAGTGTAAATATTTCAGACGGGTTCTGGGAGGATGGCAGAGAGATGAAGAAATAGGCTGGTGCTTGCCACAGTGGCCTCAGGCATTTGAAGAGGTTTGGGGTTTGCCTAAAGGCTTTTTAAAGCAGCGCTGGTACGATTAGCGCTGAGCTGGGTGCTTGGTGTGCAGGCGTGGCTTATGTAGACAGACATCCCAGGGAGAGGGGCACGTGAGAGGGAAGAGTGGTGAGAGTTTGACTATGGACACTGATGGGCTGGGCAGTCATGAGCAGGGGAACAGTAAAGTCTTAGGCGTTGCCTGTGTGCAAAATGGCCCTGTGCAAGTGTGGTTAAAGACAGGGAGACTTTGCTTCATCCTGTGAGCGCTGAGAGATCCTCCTGCTGTGTTGACTTCACTCAACAACACTGAGGTGAGAGATGGCCCAGAGATTAGGAGCCCTTGCCTCTTCCAGAAAAGGTTTCATGTGCGGCATCTACATGGTGGCTTACGACTGTCTGTGACGCCCGTCCCAGGGGATTCAACATCCTCTTTGGGCCTCTGCAGGCGTCCCACACGTGGTTCACAGACAAACATGCAGGCAGAACCCCCGGCCCCACACACCCCACACACGAAATTAAACACAAAACAAATAAAGACAAACTAAAAACAGAAACAAAAGCAGGGACAGGAGAAAGCAAACCCCACTGAAGTTCTCCGACTATGACAGAGACTGAAATGTGACAGCCTTGAGAAGCTCACACCTGTGCCGAGTATCACTCACTGTCTTCTCACAGGCTCTGCCATCTTCACATTTATACTGGGAGTGTACGCTAAAATATCTGCCATAAACCTCAGCTCTGCTTTACACTGTGGAGTTCTAAATTCCTGTGTGTGTGTGAGTGTGTGTGTGAGTGTGTGTGAGAATGTGTGAGTGTGTGTGAGAGTGTGTGAGTGTGTGTGAGTGTGTGTGAGAGTGTGTGAGTGTGTGAGTGTGTGTGAGTGTGTGAGTGTGTGAGTGTGTGAGTGTGTGAGTGTGTGAGTGTGTGTGAGTGTGTGTGAGTGTGTGAGAGTGTGTGTGAGTGTGAGAGTGAGTGTGTGTGAGTGTGTGTGAGTGTGTGAGTGTATGTGTGAGTGTGTGTGTGTGTGTGAGAGTGTGTGAGTGTGTAGATTACACACAAGATTACAGGTTTTAGTTGAGGTTTCCAGAATCTGGGATCTCCCCAGGCTGGGGGTGGGGTGGGAGGGTAGAGCTGTGCCCTTGATCCTGTAGCTCTTGTCAAACCACGAAACCACGCTACGGAACATTTACTGAGGACCTGGACCCCATTACACCCCTTCTCTTAGCTCTTTCCATAATCCTAGGAGAGAGGGTTTGTTTGCTTACTCACAGCTAGCCTGGCTGGAGAAGGAATTTAAGTCTATGGGTGTCATTATCTAATTGTATCGTGACATTCAAAGATCTGGAATGAACAGCTCAAGGTTAGGGTTCAGCAAAAGCAGATGAGGGGTTTGAAGACGAACCCTCCACAGCTGGTGTACGCCACAGCTGCACAGCTGCCTCTCAAGATGTGGGTGACCTATGAATGGACAGGCTTCATTCCACTGGTCACGTCCCTCACAGGTGATTGGCTGAGTCAAAGGAACCAGGCGGCCTCAAGCCTGGGTCTCCCTGAGCTGTCCCTCTGGGGTACCTGGGGCAAATAGGACACAGTGACCTGATAATGTCTGGACACAGCCTAGTAAAACACAGCTTGTTTTACTGCTTCTGTTGGGGCTCTTGCGTCTCTCAATCTTTTTTGTCCCTTGCTGCCCCCAAGCACTGGAGGGGAGGCCTATATTGAGCCTCAGCTGACATCAGAGCGGGCTTGTCTCTGTCCCTGTCCCTGGCTTGGAGAATTCTTGGCATTGTGTATTGAGAAGTTTGACTAAGGGAAGGGAACATGTGTGTCTGAGTGTGGGAGTGGGAACAATCACTGACATTTATTAGTGCAAAGCTAGTGCAGAGGGTGGATGTGTCATCCAGAAAAATACATCCGCGTTGTGAATGTGACTTTATCTGATAAAGGTGACTTTGTAGGTAGATAAGAATCTCCATCTCCATGTGAGGCCAATCACCCTTGAGGGCGGGCGTCCTTGTGCAGGAGAGGAGTCGGAGGGAGCTCTGATGCCCATGTGAAGAGGACATGCTCCATGAACCCTCTGAGCATCCTCTAAGTGCACTCATGACTCAGCAGCCTAGGCAGTGACTCATCAGCAAAGGAGGCGACGAGGCCTGTGCTGTTAGGGGTTGGGGGCATGGGGACAACATCCCCAAGGCTGGCAGAGCTCTTTTAGATTTATTTTCATGGTGCACAATTGAATGTATGTGTGCATGTGTATTGGGCGCCCACGGAGGACGGAGATGTTGTGTCTGCCCGGTGCTGGAATTACAGGTGGCCGTGAGCAGCCTGACAAGGGTGTTGGGAACTGGATCCACATCTCTGCGAGAGCAGCCAGGTCACGCCGTAACTGTTGAAGCACCGCACTGGCCCTGCCTCTGTGGTGCCAACAGCTCTTTAGGTCTTAAACACACTCTCTGCCACCAAGCTCATAGGCATTGGGAAATGATCCAGAACACTCTTGGGTGTAGTCTTTGGGATGCTGCTGAGCAGTCCCATAAAAAGGATTCGATAGGATCCTATTTCTCTCTTAAGTTGTTAATAGATGCTGATTTTAACTGACTCCGTTCACAAAGCTTCCAGGTGCTTAGGCCCTTGTGCGGGAGTCTGAGGTAGCAGACAGCTGATTACACAGTCACCTTATCCTACAGTGCTCCAGAACATGGTCCAGCCACTTGTACGATCACATTTCGTCTTCCTAACTAAAACCTATGTTAATCGTTATGTGAAATTTTTTTCTCTTTACCTTTGTCTCCCAATGTTCCTGTCAAGGTTGTAATGGGGAGAGCCTGGTGGTCAGTTCAGAGCAGATGCTTGCTGGCCAGTGAAAAATGTCTCAAGCTCTTCCCCCAAATCAACGGCCTTACATCTTGTAATAGGCAGAGCCTGCCAAGGGTTCTTTAGATGGTTTCTTTCCTGTTCTCATCCTTGCCTAAGAGCCAAACTGTCCCAACTGTCTTCTTGACTCACTCTCAGTAAGAACTGCAACAGTACTAACAGTCTCACTTTTTTATGTCACAGATGTCACCTCATTCACGTAGCACAGTCAAGGATGAATACTGTCATTACATGGCTGCCTCATGTTCTGGATCTTTGCCATCTGTTAAGTTTTACCGTGGGCCCTAGATAGCTCTCCCCTGATGTGCTATAACTCCTGCCATTTCTACACTGACCTTCTTGCCAGATTAGAAGAAATTAGAGTGGTGTATGCCCCAAACTCTTCACAGCATTTAGGATGTGCCTTAGTTACTGTTCTATTACTGTGGAGAGACACAATGACCGAGGCAGCCCATGAAAGAAAGCCATTAACTGGGGTCTTGCTTAAGTTTCAGACAGTGCGTTCATGTCAGTGAGTCATGGCAGGGAACATGTCAGCAGGCAGGTGTGGTGCTGGGGCAGGGGCTGAGAGAGAGAGAGAGAGAGAGAGAGAGAGAGAGAGAGAGAGAGAGAGAGAGAGAGAGAGGAGAATGAGAGAGAGGGGGGAGAGACAGACACAGAGAGAGACAGAGACAGAGAGAGAGACTGAGAGACAGAGAGAGAGACAGACACAGAGAAACAGAGAGACAGAGAGAGAGACAGAGAGAGAGACAGAGAGAGACAGAGAGAGAGAAAGACAGAGAGAGAGAGGAGAGAGAGAGAGAGAGAGAGAGAGAGAGAGAGAGAGAGGGAGAGAGAGAGACAGACACACAGAGAGAGGAGAATGAGAGAGAGAGAGAGAGAGGAGAATGAGAGAGAAAGGAGAGGAGAAAATGAGAGAGAGAGAGAGAGAGAGAGAGAGGAGAGAGAGACAGACAGAGAGAGAGGAGAATGAGAGAGAGAGAGAGAGAGAGAGGGGAGAGAGAGACAGACAGAGAGAGAGAGGAGAATGAGAGAGAGAGAGAGAGAGAGAGAGAGAGAGAGAGAGAGAGAGAGAGAGAGAGAGAGAGAGAGAGAGACTGGTCCTGGAGTGTTTTGAATCCACAAAGCTCATCCCTAGTGACCTGAGTCCTCTAACAAGGCCACACCTCCTGATCTTCCTAAATAGTCTACCAATCCCTCCTAATAGAACCAAACATCCAAACATCCAAGGGGTGGGAGGGGGGTGGCATTCTCATTCAAATCGCCATAGATTCCTCTGAGAAAGGAGTGAGGGACTAGGAGTTAGACAGATTCCGACAGACAGGTGGGGGGGGGACTAGGAAACAAAGATGATGAGCTTCCAACTGAGGCAGACAGGACAGGCAGATGGGCAGGCACTCTGAGTGGGACGCAGCGACAAAGGGGACAGAGACAAACTGGAGTCCCGGGTCCATATCACACCATAGGCTGGTATGGCTGTCCTCTTAGTGTTAGGTGGTCACCGTTTATGGGGGCCAGGATGGGGAGTTATGCCATTTCTCTGTTAAGCTTTTACGCCTGCCCTTCCTGATATGATTTTAATGTGCCCATGTGTGCCCAGTCTCCCAATAAAATTATAGGGTGCCTCCCTTTCTGTTCTCAGGAGCCTCCTGGATGGTGGTGTCTGATGGGTGGTGGTTTCTGGGTCACCTAAGGCATCCTTCTCACTCAAATGGGGGTCTCCTAGAGTGAGAAGCCACGGTCGTCTACGCTGTGGGGTAGCTTAGAAGAGGACCGCCTGGTCTCAGATGCGCTCGGCTGTGGCTCCTCCTCTTCCTGCGCTCCGCAGACATGCCCTGTGCTTCCCGTGGAGGAAGCGTGCTGCCCTCACCGCGCTGACTGAGCTGCTCACCTTCCTGTTTCTCTGGCTCGTTTCTCTCCAGTGTCCTTTCCATTTCCTGTCCCCTCAACCTTCATTGGTGGCTTCCTCCCTGGACACAAATACAAGCGTCTTGTCTGTTCCCAAAGCTTCGCACTGTGCTGGTGGTGGCTCATGCCTGAAATTCTAGCACTGTGGACGCCAAGGCAGGAGATTCTTGAGCGTGAGTTCAAGGCCAGTCAGAGTTGTGCTAGCTGGTTTTATGTCAACTTGACACAAGCTCAAGTCATTTGAGAGGAGGGAGCTGCAATTAAGAAAATGACTTCAGGAATCCACAAGGATGACCCCAGATAAAACGCTGAGCAACAGTGGAGAGGGTGCCCGAACTGGCCTTTCGTGTCATCAGCTTGACGGCATCTGTAATTGTCATCATAGACCCTTCGTCCAGTAACTGATGGAAGCAGATGCAGTGACCCACATCTAACCACTGGGCAGAGCTCCAGAATCCAGCTGAAGAGAGGGAGGAGGGATTATATGAGCAAAGGATGGGGAAACAGCTGACCTAAGCTAATGGGAGCTCACTGACTCTGGACTAACAGCTGGGGAACCTGCATAGGACTGAACTAGGTCCCTTGAATGCAGGGAGCAGTGGGTGGCTTGGGCAGTTTGTGGGGCCACTGGCAATGGGACCAGGATCTATCCCTAATGCATGAACTGGCTTTTTGGAGTCCATTTCCTATGGAGAGATACCTTGCTCAGCTTAGACACATGGGAGGCCTTACCCCCTCTGAGGAGCAAAAGGGGGTGGGGTGGGGAGAGGGAAAGGTCGGGGGAGTGGGAGAGAGGGGGAACTCGGATAAGTATGTAAAAACATTAAATAAAAAGAAAAAAAAAAGAAAATGACTCCATAATATCCAACTATGGGATATTTTCTTAATTAATGATCAATGGGGGAGGGCCCAGCCCACGGAGGATGGGGCCATTCCTGGGCAGGTGGTCCTGCGGTCTACAGGAAATGAGGCTGAACAAACCATGTTGAGCTAGCCAGTGAGCGGCTCCCTCCACGGCCTCTGCACAGCTCCTGCCTCCAGGGTCCTGCCTGGAGTTCTTGCAGTGATGGACAGTGATGTGGAAGTGTGAGCCTCCCCAGGTTGCTTTGGTCATGGTTTCATCACCGCAATAGGAACTCTAAGACAGGGGTAAATAGTTCCACATCGGCCTGGGCTCCCAATGAGACCCTGCAACCCCTTCCTCCATCACCCTCCCCACATTTCCTCCTTGTACCCTTCTGCAGCCAGGTTTGAGGACAGAGCTGTCTGCACTCAAGTCCCCACTTCCTCACGCCCTTCTTGGGGCTTCTATCCTTTCCTGTCTGGCGCATGATCTCACTATTTCCTGGAAACTCGGCAAGGTTTCTACTGTCATGGACTCCATAGGGGCAGAATACATGGCCAGCCCTCCTTGGCAACTGCTTTTCCTCTGGGTGCATGGGGAATTCGGGGCTCTGCTTCCCTGTAGCCTTTGATACCCAGGATTTCAGCAACTGCCTACATCCCAGATACATCCCGGCCATACATCCCAGATACACCCCGGCCACACATCCCAGATACACCCCGGTCACACATCCCAGATACACCCCGGCCATACATCCCAGATACAACCCGGCCACACATCCCAGATACACCCCGGCCATACATCCCAGATACACCCCGGCCATACATCCCAGATACACCCCGGCCATACATCCCAGATACATCCAGGCCATACATCCCAGATACACCCCGGCCACACATCCCAGATACACCCCGGCCATACATCCCAGATACCCCCCGGCCATACATCCCAGCAAGGCTTCCTGGCTTGACCACCCAGTCCTCCGGAATCTGTAGGCATATTTGGGGGCCTGGTGGACAGCCTTGCCGAAACCCATCTGTCAGGGAGAAGGAAGGACCTAGGTGTGGTTTCAATCCCATGCCACAGTCACATCAAATGAGCATGGGCATGGGGGTGGGGACACAGACAACATTCTGCAGGTGGAAGAGAAGAGAGAAGACCCACATGAACAGCCCAGATGAGAATAAAGGAGGCAAAGGGCAGGACGTTTGTGCAGGGCCCAGAGTTGACATATTATTCAGGACACTCTCTGAGATGCTGTCCTGGCTGGCGTTTAGGTCTCAACCTGGCGTAGCCTTGAGTCATCTGGGAGGATAGCAAAGTATTTCCCGGATCATTCTGACCTGCAGCCATGTCTGTGGGGATTACTTTGACTGATGCCGGACGTGAGTGCCCAGCCCGCTGACCCCTAGGCAAGCGTCCTGGCTCTAAAGGAAAGCACGGCTGAGAGAAGCAAGCAAGCAACACGCATCCCTCTGTGATGGGCACCTGTTCTCATTTCCCTGGGTGATGGGCTGGGACCTGGAAGCGTAAGCTGAAACAAACCCTTTTCTCCCCCAAGCTGAGTTTTGGTCACAATGTTTCATCACAGCAACAACATGAAACCAGAAAAGATGGTGGGAGAGGAAGCTGAAGGCCCAGGTGGTGTTCCAGGCTGAGGGGCAGTGTGTTCGAGGACCCCGTAAGTGAATTTGTGGAGGCTTTGTACTCTGCTAACACATGAGGCCCAGTAGACCAGCCATGTGAACACATCCAACTAAAACTTCACTTTTGTCATGTGTGTATGAGTGTTTGCCTGCATGCTTGCCTGTGTGTGCATCTGCTGTGCGTCGGGTGCCAGAAGTGGGCATCATATCCTCTGGAACTGGAGTTGGGCATGGTTGTAAGCTGCCATGCGGGTTCTGGGACTCAAAGTCATAAGGCCTGCAGGAGCAGCCGGTGCGCTAAGCTACTGGGAAGGTCATTGCTTTCTTTGGACACAGGTCTTATGTAGCCCAAGATGACCTAGAAATTTCCACATTGGGAAGGATGACTTTGAATTTTTGATAATTCTATTTGTGTCTCCCAAGCGCTGGGATTACAGGTGAGCACCACCATATTCAGTTTGTGTGGGGCCTGGTTTCAATTGGACTTGCAGATTACAGAACAAGACAAAGAAGTCGTGAAGGTGGGAGGTGTGTGTGTGTGTGAGTGTGTGTGTGTGTGTGAGTGTGTGTGTGAGTGTGTGAGTGTGTGAGTGTGTGTGAGTGTGAGTGTGTGAGTGTGTGAGTGTGTGAGTGAGTGTGTGAGTGTGTGAGTGTGTGTGAGTGTGTGAGTGTGAGTGTGTGTGAGTGTGTGAGTGTGTGTGTATGTGTGTGAGTGTGAGTGTGTGAGTGTGTGAGTGTGAGTGTGAGTGTGTGTGAGTGTGTGAGTGTGTGAGTGTGTGAGTGTGTGTGTGAGTGTGTGAGTGTGTGTGTGTGTGAGTGTGTGTGTGAGTGTGTGAGTGTGTGAGTGTGTGTGAGTGTGTGTGTGAGTGTGTGTGTGAGTGTGTGTGTGAGTGTGTGAGTGTGTGAGTGAGTGTGTGAGTGTGTGAGTGTGAGTGTGTGTGTGAGTGTGTGAGTGTGTGTGAGTGTGAGTGTGTGAGTGTGTGTGAGTGTGTGAGTGTGTGAGTGTGTGAGTGTGTGAGTGTGTGTGTATGTGTGTGAGTGTGTGTGAGTGTGTGTGTGATACATTGTACATGTATGAAATTGTCCAAGAAAAAATAAAAAAATATTTAAAACAAAACAAAAAGAAAGAAGCTGGGCTGCAGCGATGGCTGAGCAGTTAAGAGCACTTGTTAATGTTCCCGGGACCTGAGTTCGGTTCCCAGCACCACGTGATGGCTCACAAGCACCTGCTACTCCAGCCCCAGGGAATCTATCACCTTCTTCTGGGCGCTGTGCGCACTGCAAGCATATGGTACACAAACACAGATGCGAGTATTCATTTATTTTAAAGTAAAAATAAATACGTTTTTTTTTAAAAAAAGTACATGGAATAACCAACTCCCTTCTTTCCTGTTTCTGCTTCCTTGGTGCCTCCTTTTCGCCCTCAGAATCCCTCCTTGGTTCTGCTTACTGGGTACTTTTAAGTCTTGATACAGGGTGCTGCTAGATTCATGAATCATCAATAAAAGCCAATTACTTCTCTAGGCTAAATGTATGAAATTTATGTTTGGCAGTCAAGCGTAGACCCTTCACAGGGCAGAAGGAGGCATCATGAACTGGGAGTGGTCATAAATGAATCTCTCTCTCTCTCTGTGTGTGTGTGTGAGCATGTGAGTGTGTGTGCGCGTGTGCGCGCGTGCGTGCGCACACATGCCATTAGGCTCTGTAGGGACTTGGGTTCAACTCTGAGGTGGGTTTGTACAGAGGAATGACATAGCTTGATCAATGTTTTTGTTTGTTTTCTGTTTGTTGGAGACAGGGTTTCTCTGTGGCTTTGGAGGCTGTCCTGGAACTCACTCTGCAGACCAGGCTGGTCTTGAACTCACACAGATCTCCCTGCCTTAGCCTCCTGAGTGCTGGGATCAAAGGTGTGTGCCACCACTGCCTGGCTTTGATCAATGTTTTAAAAGCACCTGCAGCCTTCCATGTTAAGAGACAGCGACAGGAAGATCTACGGCCACAATTCAGGCAAGAGACACTGGTGGTTGGTCTTTGCTGAGAAACATGGAGATGGTGGGATACGCAAGTTCCCGCCTCCCTCTCAGGGTAGCACAAGCAGAACTTGCTAAAGGTGGGTGTACATGTAAATATCCGGATTCTGGGCACTGCTGTCTGCTTGGGCTGGGCACTATGGGTGGGGTGAATAATTCTTACCCCTTGATGAAAATTGGTGTTCTCAGTGTCGGTCAGGGCTGAAGATGCTGGTAGAAAGGCAGGTTTGCACTGAAGCCAGGGTCTCTGTGGCTGTGGAGATGCTGAGGACATTTGCCAAGACGGTATTACCGTCGGCGATGGTAGCAGTAAGGGTAGGGTTAGGGATGGCACTTACCTTACTCGCCTGTTCTATAAAGGGTATGTGAGGTTGAATAAAGCATAAAGCACACACCTTTATTTGGCTTGTGGTTCTAGAAGCGGGGAAGCAGAGGAGCAGGGCGCCAACATCTCGAGGGCTTCATGTCCCGTCAGTGTGCTGGGATGGGCAAGCGAGGACAGCTAGACAGACCTCTTTATCAGAGCCCTCTCCGGTGACGGTGGCAATGGTCCACAGTTCTCTCGACCTAACAACAGTGCTGCTTCTTAAACTGTCACATGGCAATTAACCATCAAGGTGTGTTTGTCTGAGAGGTGACCTCGAAGCATAGCAGTAGTAGTGGTGACAGTCATGTAAGAGGCTTAACCTTGACCTCCTGGAGGCAGGTTAGGACCAGGCGCGGCTACTGAGGCAGGAGAGGGGTAGCCGTCTTCCATTGCCGCAGTACGGAGTTAATGCAACATCCGTGTGCTGTCGGCTTTGCTGCCTTTCCATCTTGTTGGCCTTTGCACCTCATATCAGATCTGGCGCACAGTATTTTGGTAAATGTTTGCTGAGTAATTCAACTCAACATACTGTGTTCAGCTTCTATAACGTTCCAGGCGTCGTGTCTTGTGATACAGGAGAGAAGGAGGTGTGAGTCGTGTCAGGTTGTGGAGTGAGGACATGACTGCTCCAAGGTGAGGCCGGGGAGAAGGTTTTTATAGTAGACATGAGGGAGAGCACTGCCAGAGGCATCCAGCAGAGTCCAGAGCAGGGACCATATGGCGAACGGGGAGAGCTAGAGAGGAGGACCAAGAGAGAGGAGGGAAGGAGGGGGAAAGACGGAGGGGAAAGGGCCAGCGCATGGCTGAGATGGCAGGGTATTACCAGAAGGAGAAGCTGGGGGCAGCGAAGCTGTGAGCCGGACAAGCTTAGGGCAGGGGCGGGGTGGGAAGGGCTGAAGGCGCCACAGGAACTGAGTGGGCGTGGAGGCCAGCATGGGCTTTGGTATGTGAACAGGCACCATGGTTGGCCATTTGTCTGGAGTCCCTTTTGGGCCTGACAAAGTCGAGTTGCTGGAGGGGCATAGTGCCAGGGCATATTTGCAATCAAGGTTATCCTCAGACACATCAAGCTCTACAACAAATGAACGAAGGCTGCTGCTCATGTACGCTTTAGAAACAGCGTGCAGCCTGGGTGCAGCTTCACACACCTGACTCCCAGTGTTCAGAAGACCGAGGCACACGATTAAAATTTGAGCTCAACCGTGTCTGAAAATGGGGAACAACGAAAATGTCACCTGGGACTCAGGCTCCAAGCTTACTCCTAGCTCCATCCGAGCTGAGCCTCTGTATTCATAGTTGTCAAGTGGACAAGCACTTTCCCGTGGGTTAGGAACACTGGGCTTGTGCTATAGATGGCTGCAGAGACAAATGTGCCCTGTTTTGTGGTAGCTCAGAGTCTGGAGCCTTTGAGTTTCCTGGGAGGTGTTAGGCAAACGTCACAGAGGAGTTTCGCTGGCACTGGACCCGAGGAAGCTGCTGGAGAGCATGTTTCTGGAGAGAGTGCTGGAGCCAAGCTCCTTGGGCGAGAGCTGGGAGTTGTAACGGAGAAGCTTCTCTGAGGGGATCAGTGCTGTGATGTCTGAGGTCATTCACTTCTTGTCCCAGAGCCATGCCCAGCCACAGGGCTGGTGATCAGCTTGCAGAACAAGCCTGGACAAGGCCTTTGCTTGGGTGCTACCATGTCCAGCTCCATTTCATGGGAGTGACTCAGAGCCCTGCCTACTTTTTCCTTCAAGGGAGGTCCCCAGGTCCCCAGAGCAAGTTTGCCCCAGCTCAGTGAGAGAGAGGAACGTGCTTTACTTGCTGGTTGCAACCCCCAAGCAAAGAAGCTGCAGATCTCTCTTCTTCCTTCCTTCCTAACCCCTTCCTTCCTTCCTTCCTTCCTTCCTTCCTTCCTTCCTTCCTTCCTTCCTTCCTTCCTTCCTTCCTTCCTCTAGGGCAAAAGGTCTGAGCCCACTCCTGAATTTAAAAAAGCCGACCCAAACCCACCAATCCCTGAACTTGAAAACTCACCAATGCCTGAGCTCAAAATCCCACCAATATCTGGGTTTAGCTTGAAATCCCACCAATCCCCACCCTGGAGAAGCCCACCCCCAAGAATCCCTATATAAAGTCTGCCTCCTGCTCCGTTCCCCGCTGCTCCTCCCCAGAGCAGAGGCAGACTCCCTTCTGTCTTTCCCAATAACTGTCGTGTGTGTGTGTGTGTGTGTGTGTGTGTGTGTGTGTGTGTGTGTGTGTGTGTATAGTGTGACTTTGTGGTATTCCTAGGCTCCCAACGGCCAAGAATGTCTCCCAAGACTGGCAGGATACCTTTCACCTCAGAGCTGCAACAATTCCATTGGGTAAGTCTTCCCCTCAGAGATGTAATACCACCTTTTCCTTCTCCCATCCTCCCTTCCTCCCTCCCTCCCTTCCCCCCTTAACAAATCACTCCCTCCCTTCCTTTCTTCTCTCTCTCTCTCTCTCTCTCTCTCTCTCTCTCATTTTCAGAATCTTACTATAGAGCTCAAGTTGGCCTGAAACTCATGGTCCTCCTGCTCGAGGGCTGGCACACCTAATGTAGAAGCTGTCATTCTCGCCCCAAGCAGAATCACTCATGTGACCTGCAGGCTGCCACGGTGGCCCCAGAAATGACATTTCTAACCAGTTTCCAGAGGGTGCCCAGATAGCTTACTGTGAGTGACAGGACTCCAAACAGCTCCCCCTTCTCTGCCTCCTTAATGCCATGGACACCTACGTCTCCTTGCAGAGTTTTCCCTACCCAAATGTCTCCACACCCATGCATGCCAGGAAACTTTCTGGCTGGGGAGAAGCTGCGTGTGGAGGAGGAGGGGAAGAAGACACCATGCTCTCAGGATGGCTGACCTTTTATCCAGGAAATACCCGAGGTGGTGTGGGACCTGGGAGGTGAGTCACCGGGGGCTTGTCTCTAAGAAGGCCACAGAGGTCTGATGTTTAGTGAGGAAGGCGGATGAGACAGGTGCAGCCTCCGTGTGGCTAATGTCACCTGGAGGACTCTTTGCTGGGACTCGATTGAGAGAGAGCTTAGAGGCCCCGCCTACCCACTGGCTCGTTAGTGTGGAGCACAGTGAGGAGGAGGCCGCCGTCTTCCGTCTGTCCCTGTTCCATCCTTCCGTCTGTCCCTGTTCCATCCTTCTGTCTGTCCCTGTTCCTTCTCAGTTAAATGGGAGTGGGCAGAGGAGGGTTACTTCCGTCCCTTCACTTTCAGAACAACTGTGACACTGACATGTGACAGGTCTGTTTTAAAGACTGGCCTGTCATTTCCACCACATGACCAGACATCTGAGAAACAGAAGCAGACAGTGGAAGTTAAGACAGGAACCGATGTCTGCGTTGAGGGGCTCCCAGCGGTTCTGGGGCCAGAATCCCATATGGGCTTGCTGTGGTCTGAGGTGGCTTCCACACCGTATTCTGTGGGCTACAGGAAGCGAGAGGCACAGGGCTGGCTATGCATGGCTCCTGCAAAGAATTAGAAGGCTGAGGTTTACTAAATTAGCCCAAACGAAGGGGAAGTTGTTCAGAGGCCTGAGCTGTAGTGGGAGGTTGGGCCGCCAGGGGTGGGAATGGTTGACCTCTCATGTGAGACTCTGAGTAGATTCAGAGAAGTCCAAATTTCCCGCTGAGAAATGAAAAATGGCAGATGGCAATGACTGTGCAGGCGGTACTCTGCTGGGGCCACTGGAGCTCCCTTTCTTTTGGTCTTCTTTGCTCAAGGGATGTGTGCCTGCGGCTGTCCTACCCTGGGGTTAGAAGGCGGAAACTGGACCCTATGTGTGGGCGCAGCTGAGTAAGCAGAGGATGCTGCCTCCCCAGCGGGCCTAGGCTGCCCCTCTGAGAGGAGAGACAGGAGAGACAGGGAGCACTTGGCATCCAAGGTCTGGTTCAATGGAGACTGTGGAACCAGAAAACACTCATCACCTCTTTGCTTCTTTCGTTCCTGGATCATCTTCCGCACAATAATGAAAGCAACTGTTTGTGGACACACAAGCTAGGCAGCGTCCATGAGTCAGAAAGGGAGACGATGCAGAGCCAAAGTCGTCCCAGACTTTGCTCAGCTTGCTTCTCCACCTTCCCATGTCTGTGTGCTGGTGAGTTGCCTACCCCTGGGTTTTCCTAAAGAAGTTACCAAACCTTTCCCCAGGGGTCCCAGCCCGAGTCTGGGCAGTCCAGTTGCTTCCAGAGCTGCCCAGGCCTGTCTGCTCTGCTACTCTCTCCTGGTCCAGGAAGGTCCTTGCTTTCTGCCATGCTTGTTCCTGACCCTAAGCTGTGAAAGGGCCAGTCCTGGCTCTACCTCACATGCTGGGCGTCTGGCTAAATTTTAGGTGCTGTAGATGATGTCATTACAAGCCTCAGTTTCCTGGCCAGCCTCTCCGCCTGTCTGCAAGACGAGGACACAGAGGCCTAGGGCTCCCTCACAGAGCCTTTCTTTCGGGCCTCCTCACGGCCTGTGGCTTGAGGGGTGAGCACTTGGAGGCTTCAGGGAGTGGGACCAGGGGAGCAAGCAAGCACAAGGGGAGGGGACGAGGGTCAGGCAGGGAGGGGACCTGGTCAGACTTAATCGTCAGAGTCACAGCACTGGGTCTCATCTACTAAACAACGAGTCCACCAGGAAATCCATTATGGGTGGATGTTGGCAGTGGAATGTGGAGAGTCATCAGGCAGGTCTCTTATGGCTTCTTCCCCATTTAGGTGGCCTATCTCACTCACGTCGTCCCTCTGGTCTCTGGGCTCCATTCTATTCTATTCTATTCTATTCTATTCTATTCTATTCTATTCTATTCTATTCTATTCTATTCTATTCTATTCTATTCTGTCTATTCTATTCTATTCTATTCTATTCTATTCTATTCTATTCTATTCTATTCTATTCTGTCTATTCTATTCTATTTTTCTATTCTATTCTATTCTATTCTATTCTATTCTATTCTATTCTATTCTATTCTATTCTATTCTATTCTATTCTATCTTTTCAAAGAGAGGGTCCCACTGAGCAGTTGAAACTAGCAATCTTCTTGCATCTGGGTCCTGAGTGCTGGTATTCCAGGCATGAGCCACTACGTTTGTCTGAACTGTGACTCAAAAAAAAATTACACATATGTACATGTGTGTGCTTGTCTACATGTGCACTGCACTCATGCAGCTGCCTGTGGAACCCCGGGAACTGGAGTGACAGGAGGTTTTAAGTTCTCCAGGGTGGGCGCTGGGAACAGAACCCCGGAATTCTGTAAGGGCAGCATGGGCTCAGAAGCCATTTCTCTAAGCCTAATGTAACCCTTCAGGGGCCCTAAGTTTGCTCCTCCCCTGCTCTGCCCTTTCTTGGGAAAACTTCTGATGCCTCTTTTTGGGCCAGGGCTGCTTGACACTTGGCAGTTGGCTAGCCATTGATCTCACTTTTAATTACACGTGTGGGGTGGCCTCGCAGCCGCTGTGTGGCTACAGTAATTTTGTTTTGAGGTGCCACCCTCACCTCTCCATCTTGTGCTTCGGGGAACACTGGTCCAAGCCCTGGCCTCTGAGAGCAGATTATGTGACCCAGGCTAGGCCAGTCGGCACAGTCCGCCCCCCCCCCCCCATGGCTTCGGCGATTGGTTCAGGAATGGGCAGGTGATATGCATGGCCGTTCAAGGTGAAGGCACCTGACTGGTGTGGCATCACTGACTCAGCCCTACAAGTCTGGATGCTGACAAAGCAAGCTTGGGCCACCACAAGTAGTCGAGGGGGCAGAATACAAAGGCGGCGCATAGTGACATAGTTTAAGCTCGGAATCAAGCTGTACCTGAAACAAAATCAGTTTATGTTACGAGCAGGTTTTTCCCCCACTGCCCGTCTGGTCCCGCCGCCACGCCAGCCCCCAGTAACACGCTGAGACTCTGTATTTGATATAATGTCATTGGCCAGTTCCTAATTCCTTATTGGCTAGCTCTGTCTTAATTATTAACCCATTTCTACTATTCTAAGTATTTCCACATGGTCATCTTATTGGAGAGTGGCAGGCCGGCATCTGCTCTCTCTTGGCTCTCCATGCTGACTCCTGCTCACTACTTCCTCTTTCCTCCTTGTCTCCTAGTCCCTCCTATCTTGCTTTCCCATTGGCCAACAGTGCTTTATTCATTAACCAGTATGAGAAACATATTTACAGAATGACATCTCCCACCAAGTCTATCTTGGTCACTGTTCTATCGCTGTGAAGAGACATCACGATCAAGACAACACTTACAAAAGAAAGTACTTTACTGGGGCTGGCTTGCAGTTTCCGTGCCTTAGTCCATCCCCATCATGGGGGGAGCACGGCTGTATGCCATGGCACGGGGACTGTAGCTGACAGCCACGTCCTGATCTGCAGCTGAGACAGAACCTGGGCCTGGCATGGGCTTTTGAGACCTCAAAGCCCACTCTCAGTGACACACATTCTCCAACAAGACCACACCTCCTAATCTTTCTAATCTTATCAAAGGGTTCTGCTCCTGGTGACTAAGTATTCAAATAAATGAGCGTATGGACCTTCTTATTCAACCACCACACCGTCCTCACACGTTTTGGCTACAGGACCCAGCCAGTTGTTAAGCACAGACTGTTTGGGGCCTTAGCCTGTGTGGCCTTCACTTTTGGCACAATATAGGAATGCTCCGCAGATGAGTGAAGAGATGGAGTGGTCTGGAGAGCCACCTTTCCTCTTAGACCTAGACATGAGACAGGAGGCTGCCTGAGTCCCAGGGGAACCAACTTTCTCTAGACTAAGGGACTTTAGCAACAAGGAAGAATTGTCACAGAGGGACTCTCCGGGGCTCATGAAATTCTAAAGTTCTTTGCCTTTTGGTTCTGAGCTCTTATCTCTCTCTCTCATTTCCTTATAAGAGAATAACTATGAAAGATACACACAACGCTACTGAAATTACCTCCAAAGAGTTGGGATAGTGTGAGAGCCAACGTTACATTTTAGGTTTTAATTACTATGCCTAAGAGATCCATGAAACAAAAACATCTCTGATCTGCAAGCCCCTTGTCCAAGGGCAGATTGTTCCTGAAATGCTGGAGATAACAACCTACATGTTTTCACTCCCCTAAACAAGCTTTGTTTGACAGATGTGTTTGGTCACATGTGAGTGGGAGGTTCGTTCACAGGTTGGTGGTAAATCAGGGTATATGCTTACCCCGGACTGGAACTGATGGGAAATGCAATGCAATATGGGTTTTCCTTCCTCCCGCCCCCCCCCCCCCATTTTTCAATATACGGTTCCTCTGTGTAACAGTTCTGGCTGTCCTGGAACTCTCTTTGTAGACCAGGCTGGCCTTGAACTCAGAGATCCACCTGCCTCTGTCTCCTGAGTGCTGGGATTAAAGGTGTGTGCCACCACTGCCTGGCTGGGGTTTTCCTTCTGGAGCTGCTACAAACTGTGATTGTGGGCCGTGTCCCTGGAACCTGGGTATGGACCCGGCCAGAGCCCATCCACCTGGTGAGGATTTAATTAAAGCTTGCTTCACGTTTGGCTTTAAACTGTGGTAGTGGTTTCATTCTCTATCTGTGGAATTAACAACAGGTTGGGGCCGAAGGGAGAGCAGGCAAGAGGAATCTTTTGAAGCCTGACAATACATTACCTTCTCAAAAGCTAGGTAAGGGTCTGCAGGTCAGGGCAATCGTTGCCAAGCCTGATAACTGCATTTGATCTCACAAGGAGGAAGGGAAGAACAGGCATGCTACCCTCTGATCTCCACATGCATGTTGTGGCATGTCGTCATGCATGCACATGCAGAGACACACAGTTACACAGAAAAAGGGGGCAAGACTAGCTGTAGGAGGGCCTACACGAAGGGCCATTTTCAGTGCCTCACAGCTGAGGGAGGGCTGCGCCAGCCGCTTGTCTCTCTTTGGGGTGGGTGCTTGGGGGTATCTCTGAAAGGCTGCCAGGACTGCTTGTATTGATTGATAGAGAGAGATGTGGAAAGAGGGGTGCAGAGGCGAGGGGATTATCTGGAGGGTTCTAACTTGGGTGGGTCACACCTGACAAGCAGAAAAGAACAGAATTGGGCTTAAAACAAGGATATGGTAGCAAAGAAACGCTGGCACACCTGTCCCTGCTGCCCTTAATTTCCAAGACTCTGTTTATCTTACATCATGTCGTACAGCAACTGCGTCTAGAGGCTGCTTCTCAGCCCTCCGAGCCTGTGGATCCTTAGGTGAAAGGGGGAGGCTGGAATCACCACCCGGGTTAATGTGGCCCCAGTTCTGGTGTTCTTATCCAAACCATGTACTTTCCATGGATCCTCAGTGAAGCCCCAGCCCCATCCAGAAGGGGTGTGGGCTGTCACCAGCCATAGAGTATGCACCTTAGGACATCTATGGGGAAGGCAGTGAGTTACACCGTGTGCTGCTGAACGTCTGCCCTCTCCCTCTCCTCACACACTGCTTCCTCTTGATGCTGCCTCAGCTGGAGGCTTTGGCTGGAGACTGTACTGTGCCCGGGGAAAGGCTGCCGGCCTTCACCTTAGAGACTCTCACAGGGAGACAGGCCCCCACCTCAGGAGGGGCCGTTAAGGTCACAGGGCAGCAAAGTGAACCTAGCAGGATATGAGGGGGTGATGGCGGTCTGGGGTGATGGCGGGGCGGGTGGCTGGTCTGTGGGGATGAAGGGGGTGTGTGGGCCCTGGGTCCAGGGTATTTTCTAGGGTTGGAAAGCAAGAAGCCAGCCAGAACATTCAGCAAGGTCCTTGGGTTTAGTCTGATGTCATGGGAATGGCAATAAGCACCGGCACGGGGTATGCCGGCACGGCTGAAAGGCACTTGGCGCCTGGCATCCAATCCTCTGCTGGGGCAAGAGCACCAACAGTGGCTCCTGCGCAGAAGGAGGAGGCCTGTGAAGCCCTGCAGGACCTCTGTGTAGTGTTCGTGCCAATTTCTGTGGCATCTAGGACGGACACCAGTAAACAGCGCTTGCCTTTTGGGGCAGAGGGAGAAACTCTGCTTTTCTACGCATTGCATTTTTATGCACAAAAATGTGAGAGTATCACATAACCATTTTTTGTTTTCTGCAGTGGTCATGACATCTTAAAAAACAAAAACAAATCCCTATACCCTTGGAATGTTTGTGCTGAACACTCATGTTCAAAGGTCACAAGGGCATGGTTTCCTGGCCTCCAATGCCTGTTAGCACAGTCGCAATATCGCCAAGTGCCTTACTCTGTCAAAGCCATCGCCTTGGTCTCCGATTGTGACTGAGGAACCACTTTATGGCTCCCTCTGGGTCTCCCTAGATTCCTACAGATTCGTCAGGGGAATCAATTGTCGCAACGTTCTTCCCAAGGTGGCTATAACGCCACCAAAGCCCCTGACAAGGTCAACTAAGTGATGTTTATTCTTCTTGCCTGACAACAAAGTTATGTGGCTTAGGAAAGGGCATTTTGCCCGGAGGAAAATAAGAGCCACTGTTAATAACAGCAGGCAGGATTTGATGAAAAAATAAGAGAAATGATTCCATTTGCACTCTTCCCAAGAGACGGAAGCTAAGAAAGGAGATGCGGTCCTTGGTGCAGGTCTGGCCCCTACGGGCAGATTCCCAACTTACTGTAGGGCTTGGACCTGGGTCCCCGATGCCCCTTGTTCCTTTCCCCCAGGAAAGACGGCTTCAGGGACTCCCCTTTGCTGGCCCCCTTGATTTGGAGTATGGCTTGGTGACAACCACGTGCCCGCTGTGGTAAGAGTTTGGACTGTGAAAGGAGACGTTTTAAGAGACGTGCTTTCCTTCTCCTGTCTGGGAGGGTGTGCACTTCTAGCTCATATCCTGACATGTGGCAAGGCAGTTTCCATTTTGGTCACATCAGATCAATGATGTCCAGAGTTGTCTCCTTGGGTTGTGAAACTGTGACACTTCATCTGCCTATATATTCCAGTGTCTGGTTGTGACTGAGTCAGGGAGACTGGCCCTTTGGACCAATTATAACTGCTTTGGAAATGGCCTGCCTTCCTAGCCCCACTCCTGCCTGATCACCAGGGCCCTCTTGCTGTACACCTGGCACAGAGTGGCAGGTATTTAAACACATCATCCACTTGTGCTTTGATGGCTCCTTTCAAAGGGTCATGTTGGGACATGTGGGGTCTCCTGCTATCAGATGAAACTTGGTGGGACCAAAACTGTTGACGTCCAAGGACACAATCTTCCTTAGCGCAATGGCAGAAAGTTGTCTCAAGTGTGTGCATACGTACCGCCACCCCCACCCAGCACTGGGGTGTCTTCTTAATCAGTGACTGATGGGGAGCGGCCAGCCTGTACAGCTAGTGCCACCTTTGGGCTAGTGGTCCTGAGTTCTATGAGAGGACAGGTTGAACAGGCATGAGGAGCAAGCCAGTAAGCAGCATCCTCCATGGTCTCTGCATCCGCTCCTGCCTCCAGGCTCCTGCCCTGCGTGAGTTCCTGCCCTCACTGCTTTTGATGACCAACTGTTATCTGGAACTGTGAGTGAAATAAACGTTTTACTCCCATAGTTACTCTTGGTCATGGTGTCTCATCACAGCAACAGTAACTCTTACTAAAAAAGACTCGGTTATGTATTAGAATAAATGAACGTCTTAAAACAGTGCCGATTGATGCATGGGCCTCACTGAACAAATGAGTCCAGCTCCCTGGACTTGGAGCTTGGGCATAAACACTGCTCAATGTTTTCCTGCTGATCCCGTCTACATCTACCTTACTGCAACTGGCTTTTATGCGGGCGTCAGGTGTGAACCCAGGTGTGCCCGAGTGCTCGAAAAGTAAGGAAGCAGCATTCCCATTATTTACGCTACAAGAAAATGTATGACACTGAGTCTACGTCTCTCTTCACAAACGAACTCAGAGCAGAGCGGCTTCGGTGTCCCGGGGAGCTGGTGGCACTAAGAAACTGTGAGGAGTTTACATGTGATCCCCCGATGAGAAGCAGAGGCAGAGAGAGAGTGTACCATGCTGCAGTGGGGGTGGGCAGCAGGGCAGTCAGGGCTGTCTGATGGTTCTCAGCACTGCCACACTCTAAATAATGTGTATCTAGCTGGGTGGGGGTGGCGCACACCTTTAATCTCAGCACTTGGGAGGCAGAGGCAGGCGGATCTCTGTGAGTTCGAGGCCAGCCTGGTCTATAGAATGAGTTCCATGACAGCCAAGAACAGCCAGGGCTACACAGAGAAACCCTGTCTTGGGGGTGGGGATGTGAATCCCAAGAGCTTTGTATGGCCGTAGAAACATGATGTTAGAAACCAGAAGAGAACAGAAATATATATACACATTTATCCTATAAACTTAAAAATCAATCTCAAGGGTCCAGACCCTCACCCAGCCCCTGCTTCGGCAGCCATGACAGGCTGCAGAAAAGACCCAGCAAGATGTAGGCCCCTGACTCAGCAGCATGTTCTGAGCCCCCGACCTTTCCCTAGTCTCCAGGAAGCGACTGCGCGATACCCTCCATGTGGTAAGGAACCAATCAGAAGTTAGCCGGATGTGCTTGCTGACGTGCTTGTGGAATGCAGAGCTTAGCAACCGTCCTGGGAGGGCCTCTAGGCACTGCAACCTTTCTGAAGCTGCAGCTGACCAGTCAGCTCAGGACAGGTTGCTCGAGCCCAGAGGCGCACCAATGCTGAGACTGTTGCTGTGCAAGTAGTGGACCCCCAGACGCTCCCCTTGCTCTGCACCAATATATACCCTGTCCCACTGCTGTCCCTCCTACTCCGCCGGCTGTGTGGGACGGAGGGAGGACCTGAGTTAATTCCTGTTAACTCGTAAATTAAAAAGTCTCTTTTCTTTTGCATCGAATCTGGTTTCTTGGCGGTTCTGAGGGTTCAGAGTCTGGGCACAAAAAATCCACTAGACGCAATCAAATTCTTATTATGCTAGTACCTATTTTCTAAAGCACACGGAGAAGGATGATATTGATTTTGTATTTCTGCCGATTTCTTTAATTTCTGGTTTAACGGAAGACAGCGGGACCTCGTACCCATGGCTGCATCTACTCTCTTGAGCTCAGTTGCTTTGGTTGAAGCCTTAGAAGAAAATGGCTTCGTGCAGTTGAAAAGAAAATATTTTAATGAAAAAAGATAATCCTGGCAACAAGTGAACTCCAGGTAGTCTGGAATCAGTTTAAAAATGCTGTCTTTGGTTACAGCGTGTTTCACTCACCCGACAGTACGGTTGCTCAGTAGACATTTTATCATACAGAACTACACAAACATTTGTCAGTCCCACTAGCTTCCCGGTGAAGGATTTACATGCCAAGGAAGCTGTCCTGATCGCTGAGGTGGATAAAAGTTTCCCAGATTCTAATTTTGGTTTAGAATACTGTCATTTATTTTCTCAGAAACTGTTTTTTTTTTTTTTTTTTTTTTTTAATCAATTCTCTGAATTCCAGTAGTTTGCCTGCCAGTTGTTTGTCCGAGCAAAGATTGCTTCCATGAAAAGAGTTCACAACTCAGTCACAGAAAGCTACATGTATACTTCTCTTTTACCCACATATTAAAAATCAGATTTCTGGGCTGCAGAAATGGCCCAGCAGTCAGAGCGCTGGCTGCTTTTCCGAGAAGCTCTCCACACCCACGGAGCTGCTTGCATGGCGGCATGTAACTCCGGTCTCTGGGTTCGGTGCCCCCTTTTGGCGCCCACTGGCCCCTCATGCTCACCATACATACCTATGAGGACATGGACATACAGCTTCAGAGAGAACCGGCATTGGGCTCTGGGATCACGCTGCCTTCTTCATCATCTGGTGGCACTGCTGACTTTTCTCTTTCCCTTCCCTTTGACCTCTCCTGTATTCTTCTTGTTGGTGAACATTTACTCCAAGAATTAAATTCTGTGTGGATTTTCAGCTTAATAAAAAGCCTTGAAATGGCTTCTTATTTTCCCTGCACTAACGGGTCGAGATTGGTTGAGTAGTTGCTTAGATGAAATGAAAGTAAACACAGTAGGAAGATCCTCCAACATTTATGCTAGGGACTCTTCTCAGTGAAAATATGCAGAGAACGGAAGCAAAGCCTAGCGCCGAGCCATACATTCTGAATTGAAGCACCAACCCCACAAAAGTTACCTACTGCATAGCACTCTGGATTGGTTTGTGTACCTGATATTACAATTATTCTAATGCGCCTTCTTGTATTACAAAGACTAAAGTTATGAGTGCTCTATGTTCCCTATTATTTTTCTGTTTCTGGAGAAAATTTTACCTCAACACAAATGTGAGCACATGAAATGTGCTGGGACTTACCAGGAGGTGGTGGCACATGACTTCAGTCCCAGCACTCAGGAGGTAGAGGCGGGTGGAGCTCTGAGTTCAAGGCCAGCCTGGTCTACAGAGTAAGTTCCAGGACAGCCAGGGCTACACAGTGGTACCCTGTCTTCAAAACAAAACCAAAGTAAAACAAAAGCAATGTGTGCTGGGACTGATTTCCAAGGAATTTTGGATGTTGTGAAGAGCAGAGAATTTCACAGCAGACTCACTCTCCACCCCCAAAGGTTTATTTATTATGTACAGTGTTCTGGCTGCATGCAGGTGTGCCAGAAGAGGGCACCAGATCTCATCCAGAGGGTTGCGAGAATTACAAGTGGCTGCTGGGAATTGAATTCAGGATGTCTGGGAGAGCATTCAGCGCTCTCAACCTCTGAGCCATCTCTCTAGCTCCCCCTAGCTGACTGATTATAGGTTAGGCAGTTGTGACAGCTTCTAAGACTGATGGATCTCACCTAGAAAATTCATGAGTGATTTCAAATATTCCTGAACACTACAACTCTCATCATTTTCCCTAGAACTTCTATTGTCTTTGTGAGCTACATAAAATAAGACTCGGGCTCGGGAAGCTGTGGTCACACCCAGAAGGACTTCAGAAGAAATTTCCACCAGGCAACATACAGCCATCACATTCTCCTAAGAAGCAGAGGGGACAACAGAAACCAAGGAATGAAAACAGCCACCCAACAAAGACAAGACCAGATAATCTTCCCAAACCCAGATGCCTAGACGCCAGTGTATAAACATCATCAACTCTAGCCAGGACAATCTGTCTCCACTAGAACCCAGCGACCCGACCACAGCAGGCCCTGCGTATCCCAGCATAACTTAAAAATAAGGAAAATACCTTAAAGAAGCCTTTATGAATATGATAGCGATACTTAAAGAAGAAACTGATGAACCCCTTAAAGAAGTCTATGAAAACACAAACAGTGGCAGGGGACAAACAGGACAGTTCAGCACACGCAAGTAAAGAAATAGACTCAGTAAAGGAAACCCCAACCGAGGGAGACCTGGGAATAAGAATTAGGAGCTTGGCCAGGAATCTTAGCGGCACTCATCACCGGCAGAACACAAGAGCTAGAAGAAAGAATCTCAGGCGTTTAGTGCTGGGACTAAAGGCGTGCACCACCACACCCAGCCGTGGTGTGTGCCTTCAGTGAGAACACGCCAGTGTCACAGGCAGGGTGGTCGCTGTGAGTTAAGGGCCAGCCGGGTCACACGGTGAGGTTAGTCTCAAAACTAACAAAACCCCCAAAGCTACAAGTTAAATAGAGTGCAGGTGGCCGTGTTTATCTTCATTTGCGATGAAACCACAAACAGAGGAGCAAGCACACATGGCCCCAGGCCTGCTGGGAACTAAACACTGTGATGGCCACTTTCCTCCTTCTATGACTTAGTCCCTGCAGCAGCTTTCAGCAGAGAGGCCGCCATTCACACAGACCGTCTGCACGAAGCCCAAACTCAGGCAGCTCTGTGGGAACGTGACTCATTCAGTCATTGCGGAGCTCTTAAAGGAAGGGGAAGGTAACTATCACGCACATGTGTAGATCCTATGCAACCTTCTCTAAACCTTTAAACCCTATTTGCAGCACTTAAAAACATTACATTTGTTTGTGTGTGCATACACGTGTACGGGTGCATGCTTGCCAGTGTGTGCACACATGCACGTGTGAGTGCGCGCGCGCATGCGCGTGTGTAGGTCGGAGGACATCTTGTGGCAGTAGCTTCTCTCCTCCGTGTAGGTCCTGAGGATTGAGCTCAGGATGTGAGGTTTGGCAGCAGGCATCTCTACCTCTTTTCTTTGAGACAGGTCTCATGCACAGCCGCTCCTCTGTGTCTACCTCCTAGATATTGGAATCATGATGTGTGTTACAGTGCCACTTATGTAGTGATGGGAACAGAGTCTGGGTCCCTAGCATGCTAGGCAAACAGTCTACTAACTGCGTAACATTCCCCGCCATTGCGGCCTTCCCATATATGTGCACTCCCTGCCTTCCCCCTTCATCCTCTCCCACAACAGTCAATCCCCTTTCTGATTTACTGTCACATGTATTCTGTTACTCTATCTTGGTCCCCTCCCCACCTCCACACCAGTGCAGTCTTTTAAATGGGTCACAAACCCACAGACAGATGCTGTGACGTCTCTAAGCAGAAATGTAAGGTAGGCAGTAGCTTGGGTAACAGACAGCTCGGTACTGGGAAGTTGTTAAAACACAAATAGGCAAAGTTAAGCATTTGCAATCTCTTGCTCAGGCTCCTCACACTATTTAAGGGTCTGAAGGGAACAGCCAGTGGTGAGAGCACATGGCTTTTGCAGAGGGTCCATGAAGTTCCGCGTGCCTAGCACCCATGTCGTGTGGCTTATAATAGCCACCTCTAACTCCAGCTCCCAGTAATCGGATGCCTTCTTCTGGGGTCCACAGGTACACACACTGTCCACTCACACACACACATAAATAAAAATACTAAAAATAAGCAATAAAAAGTGGTGTCACTTGACAGAACTAAATAAAGGAGCACATGGCTGTTTTTTTTAACATTCTGTTAGAACTTGGGCAATATTTCTTTTGCTCCTCAGTAACTGCATCTATTTTACTTTTATCTTATGTGTACAGATGCTTTCACAGGCACTTGCATGACTAAGAACCTGAGGGCAGAAAAGGTCATCGGATCCCCTCGGACTGGAGTTGCAGAAGGTTTTAAGCCTCTGTGTGGGAGCTGGAAATGAAGCCCAGGTCCCCGGGAGGAGAGAAGCCGATGCTCTTAGCTGTCTGTCAAGTCATCTTCCTAGCCCCAAGTAACTGCATTTATTTTACACACATTTGTTTAGTCCAGACCAACCCTACATACATTAAGAATTACAAAGGGAGCTGGAGAGATGCCAGCTTAACCCCTATATACTTTTGAAAGCCTCATTTATAAAACAAGGTCTTATATAGTATCCTACATAATGTCACATGTTTTTTAAATAAGGTGGAAAAGTAATTGAAATTTAGTTTCTTGCCTTCAGCCTTGACCTATAAGAAGGACAACGCTAAACTCACCGACATCTGGCTATGTGTCATGAAATCAGCATGTAGTTTCTCTTCAGCTTGGGCCTACCCTTTGAATGCCGTGCTATTTTGCACAAGCGTATCTCTCTCCCTCTCACTTGTAGCATATTTCTCCCCCTCCACAGGGTAAAGAAGTTCTTTGTTCAAATTGAATCATTGGAAACTTGTCGATTTTAAACTGTTATCAAAATTATTTCCCATTACTGTCCAGATAAATACTTTCCTATAAAATTAAAAGTAATAACACAAAGAAATCTATTATATATCCACTTCTAGGTAGGATAAGCATCTGAGAATATAATATAACTCAAAAAAGAAGTTGCCTGGATTCACAATGGGCATTTGCTAAGGGTGGGGGATCATAAATACTGACAAAACATTGACAAAGATAACACATCTTGAAATTTTCATAGGCCTTTTTTCATTTTAGGATTATAGTTGAAATGTGCATATAGCTTTCAGCTCATAGGCTAAATGTGCTAAAATCTTACAAAGTAAGCTAGAGTAAAATATGGAAACAGGCATTTTTGACATTGGAGAATGGTAACTATGTCTGTATAGAATGGGTAATATGTTCAATTTCCCTCATATTTACAATGAAACAAAAGGAAAAGTGAAAAAAGGAAATGGTTATCCTTCTAGAGGCAAAACGGACTGAAGATACCACCCTACTTTAATAGACCAGGCTGGCCTCTAATTCACAGTTCTGCCTGCTGCTGCCTTCTGAGTAGCCGTAGCCAGCTCTAAAAATATTTTCAAATCATTGGTTCAAAAAATGTACATACTGGAATGAAAAGAAATGAATACCATTACAGCTAACCAGCTTAACCTACAGGCTCGCTCTCTCTCCTCTCTCCTCTCTCTCTCTCTCTCTCTCTCTCTCTCTCTCTCTCTCTCTCTCTCTCTCTCTCTCTCTCTCTCTCTCTCTCTCTCTGCTTTTGAGATGGGGCCTTATTTGATAGCCCAGGCTGGCCGTGACGTCACAACCCTCAGCCTCTCAGGTGCTGGGATTACAAGTGTGCACGGCTGTGCTCAACCCTCATGAGTCTGAGTACGTATGTACAGGCTGCTGCTCTGTTAGGGTTTTTGGAGTACATGTTATCAATCAAAACTTTCCATGTTTCTTACATAATTATACTGAGATATAACTTTGAGGAGTAAAAAGATTTATTAAAAGATAAAAACTGTAAATATATATTAATACAAAAATGTGGGCATTTTTGAGATTTCTTTTGTTGCAATTGTGTTTAAAGGACATGGATATGTCATGGTCGGGAAAAGCTTGCCTTCCCATCGGTTTCTCTTGTTTGTATGCTGGGGGTGGACCTGGGGCCTTGTACATGCTATTCAAGCACTCTACCACTGAGCAGACCTCGGGCAGTGACCCGTGTTGCTCAGCGGCTGGGATGACGCGAACATAAAACCGAGCAGATCACATCTGTGTTGAAGTTTGTCCGTTCAGGGTGCCCTGTGCCCCACACTTTAACCAAATCGTATAAACACACGAGAAGCAGGCGCTCAGAGGAGAATTTTGGCAGGCCAGAAAGGCCCTGAAAGTCTTTGGCACTAGGAGGGAAACGGAGACAATGCGTTTCTTGACCACGTGACTGCGACAGAGTCCCTCCCACCTCAGTGGTGTCAGGCAGGAGCCCCACAGGCTACCCATTGGTTAGCTATACGCCGTAAAGGACGTACCAACCGCATAGTACCAGTCAGTCCACAGGCTGCCCGAGAAGCCTGCTGCTCAGTTGATGGGATTATGGATTATACTTGAGAAATCCAACAACAGTCCAACTTATTTGAAGGACTTCAGTCATTTTAGTTACACCAAAACTCTTTTATATATAAATAGATATTTGCCAATAGGAAACTAAGTTTTGCTATTTCAATCAGCAAAGGAGGGGAATATGCTAAAATTGGTGACATTACTACTACTATTATTATTGAGCATAATACTGAATGGAGTTAGTGAGCAAGATAAGACACATATAAGGCAGGGTTTACAATGCACTGTACTCTTGACAACCCCCATTAATCAATGCCATCTTTCTCATGTCTAATGTACAGTCTCTGATAACCACCGATCAGAGCAGGAACCATGAACACTCACACACAATGACCTTTCTGCCCCGGGCAGCTGGGTGCCTGTTTACAATGCCACGCGAGGACTGTGTCAGAGAGCGATAGCAGCCAGTGCTTCAGTTGCTGCGAAAAGGCTGTAACTTACACGAATGCCACAATCCCAGTCCCTAACAGGAGACAGGCTAGTACACTCAGACACTTTCAGCCCAGGAAGCGAAATGTCCAAGTCGAAAGGAACGATGTCAAGGTGTCGCAGCACTCTGCCTCCTCAGTTCATCTGGTCTTCACACACTTGTGTATCACATAAAATTCATTGCCTGTGTCCAAGGGCAACATCCCGCTATGCACTGTGCGCCAGCTCAGATGCAGCCAGGGAAGGAGAGCGGCCCGTGCCCTCAGTGTCTGCCACACACCCAGCGGAGCTCGTGGTCTGCCTGCAGGTCCCTCAGCTCTTCAACGCTTCTCCAGCTGCACTGGCAGGCGTACGCCCGTGCTCCTTCCTTCTGGATCAACTTTGCTTTTAGTCTGTGGAATTCCGGCATGTTGTTTCTGTGGCAAAACAGACAGGCTTGAGCACAGTGTCCGTGTTTGGTGCTTGTGATGCAAAGAGGGAGAAGCCATGCTTGGGTGCTCTGTTCTGACCGTGCTTCTTGCACAGCCACACTCGTTAACCATAATCTCCTAGACGCGAGTGTCTGAAGAGTTAGGGATGACAGGAACAGGAAGACAATGGGAAGCGTGGAGGCTCACCCTACCTCAGACACTCACCCATGCCATAACGGCCTATGGTAAGTGGCAGAAAGGCAGTGGGCTTCTGGTGCCCTAGCTACAACACACTTCTATGACAAGGAAGAGTCGGTGAGTTCTCTATGCTCAGCTCAGTTATTTCTTCCATTTGTTTAAATGCCCTGCTTATTTGCTATATCAGTAACAAAGTGCCTATCCTGAAGTGTTAACAATGTAAAAAGCAACCACAGCAATGAGAAGACAACTATTAAAATGAAAACCATAGGCTTTGATTGTATTCAAGAATACAGAAGTTACTGTAAGTTTCGTTATTACAGAAAACCAATTATCCTCTCTATGATGATCTATGCAATACGTTTATGAACATATCTTTGTGAAATATAATTAGACAGCCTAAAACTAAAACGTCGGGGGAGATGATAAAATGCAGTGTGTACTTGCTGAAGAGGCCTGGTGGGCAACATCATTACTTACTCTGCAAGAGAGGGCAGTTTCCAGACTGCCCTCTGGTGGTCAACACAGACCACGTTCACCACAGCAGTGTGCAAATTCAGGCACTATTTAGCAGCTCAGAACCTAAGAAAACCCTAGAGACTTTCCGGGCCAAGTGTCTGAGTTTAGGAAAATGACCTCTCTAGGGTTATGAAGAACTATGGGAAGAACAGAATAATCTGGTTTTATCAGAATGAAAAATAAGCTCAGTACAACTAAGTGAATGAAACAAGCATATAATGAAATGATCATATGCTTATTCTTGACTGTGAAATAACAACAGAGCAGCCGCACAGCACCACTGCACCAGGCATGCAGCAGCTGCACAGCACCACTGCACCAGGCATGCACCTGACACGGCGAAACAGACCCTAGCTCTGCTCTGCGGAGCCCCGGCCAGGACTGGGAAATCCTCGTCACTACCCCCGTGGTGTTTTCCCTCGGGAGTCAGGCCCCGTCTTCCTTGTGTTCCATCCGCTCTCTGCTACCCTTAGCTTCATCAGATCACATCCTCATTATAAAGACGGGACCAGCAGAGGTGGCATCTCTCTACCCTCCCTACCACGTGTGTCACTGCCCCCTCTGACACAGAGGAGGAGGTCCTCCTTTTCCTACTCGAACTCTGTCCATCAGTGTTCGAGACCCCACTGCTCCTTCCTCAGCAGACATCCCTCCCTTTACCACATCAGCCTCACTGAACAGAACAGCCCCCACCAGCTTCTTCAGGCTGCCCTCTTGGGCCACCACGTCCAATCTCATGCTTCGGCTGAGACTCCTCCCGACCTTCAGAGACGGGTTCAATAGCACCTGCACCCCACTGTTTGGCTTCTGCCTTTACAGGACACCGCACAGAGGCCTGGCAGACTGGTCCTGTGATGCTGACCGTGCTATCTCTCTGGTACATCTGCTCCTTTCTACCTTCCTCACTGCTGTGATTCGAAACATTCATTTGTGAATTAGTCATTCACAGACTGTCAGCATTCTCCACTGGCCTGCTTTCCCTACGTGGTAGTTAGTCCATTATCCTTGAAAAGTTAAGAGCTGAAGCTGGGTGTGGTGGGGAATTCCTACAAACTGAGCACCGAGGAAACGGGCAGGAGGGTGCCACAAGTCCCAGAGCGTCCTGCTCTGCTAAGCGAGTCCCAGAGCTGCATCGTGAGACCCTGTCTCCCAACAGAAAACAAACCGAAGTCTGACTAGGCCTCTATGTAACTGAAAAGCACCTGGGAGCCATTGTTGCAGGGATTACATCTAAACCCCTTACGGTTGCTAACTTCTCTACACCACGGCAGCCCTGGCCATCTCTTGCTCTTGTTAAACTACCCACTCCTGACTCCCCATCATGCCATGCAATTTCCCCATCTGTGTCTTTGAAATATCCCCTAGTGCTGGGGACATAGCTCAGTTCACAGAGTGCTTGCCCAGCATGCACAGAGTCTGATTCTCCCACTAATAAACCAGGCCTCCCGGTTCATGCTGAGGTGTGCCCATCATCCCCGACCTCTGGCTCTACTGTCACACTCAGTGCCATGTCCTCCACACCACATCCCCCTCCCTCTCAGAACCGTGTGCTTCTGCAGAGCAGGAACTGGGTGCTCATCACCTTACGGCCCAGTTTCTAAGAGTGGCCCAACTCGGTGCTGAAGAATGTGCACTGGCAGAGATGCTAAGCAGTTCGAGGGAGCAGATGCATGGTGGCCCGCACCACGGTCGACAGGACCATATTGTCTAGTTACGTCATTCTCGTTTTCTAAGCGTACTCTCGTACCTCGAGGGTTCAGGCTGTATTTGTCACTGATTTATGCAACAACCATCAATTCAGTTGTAACATTATAATAATTCAGTCATCACTATTTTAGGTAAACTATTTTCTAAAATGAGACTACTAAAAATCTGGAGAAAAGCGACTGGTGTCTCGTCTTTTCTTTTGTGATAAGGTCTGATCTGGAACTCACTGACCTCCTGCCTCAGTTTCCATGGTGTATCCCCGCGTCTGCCACGCTGGAAGGCTGAGGTGCTGTACATTCCTCACGTACCAAGTCAATCCCTGACAAACTTCTCTGTGCCTGGGCTTGATGTTGCACACATTTTATTAGCCTATGCTAGTCATAAAATTCATGCCCATGTTGGTGACTTAGAATTACCTAGACACTTGTTAGATTAACCTGAAGACAGTAAATAGCAAAAACCCAAACCAAGCCAAGCAAGCAAGCAAGCAAAACCCCAAAGGGGACTGAAGTGTAATTTTCCATCTCAGAGTAGAAGGGGTTGAAGCTGAGAGTAGGTGGTCAGAGCCGGGGACTTGGGGCTACACTAGGCTGTTTTTGGGTCGGGACGGTGAAACTTCTGAAATATGTCCGTGCACGATGAACTGCATCTGGAAGGATGGGAGGGTTTGGGGACAGAAAATGGGGTCAGATGTGTCAGGAGAGGGGGACCTGCAAAGGCAGAAGGAAAGAATGTGGTGCCAAGGACCGATGCAGCTAAGGTAGAGGTGGGGTCCACCGTGAGAGGGCAGGTTGGAAAACAGCTGGACAATGGGGTCCTAAAGACGGCGTCTAAGGAATCCCAACATACGCTGTGAACAGAAGCAGCCAGGGCAGGACCACCGCATGCTCAGAGCTCGCCCTTAGGTTACAGCAACCAGAGTGAAACAAGGTGAGAAGGCGTGCCAGAGAGCGCATGGCTGAACATCAACAGTGCCACAACAACACTGTCACAGGGCGTGGTCGTCTGAAAGACAGTGGCCCCTAAGGGAGTGGCACTACTAGGAGGCGTGGCCTTGTTGGAGGAAGTGTGTCACTGTGGGGGTGGGCTTTGAGGCCTCTTTTGCTCAAGGTTCCCTCGGTATGACTGTCAGTTTGACTTTCTGTTGTCGTACTGACTGCCTGCAGCCATCATGCTCCCCATCATGGTGATGATAAGGAAATGAACTCTGAAACTGTAAGCCAGCCCTCTCAATTACACAGTTTCCTTATAAGAGTTGCTGTGGTCATGGTGTCCTTTCATAGCAACAAAACCCTAAGACCAAGAGCAAACATCCTGCAGAAACGTACCTGAAAAACAGGTAGTCACATGACTTGTCCCACACATAGTCATCGTAGCTCACTATCCGGAAGTCACAGGCTACACAACGTAGTCGGTCACAGGCTCTGGTCAGAGAGAGAGAGAGACAAATGCATTAAGGATGATGCTATGTTTAAATATGGAAATACAGCTGCAGGCTCAGATAACTGATTAAGAAACAGGAAAGCATGGATTAATGATTGAATTGATTTATATTAAAGGACCGTTTATATGTTTGAGCTTTCTGGGTGGATGTGGTGGTGACTCCTTTAATCCCAGCATGGGGGAGATATCCTAGCACTGTGAGTTCAAAGCCAGCCTGATCTTTATATAGTGAATTCTAAGCCAGCCAGGGCTACACTACCCAGCAAGACCCTGTCTTGAAAAAAAGAAGCTTCCAGGTTAATTTTCCCATCTATCTGATAAAGATTTTGCCTAATACCTGCACACATACACACACAAACGGGTATTATATGGACACAAAGCGAAGACAGGATTGGCGGATCAGTGAATGTGAATCGCTACCCCGAAACCAAACGGCCGTCCATAAACTGCCACTTCTGGGGCCAGCACGGTCCGTTTCCAAAGCGGCCGGCATCGGGGCTCTCATTTCTCATTACACATGGTCGGTGGACTAGACAGCAGTCACTGCAAATGAGCTTCGTGTGTTAGAAGAGAAAGGTGCTTGGATGAGGTAACACAGGACTGGGTTGGGATTCTGAAGAGGGCAGGCTGAACTGGCCCGGGTTACAACGTATAGGAGCATTTTCTTTAAAAACTACTGCGGTTATTTGAGGGAGGAAAGGATCACGCTGGTATATTGATGGCAAAGCGGCATGAAGAGCGAGACTATGATTATGTTGGAGAGCAAGGGCAGATACAGAGGCACTCAGTGACTGTTTAAGATGATGAATGACAAGCAAGTCCCTGTAGGGACTATGTAGTGGAGGCACTATGTGTAACATGGTAACTGCAAGGGAAGTGATAATATATATATTATCACTTAATATATACAATATACATACATACATACATACATACATATATATCAAGGTTAAAAAGAATTAGAAATTGTTGCTGCAGCAACAGAAACAGAAATCTCCATCATGTGAAACATTTAATAAACAAATTTAATGGATACATTTAATAAAAACTAGAAGTTGATGAATTGTTAAGACACACAGGGAGAGGAGAGAGGGAAAGAGGAGAGAGAGACAGAGAGAGAGAGACAGACAGAGAGAGAGCACATGCACAAGTATGAGCAGTGAGCACATACGCAGTAATAGTACAGACAACTTTACAAAACAATTATCTTATATAAAGTACTTACAAGTGACAACAAAGTGACAAAACTAGCAACATAATTTCCGTGTGACTAGTGGGCAGAACTGACACTGGCTCAGAGTACAAAGTGCTTTAGTCAAGGAATTTCTTTGTGACTCAATTTTTCTTTATATATTTTCCAATTTTGCTTTTGTTCTTTTCGATAGTGTGTTGTTTCAATACATTTTACTAGTATAATGTTTTCAGTAATAGTTCTGTAACAAATAAAACAAACCAATTATTAGATTTTCCTTTCAAAATTAAGATACAGGCTAGGCAAGGTGGCACATTTTTGTAACCCCAATACTTTTAAGACGGAGGCAGGGGGATCATCAGAGGCTACTTGGTGAGTTCAAGGCCAGCCTGGACTGCATGAACACTCTCAAACCTCAGATGTGTAACTTCAAAACTGGAATAATACTAGGAAACTTCTGATCTCCAAGTTTCCTTGAGAATTAATGCTTAATATATTTCTTTAAACAATCTTATTTTACATACTAATCCCAGTTCCCTCTCCCTCCCATTCTCCTACTCCCCCCATCAACTCCTCAGGGAGGGTGAGGCCTCCCATGGGGAATCAACAAAGTCTGTCTCATCATTTGGGTCAGGGCCAAGGCCCCTCCTCCTGAACCTGTGCTAAGCGAGGTTTCCCTCCACAGGGAATGGGCTCCAAAAAGCCAGTTCCTGGACTAGGGACACATACTGGTTCACTGCCAGAGGCACATAGACTGTCCAAGCTCCCAACTGCCACCCACGTTCAGGGGGCCTAGTTCTGTCTTATGCTGGTCCCCCCTCTATCTCTTACCTTCTTCCACTCCCCCAGGCTCCCTGTTTAAGCTTAATATTTTTAAAATTTTGATTACAGCTAAACATTTGTTTCCTAAGCCACGCCTTCTGAAGTTAGCGGTTACTGCGTGAGTCAGTTCCTATGGCATCACAATCCAGTTGCTTTTGTAACACTTGAATCGGGTTCTGAATGTAAGTCAGGAAATACAAATGATGGTTCCCAAGACTCCCGTAACTTGTGTTCTTATGCAGATGTAGTTTATTACATGCTCACAACAGAGTGCTAACTTTAAAGCCTTAATACATATGTGCAATTTGGCTGAATTATTGCTATGGTGGGAACCATAATTTACATTTTCATGACATTTTGTGTGTAAAATCTCAACCACTATGTTAAATATAGTTTTAAATTTAATTTGAAAGTTAGTGTTTTATCGAGTTTATTCACACTACTATGTGTTCTTACAAAGACCGTCCTATGAGGAAACTACAGCCAACTTGCAGCTAAGAAACCATTCTGCTGCTATGATGCACTGTTAGACCGTAACTAGTGCCAGCCGGCGGGGTAATCCAGCCTCGCAAGCAATTCACAAGCACATTAACAGAGAACTTGCTTAGCTTGAAAAGGATGCCTCAGCCTAGAGGTGATGGAGCCCACCTTTAGTCCCAGCACTTGGAGGCAGAGGCAGGTGGATCCCTGAGCTCAGGGCCAGCCCTGGTCTACACAGTGAGTTCTAGGACAGCCATGGCTACACAGAGAAATCCTGTCTTGAAAAACCATAAACAAGCATAAAACAAACAAACAAACCAACCAACCAAAGAAAGGAAGGAAGGAAAGGCAAGGATGCCCCAGTCCAGTCTCGACTACACCGCTCGCTAATGACCACGTTCCCACTACCACTCCACCAACTGGGCATGCTCACACTTTAAAACAGTCTGCTTTGCCCTGCACTGGAGCCTAATCCAGGAATCAAAGGAGTAAAATAAATAAGCACAACACAACTGACTTCCTTTATGACCTTGACATAGACGTTAGTACTTAGTTTTGGGACCTATGAATATTTCTTTCAGCTAAGGTCATGTTCCAACAAACCCCTCCATAGTTAAAATGGTGTGCAACATATCTAATCTATCACACATCACAATGCAAAGTAAGTGTACTGGCTGCTAACCTTGCCTCTGAGTGCCTCACTGTCCCTGCCCAGTACACTACATACCGCTAGCCTGGGAATAGATTAAAACTAAAAATTGAAATACAGCTAATACTAAATGTGCCAGCCACATTGGAGTTTTTGCAAGTCAAATATCTATTAGAATAAAATAATATGAAATCATGACTTCAATGAAGAATAAACTAAGCTTTTCTCCTGTAAAATATGGAGGGACTACACTAAGGAAGGTATTTATATGTTTATCCAACTGAAAAGCAGAAGTGACCATTTCATGGATGTTTATAGTAGGAATACTCAAAATACAATTCTCCCACAAAACTGCCCAGATTCTGTAGTTCTTAGTTAAATCCCATCCGATGTACACAAAGGGCTAGAAAGTCTTTTTCTTTTTCTGGCCATGAGTCTTTATCTGTTAACCAACAACATTGCTAACAGGAAAGCCATAGCTGTGTTAGGTGTGATCTACCCAAGATGGTGGTGGCTACTTTTTTCGCCAGAACTGAGAGCTGTACTCATTGCCAAGGTCTAAGCTGCCATCCAGAAGCGTGCTGCTGGCTTGGAGATGTAGTCACTGCGATTGACAGTCCTGCCAGCCCTCATACACATCAATAACTTGTTACTTCAGTCAAGTAGTCAAGAGTTAAACTAAGGTCAGGTCGTCAGTCAGTCTGTCCTATGATAAAACTACAAAGACACAAAACACACACAGAACGAAAATGCACAAAACATAAACAGATCCAGACAAAGGCGCCAGGCAAAAGAGTCAAACCAACCAACAGATGGAAGCCGGTGGCCCCCTCACCTCCTGGGATGTCCCCTGAGGCTGCAAACAGATTCAGACATAGAATTGGGTCCTCCGGACCTACAGATGGGAGCTAACTGGGCGTCCCCAGGCTCCCCATACCACCCTGGAGATTCCTCCAGGGCCACAGCCTGTGACCATCCTATCACGTCTGCTTGGTCACCGAACTCTGGTCCTTACGGCCCAAGAGAACAGCTGCAAATTGAAACCGAGAACGCGCATTCCAAAATACAGATACCAGATCAGAATAGAGGTGCCGGCCAACATACACGCATACACACACATCAGAGCACGTCAGAGCACATACAGACACGTACAGACACATAGGGATCCCGCCGGAACCTCCAAGTTGGTTCTCGGGTGTGAGAGGGGTGGTCGCAGTTCCCGGCCAATGTACCAAATATAAGACCCGCGAGAGTATGGTCCCTTGCGCTCCCACTCAGGAAAGGCGCCCCCCCCCCCCAAAATCACTCATGAGAAGCGGTCTTGATGCAAATGCATAAGGTCCTTTATATTCCAGTATACTGGGGCCGTCAGCCATACACCATGCAGGGTAGAGGGCTGAGCGACCCCCAGTACAGAATTGAGACAGCTTTTATAGGGTTACAACAAAGCCCGCGCATCCTGAACCAATCACCTCGTAGCATCCAGTGTGGACCAATTAATTTAAAGTATTCAAGCCCGCTCTCAGCCCAGGCTTTTGCATAGGCTTCTGGGTGTTCATTCACTCACAGGCTACTGTAAACATTAAAGTAGGTGACCTTTAGCTTGGGATTTAAGACTCCCAGCTCCTCAGTTCACTGGAGAATTAGGCTAAATTTTTTCATTCTAACAATACTTGGACAGTTTCAAAATAATATTGGCTGGCTAGGTGTCACAGTGCTTGAGAGGTAGAGGCAGGAGGATCAAATTCATCCTTGACTATATGGTGAGTTTGAGAATAGTCTGGGCCACAAGATACCTCACATGAAAACAAACAAACAAATCAAAGCAATAGCTATAACTGAAAGCAGCTAAGAGCCTTCCTTTTTCACAACTTGAGCCTTGTTTTGTTACAATGCACCCATTGATGTTGGACATATTACCCAGGAGCCTATTTCACCCCCCCCCCCCCAGGGCTAGGTAGAGAAACAGGATTTTGCTGTGTAGCTATGGCTGGCCTGGTTTCACTCTATAGTCCAGGCTACTTTCAAACTTGTGGAAAGCCTCCTGCCTCACACTCTCAAGTGCTGGGGCTCTTGCATGAGCCAGTCAGCTAGGCTACCTTCCTTCCTTCCTTCCTTCCTTCCTTCCTTCCTTCCTTCCTTCCTCCCTCCCTCCTTCCTCATCCATCCATCCACCATCCATCTATCCACCATCCATCCATCCATCATCCATCATCTATCCATTCATCCATCATCCATCCATCATCCATTCATCATCCATCCATCATCCATTCATCATCCAGCCATCCATCCATCATCCATCAATCCATCCTCCATCCATCCACCCATCCATCCATCATCTATCCATTCATCCATCATCCATCCATTCATCATCCATCCATCCATCCATCATCCATCCTCCATCCATCCATCATCCATCCATCCATCCTCCATCCATCATCCATCCATCCATCCATCCATCCATCCATCCTCCATCCATCATCCATCCATCCATCCTCCATCCATCCATCCATCCACCCATCATCCATCCATCATCCATCCTCCATCCATCCTCCATCCATCATCCATCCATCCATCCATCCATCCATCCATCCATCCATCCATCCATCCATCCATCCATCCATATCTGCATGTGTGGATGCCAGAGGACAAGCTCCAGGAGCTGGCTCCTTCATTCTACCGTGTGGGCTTTAGGCTCTAGCTTAGGTCAGGATCTCAGCTCCATGCATTTTCATCCACTGAGCTCTGCTGGCTTTCCATAAGTTGTTACTAACTTTCTATGTGCCATGGACATTTATCCTTCAAATTCTATCAATTTTATATTCTAAAATTTGACGTCTTTTCCTTCCAGGCCACAGCTTCCTTCCTCTTTTTTCCTAGACTGTGGTGGCTGCAGCCTGGGTGCCTCTTTTCCTGGAACCCCCTCGGTTTTGATCCCCCAATTCCAAGTCATCTAGAAATCGGGGACTTTTCCTCTTGTGGTGCCATAAAAGGTCTCATGATATCTGCAAAAAGCATGTTTGCTTTTTAAAGGCGAGGATACTGGGTGAGGCTTTAGGAGCTACTATCCTTCTTGAGGGTTGGTGGATGAGTGGCAGGGTGACACAGGGGCGCTTCCAGGGTCTTTACCTGCTCCTTTTCTGGTCAATGAGCCCAACATTTAAAAGGAGAAACAAACAACGAAGGAGAAATTAAACCGGAGTAAGAACGTGAATCTGTATATGTGAATAAAGCGCAGAGGACGAGGGGGGGCATGTTAGGAAGGAGCACCATTCTCCACAGGGAACAGATGCTGAGACACTGGAGGAGGAACACGTAAGTGGGGGAAGACAAGGGTTCTAGTACAAACCGCACCTACGTCAGCGTTTATTCGGGGACGGAGAGAAGAGGAAGACCAGTGCCTTAGTAAGGACACAGTGAGCTTACAGTGCAAGAGACTGGGTGCCCCAGCGGCAGGGCCATCTGGGAAAGCTGCATGTGCTGAGCTTAGAGGAGCCGGAAGTGCATGACATCAGAAACTGCTGCTGTAGTTGCTGGTAACCTGACAAAAGTCTCCTTAGAGATGTCACAGCTCTGGAAATCAGTTTTTCTGTCCAGCAGGCAGCTTCCCAGGCTCCCAACCTCACTTTGGTCCTAAAATTCAAGCTGGCACCACCCCAATCCCCGCTTCTGTTATTATATAATAACCCTTTAGAAGTCTGCTCAATAGGTAATAATAGTCCTTGCTTCTTAAAAATAAACAAAAACGAAGTATGTTAGAAACAACTAGGATGCTGGATGGCTCAGAGGTTAAGAGCTCTTCCAGAGGTCCTGAGTTCAATTCCTAGCAACCACATGGTGGCTCACAACCATTTGTAAAGAGATCTTGTGCCCTCTGCTGGTGTGTAGGCATACATGCAGGCAGAACACATAAATAAATCTTTTTTTATTTTTTGAGACAGGGTTTCTCTGTAGCTTTGGAGGCTGTCTTGGAACTAGCTCTTGTAGACCAAGCTGGTCTCGAACTCACAGAGATCTGCCTGCCTCTGCCTCCCCAGTGCTGGGATTAAAGGCGTATGCCACCACCCATTGAAAATAAATAAATCTTAAAAAAAAAAAAGAAGAAGAAGAAGAAGAAGAAGAAGAAGAAGAAGAAGAAGAAGAAGAAGAAGAAGAAGAAGAAGAAGAAACAACTAGGGAAAAAGATAGGAATACTGTAGGTAGGTGGGCCTCTACCAAAAACTGAACCAAAAGTAGCAGGGCAGGCCATCTGTTTGCTTACAGTCTCTTTTCTCCCAACCCGTGAAAACAGTGATAGAATGTACCCGAAGGGAGTGCCCTCTTGATTCTAAGACTGCCTAAAAGAACCAAACGAGACAGCAGGGTCTGCAGGGGTGGGAAGAGAGAAGCGGCGACAGGCTTCTGTTTTAGGAACATGTGACGTCAAGCTTGAGAACTGTGCTTAGAAAGACCTTTAGCTTCTCACGTCTGCTGGCCAAAGGCACCACACCTGCTGGATAGCTCAATCACTTCAGCTACAGCGCCCCTCTTTCTATGACTTGGAAGACAGCACATTTGCACACTCTCCCGGTGCTCTGTAAGAGCCTGGGCGGGACTCAGAAGGGCTCCCATTCGATGAACAATGCATACCCAACCCAACACTGCAGCCTTCTTCTTCTTTTTTTTTTATCTAGGTCTCCTTGTGTTGGCTCAGGCTGGCTTGGCCTTGAATTTGTAATTTATAGCAATCATCCAACCCCAGACTCCACATGCTGGGATTACAGGCACGTGCCACCTGTACAACCGAGCCTTCAGTAGTTACCTCCCAAGAATATTAAACGAGTCAGCAAAGTGTGGACTGGTCAGTACAACACGCGGCTCTTAGTGTAAAGCAGACCGATGCCAAGGCAGTAAGAACTGTGCTCCAACAAAGGGCATCCTGGCAAGGGCGGGGCTACCTTTCCACATCCTACCTCTGTGAAGTGTGCGTTCCAATCCCACATGGGACGGTGCTCCCACTGAGATACACTGGGCTACAGCTGCATGTGTCCCGCAGATGGAGAAGAATGAGATTACAGCAGAAAAGAAACATGACAAGTTAGTCTGGTCTCACCGAGTCTACATTCTTGTGATCATATTACATGCTTCCCTCTAGCAGGCCAACTATTTCAAGGAGGAGATATTTATTACACGATCATTCTCTATAGGATATGACCTGCCTCCAGAGTTAAATTTAACATTCAAGGAGTTAAAATGAGTCACACCAAAAACGTGTGCCAATAATGTAAGGAATAAAAGTAAATAGTAAAGCATGTAACAGAACATTAATTCTGAGAAACCATTAACACTATTTTTTTTAAACACAGCAGAAAATTATTTACAATAGCAATAATCTCCTACTTAATTTCCTTTACACTAACACACTCCAGATATTGCTAGTGGTCTTTTGTTTAAGGCCAACCGCTGCCTTGTTCTTCAATGGCACTGCTGTTGAAATGCTAACAGTCTACCCGCCTATCCTCAAGGCCTCCGCTCACTCAGCCTAGAATCCACCAAAGCCATCTCGGCTTACCTCTTACTGAGGCCTTGAACGGAAACTCCGACAGATGTGTTACTTGAAGATCTGGATTTCAGTTTTTGCTAAAAAACAAAACAAAAACCAAAGGCTTAGAGAACAACAACATTTTAAAATGATGTAAATAAAACATTTGGTGGTATCCTTTCTAGATACCCAAAACCAGTGCTCAAGACTTTTTAAAGGTAAAAGGGAAGGAGAGCTCCCTGAGGAATTTGCAAAGTAAAATGGTTTTGGCCCAAGAAACTGATCTACTGCTGTTATGCAGGTTAAGATTTAGTCACTGTATACTCTTCAGTTAATACCAGGGTTATGATTTAATATAAAGGGCCTGCTACTTAAAAAACTTCATTCTGGAAAAATTCAATGGAGGAGGGGGAACCCAGGCCCACTTTGAAAGCTCTGAACGGTACTGATCTCAACTAAAAGTAAGCTCCTGCACAACCTCAGGGCTATTAATTTTGACCAAACGTATGGCATCAAGCAATATATGGCCACGGAAAATGCGAGCTGCCTGGTCACAGCCACACAGTAGTTCCTTATGTTCCAGCAACATCACCGTCATTAATGAGCATTTATTAAGTGTTAACTGGTACCAAGTAGTAAACATCATAAACCATCCACATCCCAGCCCAGCACCACCGCCAGCAAGAGGAAGCAAGACAGGGAAAAGTCATCTAAAGCTCGGCACACGAGCCTTCATTTCACCCGGTGGCCGAGGAGGCTTACTTAAGAGGCAGACGGATTTCACTTTACCGGCTCTCTTAATTTTTATTTGATGTTAAACAGGAAAATATTCTGCTGCATCTGTGAAACTTCAACCATGCACATAACTATCTGTTCATCTGGGAATGCAGGATCACAACTGCCTCGCTAAGCTGGCACACTAACATTTGTTGTTGCTTTAGGGCTTAAGATCTGGGTCCAAGAGCAGTTTAAAAATGCAGTAAGCGAGACAGCAGAAGGTGGGGGGAGGAGCAGAAAAAATAAAAATAAAACGTAAAACCAAACTAATATAGAAATTCACATTTACTTGGGACTTAACCAAACCTACAGAAATAAGCTAGTTTGCTACGAGAAAGATAGTTTATTGGTACAAATTTACATATGTACCGTACTTACTATACTTAAGACATTTAAGCCTATGTGTCAAAAAAGGACAGTGGTTCTGTTTGGGAAGGAAGGCAGTACAGTATGATTTGCAGAGGTCTATATTATATTTTAAAATTTATCTTAAAAAAGCCAGCTGAGCACTCGGGCATATGCCTCCAACCCTACGGCCGGAAAGGTTGATGATGTAAGAGGGTCACTAATTCAAATTCGAGGGCACATTGGGCTAACTGGTGAGACACTGTTAATTGGAGTCACAATAAAATCACTTGGAGTGCGTGTAGAAGCCAGAAGAGAAGAGAAGGGCCGCTGTCGAGGGGATGCCTTGATGGAGGGGATATTAGAACACAGGTGATATAAAAGCAGAAGGCGGATATTACAGGTGGAAAGGTGAAACAGGGTGGCAGTGGGGTGAGGAGCTGAGAAGAGGAAGGGAGGCTTAACCAAAACAGTGTCTGAAAAGGCGTATGTAAACCTGTTACTCTGTACACCAATTGAGAAAGGTCAGTTAATTTTAAAAAGTTCAGAGGATACAGAAAAGTGTCGACATGTTTAGAATGGGTAGACATGACGATGAGTTCCTCACAGTAGTGGATAGGTGGCGGTTACTTTCTGAACTTTTTAAAAGTTAAAACAGATAAGCATTTAAAGCATTAAAATATTTACAGTATAGTGAAATCCACTGGTTTGGGGAATAACAGTGATGTCATTGAATTTAGACACTAAAAACGTTCCTTTGGGCCTTTCAGAGATCTAAGAGGCTACTTGATCTGTGGTTGACTTGTCCGCTGCAGCTTTCCCCGCTTTACACTCTTGCTGAGACGCACACACAGAGTGTCTAATATTTTACCCTCTACACTCTTTAAAGTGGAGGTCAGAGGATTACATCTGGTAGCTACTGTGCCTTAACTTCTGAGGCTACTCTAAGCACCTTAAATAATGACAGAATTACTGTACACTTATAGCGTGACTTACAAAAGACTTGTTATCAAAGTTAGGCTCCTCAAATATCTCATTAATAAGACTGTCAAGGTCATCTTCTTTTCCACATGTTTCTGTTGATCTGCAAAGAAAACAGGCACACACATGATAAACCCTCCCATACAGAGACTCTGACAGTTTAAACACAAGGCTGTTTGTCAGGTATGAAGATATAGCACCACCTGCATGGCTTTGGGACTGACCTGACTGAAGCGACCTGGGGAGGAAGAAATGACAGACCCACACACAGAACGCCTGGGATCCGGTGGATTGTGGGCGCTGATGGAGCACACCAACAGCAATGTGGGAAACGCAGTGCCCATTACAAACAGTGTGAAGAGGAAGGAGGGGGCTGCGGATAGTCTCTGTATGCACTGGCTCTAACCGAAGGCCAACCGTTGGTCAACAGCCTTGACCAGGAAGGCTGTCACTCCTGTGGGTCCGAAGCACTGGGATCCTTGACATGGTCAACCTTGTGTCAATAACATACTTCAACCAAACACAAAGAAATAAGCTGTTTGTTGAAATATAGTTTATTGGTACAGATTCATACATGCATCTTACTATTATGCACTTAAGAAAGTTAAGATTATGGGGAGGCCTGGAGGGATGGCTTAGTGGTTAAGAGCACTGGCTACTCTTCCAGAGGTCCTGAGTTCAATTCCCAGCAGCCACATGGTAGCTCACAATCTGTAATGAGATCTGGTGCTCTCTTCTGGCCTGTAGGCATACATGCATGCAGGCAGAACACTGTATACATAATAAATCAATCTTTAATAGGATATATAATTTAAGATTATATATCCTATTAAAAATAGGAATGTACTTTTCTAAATTATGTCAAGCACTTAGACAGAGACTATAAAATATATGTTATAAATAAATCCTAATACCATAAAATTTCAATTTTAAATCAAACAACCCTATCTCCTTCTTAAAGGAATCAAAGCTATGTCAGCAAATGACCAAAACGTGGACACCCATCTTAAAAGCCAAAGAACGACCGCTCTGTGTCAGAATATCCCAGCAAACCACTTTCTTCAAGGGAAGCCACCAGAGGATGATTAGGACAAACTACTGCCACACAGAACACCTGTTTAAGAGAACCCTGGGCTGGGGATACTGGTGGACTGGTAGACACTGGTAGAGTACCTGTTTAGCATGGACACTCCTGGGTCCTAACTTCCAGCTACCACTCCCCAAAAGTGAGCATTTACCAGATGTCAGGCAGACAGTATCCTAAGGCTTTCATTCCTTCTAATTTTAGGCGAGGAAAAGGCCCTGAGAGACCCAGCAGCTTGTGCAAGGCCACACAGACAAAGGGCAGCTCACATCCTGCATCCTACGGGACAACTGTTTACAGCTTTTATATGGTAGACACGGTTAATCAACTTCAGAAGTTCATTGGGCCATTTTATGGCTTGTTTTAGATTTTTTTGATTCAAATTCTTTAGAAATGTATTTACTTTGAAACTTAACACTAGGAATGTGTCCCTCGTACAAATGGTTGATACTGTTGTTTGCAGGGTTTGCCTCATTGGCTGTTCCTGTTCTCACTTTTACCCTTAATGTCTTCCGCAGCATTTCCCTTTGCTTTAGAAGTATGCTGAAGGCTTGTTATTCTAAGCAAGTAACAACAGCAGCAAAACTCCAACCACTCTAGAAAATTCCCCTGAAGCTACTACCACTCCTTCTTACTCACAAGTGGGGTAGCCTATGCCCAGCGTTTGACTTAGTATCTGTAATTTACATGGTCGCCCCAATCTTAGAACTTCTGGAATCTGGGCTCAGATAACTCCTGTATGTTGAGAGGAGGCACTACTGGACATTCTTGGGTTCCTATCTATCTACCAGATGTTTATACTTTTCCCCAGTTGTGATAACCAAAAAAACTCTGGCCATTGCAAATCTTCATGGTCTAGAGATACTGACCTAATTGAAGTGACTTCATGTCTCTGAACTTTAGATACTTTCCCTATTGAAACAATATCTTTTTAAATATAAATTTTTATTTAAATTAGAAACAATCTTATTTTATGTATCAATCCCAGTTCCCCCTCCCTCCCATTCTTCCATGCCCCCTACCAACCTCCCATCCCATCCCCCATCCACTCCACAGGGATGGTGAGTCCTTCCATGGGGATCATCAAAATCTGTCACATCATTTGCGGCAGGCCCTCCCCCATGTGTCTAGGCTGAGAGAGTAACCCTCCATAGGGAATGGGCTCCCAAAGTCCATGCACTAGGGATAAATACTGGTTCCACTGCCAGAGGCCCCTAGACTGCCCAGGTCTCCTGACACCCACGTTCAGGGGACATGGTTTGGTCCTATGCTGGTTTCCCAGCTGTCAGACTGAGGTCTGTGAGCTCCCACTTGCTCAGATCAGATGTTTCTATGGATTTTTCCAGCCTGGTCTTGACCCCTTTGCTCATCACTCCTCCCTCTCTGCACTGGATTCCAGGAGTTCAGCTAGTGCTTAGCTGAGGGTGTCTGCTTCTGCTTCCATCAGCTACTGGGTGAAGGCTCTAGGATGGCATTTAAGGTAGTTGTCAATCTCATTATAGGGGAAGGGCATGTGAAGCAGCCTCTCCACTACTGCTTAGATTGTTAGCTGGGTCACCCTTGTGGACCCTGGGCATTTCCCTATATGCCAGATTTCTCTTTAGAACTATCATGGCTCCCTCTACTAACGTATCTCTTTCCTTGCTCTCCTCCTTTCTCCCATCGCTCTAACTGCTTGAGGGCTGATGTTCCATCTCTGCCTCAGCTCTACTTCTCTCAGCTACAGTGAGCTTCTTACCTCAAATCATTTAGGGCTCTCTCAGAAGCACATGACCTAGTTGTATAAGAGGTCTTTCTAGAAAGGGTCTCTTTCTTTTTTCTTTCTCTGTGTAACAGATGTGGCAGTTCTGGAACTCACTCTGTAGACCAGGCTGGCCTCAAAATCACAGAGATCTGCCTGTCTCTGCCTTCCAAGTGCTGGGATTAAAGACGTGTGCCAGGCAAGACAGGTACTACACAACTCTGGATGGCCTGGAACTCAAAGTCTACTCTGCATCTGCTTCTGGGATTAAAGGTGTGCACTGCTGGGCCCAGGCTATAACGATGTCCTCATGACATTCCTCCTTTGGTTCCAATGACATACTGTCTAGAGACTCTTTTCTCATACAATTCAAGAGTTTTAAAGGGCAGGTGGATCTTTAAGCTGCTGCCTTCTTTTATTTTGAGACATGGTCTTACTAATTACTCAGTCGGGCTTCAAACTCTTTCTTAGATCAGTGCTGAGGTCTACCTCGATTTGGTGAATGAAGAAATAGAATCTACCCCACTGTGCGATAGTGGTAACACACACAGTGGGTTTAGCATACAGAATAGACTTAGTAATTGTTAGCTGCTATTATTACAGCTATCATCTAACAGGTGGTATTATCTTAAGTATTCCCATCTGTATCACCCTGAACCACTTTATTACTCTTGTAGTATTTCACTCAACCCATGCTGGTCTTTAAAAGAACACAAATCCATTCAAATACTTTCTTTCTTTCTAAAATCATTTTGGACACTTCAACAAATCGCATGCATTTAAATTTATATTATGGCTATTCCTGGTATCCAGATGTAGTATGGCCATTTATCATATTATTTGCAAAGCTATGATTTTAAGAGATGGTTTCAGCATTTTCATTTATAAAAAAGATAAAAGTTATGCCATGCAATAAGCAGGTAGTCTGTCCATAGACTCATAAATGGCATCCTTTGGCTCAGTGCAAACATTCTATACTAGAAAGGAATAGTACTTAAAGCCTGACTTTGGGGACTCGTTGCTTTTTGTACAGTTTCCAAGCGCTGTGCCGGATAAAGTTTTAACACAAATGGTTACAGTTCTGATTCACTAGAGGCTGGACAAATGTGTTAAGGTGGATAGAGTGAGGAGCATGTAGATGGATTCTAGTAGTTCAGAAACAGGCATGAAAAAAACCTGAAAGGTTGGACACACACACACACACACACACACACACACACACACACACACACACACACACACACGGCCATCTCTTCAGTACTGAGTTGCCTGCTCCAAGACAGCCTGTGCTTCTCTGCACTGGTCCTAGGTGATAACCCTCTCCAACCATAAAGAAACAATTAAAGAGACCACAAGCTGCATAAACAACCCAGATATGGAAGACAGTCATTTATAAGTTAACAGAAGTATATTTTCATAAACATTCAGCCAAATGGGGGTTGGCCAATTAAAAGCGGCCACTTTAGTTGTCTAGTTTTAGTTTTAGTTTTGTAGACAGGGTTTCTCTGTGCAGCCCTGGTTGTCCTGGACTCTCGCTGTAGACCAGGCTGGCCTTGGCCTCCGTCCCGAGTGCTGGTTATGAGTAAAGGCATGCTGCACTATCGCCCAGCTAGCTGTCTATTTAAAAAAAAAAAAAAAAATGCTTTGGAACTTCTATTTTGAACGCTTTTAGAATCTTTTTAATGCGTCTCTCGCCTCCAGATTTAATTTTTATAAACAAATGTGATGGTAGGTTCAGTTTGAGGTAATACTGCAGAACCACAAAGGCTCCTACCAGAGTTGCAAAGCTACTACTGTTATACCACCCGCCTTTCCCAAAGGTTCTAGGCAAACGACGAATTTCCAAAAGGTTGTAGCAAGGGTTGTTGCGGATCCCAACTCCGCACTTTAAAGGGTAATGTGATGATGCTTTCTTTTTGTTGCTGTTCAAACCCTGGAAGACTTAAGTGTCCTCAAATTTCGACATGGATATCAGACATTTCTTAACGGAGCCAAGGGGGATGGCAGGCAAGCGGGCTGTTTAAAAGGGATCCCTCTTTAATACTCTAGCCTCCTCTAACTCCCGGAGCTGACGTCAGACAACCATACCATGGAATTTTCTAACAATTGGCCTAAGGGTTGCCTGGTAACGGGGAGAAGCAGGATGCTCCGGCCCGGGCGCCTCCCGGGATAAGAGCTGTGCGGGGCGCGGTGGGCACGGGCCCTCGGGGTTGGGGGTTGGGGGTCTCGGCTCCCGCGGGCTCGCCCAGGACGGACGGGCCGCCGGGGGCGACGGACGGGCCGCCGAGAGCGAGCCCGCGGGTGCCCGCCCGCCCGCGTTAACCTGAGCTTCTCCTCCTCCTCCTCCTCCGCGGCTCGGGCCCGGTCTCCGCTGCGGGTGCCGCCGCCGCCGCCCGCGGGCCGCTCGCCCGGGCCCAGCCTGCAGAACTTGGTCTCGACTTCATCCAGCAGCTCGTCCAGGTCCTTCGCCATCTTGGATCTGCGCGTCCGGGCGGGTGGTTTCCACGGCAACGCGAGCGCCCGCCCGCCGCCGCCGCCGCCGCGCGTGCGCACGCCGCCCCGCCCCGGGCCTCGGACGCGCGCGGCCGCCGCGCTCAGCCTGGCGGCGGTCGGGGTCCTGGGGTCCGGCGGGTGCAGCCTGCGCGAGCGAGCGCGCCCCCCGCGGCTCCCTGCAGCCCTCGGCCCGCCTGCCCGGCCGCCCGGCTCACGCTCTGCTGTCGCCGCGGCGCCTGAGCGCAAACCCAGCGTCACTCCCCACGCTGCGCAGGCCCCAGGCGCTTCAGCCGATTGTAAAAGTCTCTAATTGTTCGGGCAGGATCCCGGACGTCTGCGAGCACAAATCAAACAAACGCCGTGTGCAAAAGCAAACTCCCTTCCCGTAGTCGGCAGGATTCGAACCTGCGCGGGGAGACCCCAATGGATTTCTAGTCCATCGCCTTAACCACTCGGCCACGACTACTGGCGGTGCTAGTTTTGGCAGGAAGATTCTATGTAGACTCTGCTCTCGCCACACTCACCCCGGCCCCGATCATTTTCGTGGTTTGAAGAGTTCTTAGAGCCATCTGTCCATCTTATTGATCCTGTCGCATAAAAGGGTTATAGATGAGTCTTCAAGGCTAGAGTCGGAGGGAGGGAGGGAGGGGGGAGGAGGGGAGGGAGGGAGGGGAGGGGAGGGAGGGAGGGAGGGGGGAGGGGAGGAGGGAGGGAGGGGGGAGGGGAGGAGGGAGGGAGGGAGACCTTGCCCATTGATAGTCACTTCCAGTAGGGAAGCGGGAATTGCAGGCCAGCCCCCACCTCCCTTCCTTGGCAGACAGTTCCCTAGACATTTTTCTCTCGATAGCAGTTAAATTGTTATTACCTATCAATTGCAATGTGTTATGCATGGCGAGACTGTCTCACCGGGCTGTAAAGCATCGCTTTGAAGAGGAATATGAACCACAAGTGTTTCGGTTCTTATGCTTAGGTCATTTTTTTTTTCTTTGATAGTCTCACCACACAGCCTAGGCTAGCCTTAGCACATGAAATCCCTCATATCTCAGCCTACCTGGTGTTGGTTTTCACCCTAGGCCCATATTACAACACCACTACATAAATACATTGCGTTCTAAAGCTGAATTAGCAAAGGAAGCCGGTACTCTGAGCTCCGGAGACGTTCGGGCCAGAGGATTGATTAGTTTCATTTCTTTAATTCGTTCCAAGTATTTTTAACTTTCCTGAGAGCGACATGCAGGGTGTGCTAGAGCGAATGGTAGCTCATCAGAGGCCTTTGGACAGATGTCTTTTTAGCGGCCTGTTGTTAGGTGCAGCCATTATTTAAAATGAGATTATGTAAATTTGAAATTATAGTAAAACAAAGGTGATGTTTAGCACACTCCTAGCTGTATCTCTGCATAGTTTTGTTGCTGTTGAGGCTGCTTGCGTGATAAAATTTGTAAGGACTGCGGGTTTTGCCTGGGGTTAGGTCTGGGAATCAGTTGTCACCGGTGCTGCATCCGTGGGCTAGCTTGTGGCTGTGGCTTCCCTCTCATCCTCCTAGGGGCCTGGGGTTTGTTGAAGGTGTAGACAGTTATTCTCCACGATTTTCAGGTGTCTTGACAGCTTTTTCCTGATTGCTGTCCCCTCTTTTCTCAGACTGGTCTTTTTTTTTACTCAGTCACACTGAGAGACTTCTTCTAATTCACCATTTTACCTAGGAAGTCATTTTCCTTTAAACTGGTGAAAGTAAAGATATCTTTTTATTCGTTTCAATTCTGTATATGTGTGCTTGGTTGTGTGTGAGTATGTGCGCTGTGTTCGGGTGCCTGGAGCAGTAGTGGTGAGCCTCGGAGTGTGCGTGCTTGGAGTAGGACTGGGTAGGAGCAACCCCCTCCATCTTGAATGTCTGCTCATCAAGTTTATAAAAAGTAAGAAAGAACAGGGTCTTGCTACGATCTTATCCTTGTACCTGGAACAGACCCCAGTAGAGACATAGGAAAAAGCCACTTGGAGGTGGTGGTGGCGCATGCCTTCAATCCCAGCACCAGGGATGTAGGGGCAGGCCGACCTCTATGAGTTTGAGGCCATCCTGGTCTATAAAGCGACTTCCTGGACAGCTTCCAAAACAATACAGAGAAACCCTGCCTCAAAACCAACCAACCAACCAACCAACCAACCAACCAACCAACCAACCAACCAACCATCCTGGACAGCTTCCAAAACAATACAGAGAAACCCTGCCTCAAAACCAACCTACCAACCAACCAACCAACCAACCAACCAACCAACCAACCAACCAACCATCCTGGACAGCTTCCAAAACAATACAGAGAAACCCTGCCTCAAAACCAACCAACCAACCAACCAACCAACCAACCAACCAACCAACCAACCAAACAAACAAAAGCTGTGCTTAGGCTGTGGAGATGGCCACTCTTCTGCCCCTCCAGAGGACCCAGGCTTGATTCCAAGCACTCATCCTGGGTGACTCACAACTGCCCATAACTCCAGGTCCAGGAGGATCCAATGTTTTCTGACCTGAACAGGTGCTCATGTATGTACGAGTTAAAAAAACAAAACAAAACAAACAAAAAAAACAAACAAAAAACAACTAAAAAAAAGGCTCCTTAAATTAAGGATTTGTGAGTCCTTATCCTAAGGTTTTGAAATCATTCTGAGCTCCATGTATTTCATAAAGGAGGATAGGAAATGCCTCAATCTAATTAACATGGTTAACGGTGCATGTAATATATTATTGTATGTATTTAATATTTGAAAGATGTTTAAAAAGGTTATATTTTTGAGAATTTTATATAGTATATCTTCTATCATTAATTCCTGTCCCCCATGCAACTTCATGTTCTTCCTTTCTCTTAAAGACAAAAATGAAAGAAAAAAGCTACTAAAAACTATGGAGTATGATTTGTGTTAGCCACCTGCTCCTGAGCAGGGAGCCTACTCTAGAGTGTGGTGATGGGAGATGTTACCTGTAAATATGTTTCTCATACTTGTTAATTACTAAAGCACCGTTGGGCCAATGAGATAGCAAGATAGGCGGGGCTAGGAGACAAGGAGGAAAGAGGAAGTAGGAGGGAGAGTCAAGATGTAGAGCATGGAGGAAGGAAGACGCCCGCCGTGGCTCCCGCCACGTGGAAATACTTAGATAAGTAGAAATGGGTTAATCATTAAGACAGAGCTAGCCCATTAACAATAATGGTAACTGGCCAACAGGACTGTATCAAATACAGAGTCTCTGTTATTTGGGGCTCACGTGGCAGTGGGACCATGGCGTTAGAACTGGTGGCAGCCGGCGGCAGTGGGTGGGTTGGGTTTAGGGGTGGTGGTGGTGGGGGTGGTGGTGAGGGTGGGGGGGTGGGGGGTTGGGGTGGGGGGTGGGGGGAACCTGCCGTAACAGTGTGGCTCCTATGCTCAGCGCCATTCTATGGAAGAAAACTGATTTCCCTTTCAGCAGCTGTTACTTGGGAATGCCTTGACTAGGGGTGGGATTTTGTGCTTCCTCCCATGCTGCATGCTGGGATCTTGTCTGGCTTGACTGTGTGCCAGTCTTGTGCCTGCTGTCCTGGTCTCTGCGAGTTCACATGCGCAGCAGCCCTGCTGTGTCTGGAAGATGCTATTTCCTTAAAATCATACACTTCCGGCTCTTAGAACTTTCTACTTCGTATTGGCTAGTTTTGTGTCAAGTTGACAGTGGTTCTCGACCTTCCTAAAGTGGTCGATGACCTCCTACCATAAAATTATTTTGTTGCTAATTCATAACCATAATTCTACCACCGTTATGAATCATAATATAAATATCCATGTTTGCATTAGCCAAATAAACCTTTTCCTTCCTGTGGTTTAAAAAAAAAAAAATGTCCCCCACAGGGAGTGGCACTATTAGGAGCTGTGGCCTTGGGAGGAAGTTCGTCACTATGTGGGTGGGCTTATGGGTGTCTTATGCTCAAATTACACCCACTGTCACTGTCCACTTCCTGTTACCTGTGGCTTCTCCAGCACCGTGTCTGCTTGCATGCCACCATGCTTCTCACCGTGACGATAATGGAGTAACCCTCTGAAACTGTAAGCCAGCTCTAATTAAATGTTTTCCTGTATAAGTGTTGCTGTGGTCATGATGTCTCTTGCTTTGGTCATGGTGTTTATCACAGCAATAGAAATCAGATCTTGGACATGCTCCTCTTCTGGATAGATTCCTGAGCCTTGACTGAAGGAGTGCGATAAAGACACCCATTCAAAGTCTCCAACTCTCTGCACCTCGTCCAATTGTGGATCTTTGTGTTAATTACTGTCAACTACCAGAAGCTTCTTTGATGAGAGTAATACTCTGATCCATGAGTATAGCAACATGTCATTAGGATTTGTTTTATAGTTATGTTCCTTTAATAGAATCACAGTGGTAAGTTTTCCTCTGTGGCCCAGGACCTATCTAATCTCATGTTCTTGGCATCATTAACAATATCAGGTATAAGGCTGGGTGTTTGTGGTGCACACCTTTAATCCCAACACTCAGGAGGCAGAGGCAGAGGCAGAGGCAGAGGCAGAGGCAGAGGCAGAGGCAGAGGCAGAGGCAGAGGCAGAGGCAGAGGCAGAGGCAGAGGAGGCAGAGGCAGAGGCAGAGGCAGAGGCAGAGGCAGAGGCAGAGGCAGGTGGATCTCTGTGAGTTCGAGGCCAGCCTGGTGAGCTAGTTCCAGGACAGGTTCCAAAGCAACACAGAGAAACTCTGTCTCGAAGAACAAACAAAAAATCAGGTATAGCTTTCACCTCTTGGGGTGGGCCTTATATTCCAATCGATCAAAAGTGGTTGGTACTTCCCTGTGTCACTATGATATTGCTGGCAGGTCAGTTGTTTGTAGTTTGCAGTGTTTGTAGCTGGTAGTGTGGATGGCACCTGCTGGCACAATGACCACTAGCCAGTAAACGTGAAGCTTCCAGTTGAGTGGCAGCTTGATTTCTCCATCTTCTATGCCATAACTACCTGGTATCTTCAGCAATAGACTGATACCACCAGGCTGTGGGGTAACCAACAGAATGGCAGTAGCCTTAGTCTTTGGGGTGTGTGTGTCTATGGGGCCCCTTCTGGCTAAAAGGATATATACCATTCCTGGTGCTGGAGGTTTAATTTGGTAGCATATGATGTCTTGTCTAGCTGGTGTGTTGTCTTCTCCATTATATGATGACTCCATTTACATTGCTTTTACATGTGTGTGTATTTTAGGAAGCCTCTACAATAGTAGATTTTCATATGCCTTCTCAGTAGGACTTTAGTGTTAGCTGTCTCTCTCCACATTCCCTTCTCTACCCGCACTCCCATCCACATCTCTTTTAACCCTCCTGTTCTAATTTCCCCTTTAGCCTTTAGAACACCATCTTCTATATCCCCATTCAGAGAAGATTCCCTTTTCCACCTTTGGTCCCTTTCCAGGTGTGGTGGGTGGGCTGTGGAGTTTCAGAAGCCCAAGCCAGGCTCTCTCTGTCTTCGCGCAGCTTTCAGATCCGGATGGAGACTCTCAGCCCCTCCTCCTGCACCATGTCTGTCTGTGTGTCACCACGCTCCCCACCATGAGGACAGTGGACTAACCCTCTGAAACTGTAAGGAAGTCCCAGTAAATGCTTTCTTTTATGAGTTGCCACACAAACACTAAAATGTAAGTTTGTAACATCTGTGGTTATGTGGATTGTAGCACACATACCAAAAGCTTAAAAGATAATGTCCACATATAAAGTACAATATTTGTCGTTTGGGTGTCTGGGTTACCTAACCCAGGATGATTGTTTATAGCTACATCAGTTTAATTGTAGATTTCATTTTTCTTAACATATAATTCCATTGTGTGAATGAGTGTACTACATTTTCATTATCCGTTCATCAGATGACGAGCTTCTTGGCTATTCGGAATTTTTGGCTATTATGACTACAGCAGCAATGACCATGGCTGAGCAGGTATCTCTGTAGTAAGATATAGAGACCTTGGGTATATGTCCAAGAATGGTATAGCTGGGTCTTGTTGGTAAATCTATTTTTTAGCCTTTTGAACCTTCAAACTAGTTTTCATAGTTTACCATGTTTGTATTCCCACCAGCCACACATAAATGTCCCCCTTCCCCCACATTCTCCTCAGCATCCGATGTAATTTATTTTAATCCTGGCTATTCTGAATGGGATAAGAAGAAACCTCAAAGTAGTTTTAATTTGCATTTCCATGACGACAAATGGTATTATGCTGGCTAGTTTTAATGTCATTTAGGAAGACAGAACCTCAACTGAGAAAATGCCCCTGAGAGCTCAGTGGGAAAGCCTGTGGTGCTTTTTCTTAATTGACGGCTGATGTGGGAATTGCCCCTCCTTGTAGGCAGTGCTGCCTTCTGGGCTGCTGGTTCTGAGTGCTGTAAGAAATCCGCTTGAGCAAACAATAGGGAGAAGGCCAGTGAGTAGCATCCTCTGTGGGATCTGCACCGGCTCCCGTCTCAAGACTCCAGCCCCGACTCCCCTCAGTGACGGATTGCGACGCTCGTCGTGGTTAACCTCTTTAGACTGAAATTTTCTTTCTAACGTCTACTGTGGAGCTGGATTGGTAGGCATGCACTGCTCAAAGTTGCTTTTATCATGAAATTTACCCTCTCCTTCAGTAGTTGATAGTTTTGCTGGGTATGGTAGTCTGAGCTGAATCTGTGGTCTCCATCAAAAAGTCAGGCCCTCATTTTATGGAGTTGTCTTTATATGTGACCGTGTCTTTCTCCCTCGCAGCTTTTAGTATCCTTTCTTTGTTCTGTCTGTGTAGTGTTTCCATTACTGCGTGTTGTAGTAATTTCTTTTCTGGCCCTGTCTATTTGGTGTTCTCTATACGTCTTGCATCTTTATAGGCATCTCTTTAGAAAGATTGGGGAAATTTTCCTCTATGACTTTTTACAAAGGTGTATTTATTATATATACAATGTTCTACCTGCAGGCCAGAAGAGGGTGCCAGGTTTCATTACAGATGGTTGTGAGCCGCCATGTGGTTGCTGGGAATTGAGCTCAGGACCTCTGGAAGAACAGCTCTTATCCACTGAGCCATCTCTCCAGCCCCTCTATGATTAAAAAAATTTCTGTGCTTTTAACCTAGGTTTTTAATCTTCCTCTATACTTATTATTATTAGATTTGGTCTTTTCATAGTGCCCCAGATATCCTGGATGTTTTGTGCCTGGGCCATAATTAATTAGTTAATTATTTTTAAATTTAACACTTTTTGACTTCTTCAAGACCTGAAATGATCTCTTCTACTTCATCTAGTATGATGAGTTTTTCCTCTGGGCTTTTTATTTGACTTCCTGGGTTTTTCATTTAAATTTTTATTTTAGTTTGCTTTTCTTTTGTTATTATATTTCTTTGTTAAGTTCTGTTTTTTTATATATGGAATTATATTTTCATTATTTCATTCAACCGTGACTTCATGGACTTGATTCGGGCATTTACCCATATCCTCTTTAAGGTCCTTGAATGTATTTATACTTGCTGTATTGAAGTCCTTGTCTTGTACTTCAGCTAAATTCCTTCCCTCAGGTTTCAGGGTTCAGACTGGTCTCTGTTCTGAAGTTCTGGTTGGAATGCAAAGCAGTCCCATTCAACTCAGTGTGTGGTGGGCAGACAGGCTAGCGGTAGGGGAAGGGGAGTGACTTTGGGGATCGCAAGTAGGGTCCGGGGTCTGTCCGTGCAGGATGCAGGGTGCGGGAGGTGGGACTACGGGTACCGTACCGTGAGTCTAGACCATGTAGTCCTGCGTCTCAAGGGAATGGGGACAGGATAGGAGCAGAGATGACGGTGGGTCCAGCTGGCAGGTCTGGGGAACCTTAGGAAGGAGGAGGGCAAGGAGACGTGGGTGGCAGCTGGAAGGGAGTGGGCTTGAGGTGGCGGTGAGTCTCAGAGGGATGGAGACGGAGTAGGAGGAAGTGCTGGGCGGCAGAAGTAGGGTGAGGAGTGCCCTGGGTCTGGGCCACGCCCGTGTCCGGGGAAGCATGCTTCACAAGGTGTCCAAATGAAGCAAAGAAGGCCCTGCTGGCTTCCCCAAGTAACTCAAGAGTGTCGTGAGCGTGTGTTCAATGAGTTAGAGGCGGCGAGGCGGCGGTTTTTGTCGTCCCTTGGAGCTCCAGGCCAACCCTCCAGTTACAAGGTGTTTAATAACCCTCTTGACCATTCACAGAACGAGTGCAGGGCCTCTTTGAATTCCACATACTTAGGTTGAATTTCCCAGCCCCACGGTTCTCCTGACACTCCACAGCCCTGCTGAGTAAATGTGCACTGCCGGGTGGCACTGGCGGAGGGAGGCAGCCTCCCCGAGCTGTGGCGAGCACACAGGACAGCAGCTACAGCTCTTTCAGGTGGTCCTGCATGCCACGTAGGTAAATTCCGTCCAGAACATTCAGAATCTTTATCGGAATTTGCACTCCCATCTCTCACAGCTGTGGAGAGTTTAGACTAATCACAGTTCTCCCTGGGATACTGTCGTCTTGGTAACTTGAAAAAGAATCGGGAGCCTGCAGGCTTGGAACATCTTGAGAGAACTCTGGCTCTGAAACATGTCCCCACACGCGGGGGACACCACTTTCAGCATCACTGTGGAGGCTGAAGAATGCTGAAATCACGTCTTTCTCTGGCGAGATTTCAAAAGGTTTGAGGAATCCGAGAGCTTTTTCTTCCTTTTACTTTTTAAAAAACTACAAAACAGATTCTTTCTTCCTTCATCAACCCTGTTGCTGTCAGTGTGTCCAGTGTTAGATGCCTAACGATAACGATGCTGGTTTACAGGCCTCCAGGAGCTCCGTCAGGGAGCTGGGCGAGCTTTGATGCACAGACATGCTGTGAAAGCATGCACCTCTGCAACCTCTTGATCTTAGTTCATTTCTCTTTAGCAGTCAGGACCTCTCAGACACCATTTTTCATTGCCCCCATGTGTCTGTCTGGGAGGACCAGGTTCACGGTTGGCATTGGGTAGCGGCAGCTCCTGACAAATGGGGGCTGGTGGAATTTAGCCATTTGCTCAAAAGGCAAACTTTCACAGATGTGCTAGGAGTGTAATACCATTTTCGACTCTACCCAAATGAACATTTTAGCAACAACCAACCACACAGCAGGCAACATACAGAGCAGCCTGAGGAGGCGGGAGGTAAGCATGTAGCTCAAACGTCTACTGAGAAGTCAGTGGTCTGGCCTGTCTCTGAGACATTTGTGTAAAAGTGTTCCTTTTAGTTCATTTGCAAGCTCAGCAAGCTCAGTTCCCTTCTCCATGGGGTGGGGGTTTGTGCAGTGTGCGTGGGTGCGTGTGCGTGTGCGTGCGTGTGCATGTGTGTGTCTGCGCGTGTATGATGGGGATCACTGGGGCCTTCTGCATGCTAGGCAAACTCTATACTGCTGAGTTGTGTCCCTAGCCTTTATGTTAGATTTTTGCTTTTTGCTTTTTTTTTTTTTTTTTTTAACCTTTAGAAAGTTAATGTGATTCAAGAAATACGGGAGCCAGAGAGGAAACCCAGGCAGCTATTATAGAACTGTATTGGTGGAGATGCTTGGAATATCTCCTAGGCCTCTGCTTAGGAGTGGAGACTGTAGGTTTCCTGTACAGGCCATGCAGTCTGTCATGGAGGAACACCAGCTTTTAAGCACACTTTACCTTACTTCTTAATCTCCTTTTGTGTGGTGACCAAACTTTGTGCTTTAATGAAGATGCTGGATATCTTCCAGATAACCACCCAAGGGATATTTGGGGGCTGGGAAGGAACCTAGTGATAATGCACACATAACTTCCATCCTATGAAGGGAGTGATCTGAGGCCGGAGAGGTGGAATATTTGAGACATCCTCCCCACCTTGGGGACTGTCACTGCCCATGCACTGCACCCTCCTATTTTAGGATCATGCTCATTACTTGGGACAAGATGGTTTACAGTGACTGCAAGGTAGGCCACATCAATTTAATAACAGATTGGCACATTTTAGAATATTTTCATGGCTGAATTAAACTATTAATTTTCTTCTTAAGTCCGATGGTCTGTGTCACTCAGCTATGCCCTTAGCCCTGGAGGCTAAGGACTGGGGTAGACCTCATATTATGAACATGAACACAAGCTTCCAGAAGACAAACTGCAACTGATGTCTGCATCAGTTTCCTGTGAGCGGCATGTGCATGGCTCTTGTGAGCGTCTGAACTGAAATCCCATTTTGATACTATTTTGGGGTGGGGGTGATTAAGCCCCATTCTATCTATGCTGACTCTTGGACTTACCACAGGAATCCGTTTCTTCTTCCCCTATCCCACTTTCATATTGATTGGGCACAAGATGGACTTCTTGAACCCCGGAGGCTCTTGGCTAAGGAGGGTGTATTCCTGATTATCCCAGGGGGCTGAGCAGCTTCTGGGGTTCAGGGTGGCACAGCCTAGTCTTGTCCTTGTTGTCATGTGCTGGCATTTGTTTGGCACATGAATGGATGTAGGGAACTAACATTCCAGACCATGGGACACAGCCCTCTACATCATGAACAGTGTGTTATATGAACTTTTGGTTTTTCTGAAACTGGACATCATCTGTAATTGTATATGTTCAAGTTCTAGGTGACATTTGTCATTTATTGCAAAAAAAAGTTATGGACTTGTTTGTCATTTCTGCTTCCTCTGCCTGGTGGTGATGGCTGAGATGAACCCATCAGCTCCCGAGCCAATCCAGGACTTACACTCTTCCCCATCACGGTAAGGTCTGGAATAGTCTGGATGGTCCAAGTCTGGTATCTAGTGAACAAAATGCCACTTTGTTTTAGACTGAACTCTGGAGATGGAAGTTTCTGTCTTCCTGCAGCTGTTCAGTCCCAAATAAACACACAGTGGCTTATATTAACTATAAACGGTTTGACCTATTGCTCAGGCTTACTACTAACTAGTTCTTGCACCTTAAATTAACCCATAATTCGTATCTATATTTAGCCACATAGCTTGGTACCTTTTCTCAGTAAGCTCAGTAAGGCATTCTTATCTTGCTTCCTCTGTGTCTGTCTGGCAACTACGTCTCTGCCTTTCCTCTTCCCAGAATTTTCCTAGTCCCACCTATACTTCCTGCCTGGCTACTGGCCAATCAGCGTTTTATTAAAATCAACACGAGTAACAAATCTCTACAGTGTACAAGAGCATTAACCCACAGAAGAACTCTATTTACAGCTGTGGAGCTTTGAACTGTAAACTCTTGTCCAGGGCTGTAACAGTTTCCTAGGGCTGCCCAGAGAGAACACTATCGAAAAGAGCAGGAAGTTTATTCCTTCAGTTCTGTGGGCTGCAAGTCCCAAATCCAGGTGTGGGCAGGACTGCGTTCCTTCCGAAGCTTCTGGTGGCACGAAGATGCCCAGTGTTGCTTGGCTTGTAGCCTCACCACTCGAAGATTTACCTGCACATTGCCTTCTCTTTCAATGTGTTTCTTTCATAAGGATGTAAGTGATCACGCTTAGAGCTTATCCAGATTATTTAGGACAAGCTTAAGGTCCCATAACCACGGCTGCAAAGACTTGGTGTGGATTTATTAGGGTGTTGGTGAATTTTCGCCATTCTATGAGAGCTCTGCTGACCTCTCCTTCCAGGAGACTGGCTGTTTGTCCCTCTCGGTCCTGGAGGAGGCTATGTTTCAATATGAAGGAGTACATCTGGAATCAAATTGTCACCCACTTAGCTATGGCTGTCTCCACAGCCCATACATTCTTATTCTGTTTTAGGACTCCAGTTCTAGCCCGTTGTATGTATATTCTGGACTGGACTAGACCCAAACTTGCTACTAAACACCATGGTTTAATCCGACATTCCCTTTTCCAGGCTCAGGTCACTGGGTACTGCTGTCTGGCACTCAGATCTCTGCATGTCTGGTGGCATTAACTGCTGGGGATAGTATTCTCATCTCCATACTGTAGCTGTTTATAGAACTGCCACATTCTGAACTCTGTAGGACTTAACAGTATTTCACCATTCAGCTGGTTTACAAGGGGTCTTTCTACCAACTTCAAACTCATTTTACTACTCTGCACTGTATCTTTGTTAGTTATCTTGATATCTCTTATAAACAAAACTGAATTGAGGTAGGAACTAGCATTATTTGATTTTCTAATGAATTATGAGGGTTTGGCAGATAAATATCTTCAGCCAGAAAACTTGTTAACCTTTGTCTGTGGGCAATCTTTCTAGTTAGGTGTTGGAGTGAACGTGAGTTTTTAACACGTACAAAGCCTGCATGGTCCATGCTTGCTGTCACTCTGCTCTGTATGCAGAATCAGCCTGTACTTCCTGCCACTGACCATCTAATACACACAGGAAAGATGAGATGTGACTATGAAGGACAATGCCAGCTCAGGGGAAGGTTTCAAGTCCACATTTGAAAGAAGGGACATCCACTGGACTCACACACTTCCCTCACTGATGTCCAGACCCTCATTAGATAGTCACGCACTCAGTACTTACCCTAAAATGCTCAAACGTAGAGTGACTTAGAGCCATTGGCTTTCTATTTGCTTCGGTTTGAGCTGCCTTTACAATATTCACCGAGACACTAGAGATTTTTGATTTTCAGTTTCCTAAACTGAAACGGGCTACTAAATATTTGGCATGATTTTTGTATTTTAGATTTGTGTGGTATAATAATGAAAATACATTTTATATTTTACACTTATTTATGTGTATGTGTGTATACTCTTTTACAAACGTGGAGGCCATGGTGTGCATGGTGTATACTCTTTTATGAATGCAGAGGCTATGGTGTGTGTATGTAGGTCAGAGGACAGCTTGCAAGAGTTGGTACTCTCCCTTGACAATGTGAATTCCTGGGGATTAAACTCAGGTTATTAGCCTTATTAACCAGGCAGCTTTCCCCTCTGAGCTACCTTGCTGGTCCTAAATGAAAAGGAATTTTGAAAAGACAGTTTTTGGCCTGGTGGTGGTGTGTTATGAGCAATTTTTCCCATCAGCCTGGTCCCACAGCCTCATCAGCCCCAAATAACACACAGCGATGCTGTATAGATATAAAGCTGTTGACCTGTTACTAGTGTTTCTTATTGACTAGCTCTGTCTTAAATATTAACTCATTTCTATTAATCTAAGTATTTCCACGTGGTCTTATCTTACTGGAGGGATGGTCCAGACCTCTTCTCTCAAGTCCCTACATCTTAATTCTCCTCCAATACATCTCCAAGAATCCTCCTTGTTTCCTAGTCCCACCTATCTTGCTTTCCTATTGGTCAAAAAGGCTTTATTCATTAACCAATAAGAGAAGCATATTTACAGAATGACATCTCCCATCAGTGGCACATGCCTTTAATCCCAGCTCTTGGGAGGCAGAGGCAGGTGTATCTCTGTGAGTTTGAGGCTTGGTCTACAGAGTGAGTTCCAGGACAGGCTTTAAAGCTACAGAGAAATAAAATATTATTAGCATCATGGCCACACACACACACACACACACACACACACACACACACACACACACACACACGCACACTGAGCTTGCACACTTTATAGGAAACACAATAAAAGAAGTCCACTCTAATAGTGGACAAATGACTTCGGAAGTCATATGGTGCTGGATTTCAATTTTGTTTTTCCCACTTACTAACTGAAAGTGGATTCTTAAATGCATAATTTATCTTCTGTGTCACTTTCTTGCCTGTTAAAAATGAGAATTGTAGTCACTGGACAAAGTCATAAACCAGAGATTTGCTTGTGCTCTAGGGAGGGTCTTTGGGATCCCGCTGAGAACAGAGAGGAGGTAGCTGGTGCTGCACTGGAGCTCGAGTCACAGAAAGCATGCACACACTGCACAGCACAGCACGGCACGGGTTCACGGGAGCACACAGTGGGGACTCCATGCACATGGGAAGTGCGGCTGTGTGAGCCACTCTTTCCCGAGTCCCAGGACTCCTCTCCTCCCTCTCTCTGGAAGTGTTTGGTGCCCTCCTGGATTTGAGCACGGGCTTGTCCAACTTCTCTGCTTCACTGTGTAAATCTAAACCTTCCCATGAAGTTTCCAGAATCCAACTGACGCCAGAATTGTCCGTGTTTACATCAGTTCTTCCAATGCGTGTGTCATCTGGGTGTGGGGGGCAGTTTACTGGTTCTTCCTACTTAGCCATCCTAATCGCACATATCCTCAAGTCTTCTAGAAAGAAAATGATCTTGTGCTAGCCAGAGCCTTTATGCACATGTAAACTGCCTACATGGCTGGCCCTCTCGCTATTGGTTTTGTGTCAGCACATCAGTGCCAATGCCTGTCATCTTCTGAGTCCATGCATACGTGTCTGTGTGCGAGCATACTCTAATTCCTTAAAAAAGTACTTCAGCGCATCTGAATCACATCTGGTTACCAACAAATCTTCTCAGTATCCTTTGTGAACGTGGCTTTTAAATCTATGTAAGTCAAAAGACTTAAAAAAAAACCATTAGGATTATTAAAGTGAGGGTAGACAAAGATCTTCAGAGAAAAAAAAATGGCATGATGAATGGAGTACTTTGTAAGCAGAACCCCAAAATTATGAAGTTAGGACTTCTAGGGTTCACTTCTCCTAGTATTTTTAAAGAAGGTTCTTTAATATCTAAAGACTTGTTAACGTTATATATGTGGTGTAATCATATGTATACACATGTATGCATGGATGTCTTTACCTGTGCATGAACATATGGAGGCCAGAGGCTGGCATCCATGTCTCTGCCTTTTCATCTTGTTTTTTGAGAGAAGTCTGGAGCCAGACTGTGGTGGCTCCCAGGACCCACCTGTTCCATTCCCAGCATTGAGGGAGGGGTGGAAATCCACATCCTGTGGATTTACCCAGTGAGCCACATTTATAAATGAATTAATAAAATAAAAACGTTTATTTTAATCAGCCTACAAAGGTTTCCTTATAGCATTTTCAGACTTTGTTTTGATCAGTTTCCCCTGCCTCCCATCTTTTTGTCCCCTTCCCCACTGTGCTCTTTCGTCTCCCTTCTGTTGTCACATCGCACATGTCCCGGTGCCCCCCACAGCTCTCCATTCACCCCCCTCCTTGTCTCATGCCCCTTTTCCCGTTTCCTGGATTGCACACACTTCTGCTCCTACCTAGATTTCCATACTTTACAGTTAGAAGCTAGGATCCTCCTATGGGGGAAAGCATACAGTACTTAGTCTTTCTGAGCCTGGGTTGCCTCACTTAAGACAATGCTTTCTAGTTTCATGCCTTTTCCTGAAGATTTGTATGTATTTGTGTATAATTACCATACTTTAATTACCCATCCACCTGTTGATCCTATTTTCTTGCTATATGAACAGAGCATCAGTCAACATGAATGGGTAAGCATCTGTCTGGTAGGAAATGGAAGAGTGGCATAGGTATAAGGCAGTGCTGTCTTCAGTCTTTTGAAATAGCTCCATACAGATTTCCATCCTGGGTGCTCCAGCTTACATGCCCACCAGCAGGGGATAAGGCCTTTTCCTCTTTCCCACATCCTCACCAGCATTTGTAGTCATGTGCAGGCACTTTTTATTTTTTTGACACCTTGTTTCTGGATGTTGAACTTTGTCCTTTGAACAACATAAATCAAGATAATGATGTATGGAGAAGCTGGATGCTGGTTCTTTCCCAAGACTGCCTTTAGGGACCACGTATTAAGCACTCAATCTTAAACAGGGCAGTAACAGTCTAATGAGACTTCAACCGTAAGACAGATACTCAGGATTACAGAAATGGATGACATAATAGTTAAACTATTACTGTGTGTGACCAGTTTCACCCAAAGATTCTAAAGTCTTAAGAACATCTGGTGGCAATTTGTTAGTTAACACAACATAATTTGCATTTATTAAGTGTTGATAATGCTTTAAATGTTACATGAATTCATATCTCTGCTCAGAGGCCAGGAGAGAGGATTAGGTTATCCCAACATAGAGAAGGCAAAGCTTAAACACTTAAGGATGGTTACCAAAAGTCTCTTTCTGTAATTAGTTGAAACTATGCAACTATTGCTTTGTCTATAGTTTATAAAATGTTTTCCAGTAGATTATCTAATTTGATCCTCGTTTTTGGCCTTGATGCACAGTCCTTTAGTCGGGTGAAGCCCAATTCAAACATTGTTAACCAATAAAGTAAGTCACAATAGTCTCAGTTCTAATCCAGATGTGTAGGATTCTCAGGACTGTTAACAAACAGGTTGAGGAGCATGCAGGCAATTCTTTACACCTGGTCATCAATGGCAGCAACTCCATGTAAGCGTCTAAAGCTACTCTCCCTCATGTCAGTAGCAACTGGGGCTATCCACCTCATTATTCATACCTAGCTTACAATAACAAAAATAATCTCTCACCCACCTGCAGAAGAAAAGGTCTCTCCTGGCTAAGTATCTTATTCCTCCCATAGGAAATAGCCCACAGAAACTGGGTGGTTACTGAGTCAATTACTGGCACGGAAGAGAGAGGATATAGTGGTTGGCATAACCAGACAGGAGTAGTTTTCACTAGGTCATCTGGGTGTGAGTGGATGAATGAACAGAATTGGGGCTTAGGGAAGAAGCAAAGGAGAACAGATACTGGGAACAGTGTCCGCTCCAAGTAGATGGTGCTAATTGACAAAGAAAACGGTCATGAAGGGTAGTGGCAGAGTGGAGAGTTCTAATTATAGGTCTGTTGCTGACTTTGGAGGTAGTTCCAGTCCAAGACAAGTAGTGGGATGGCATCATCTGCAGATCTCCTTTCTCTATTCTTCCCATCCACTTTCTCCTGCAACGTGGGGCAAAGGTGTCAGTGTTTGCAGTGGATTCCAGATGCTCTGGGATATTAGTTATTTATCTTGGTACTTTGCTAATAACTCTGTTTTAAAAATTAAATTGTTATTAGTGTGTGTGTGTGTGTGTGTGTGCGCGCGTGCGCGTGCAGGTCAGAGGGCGACTTTCAGGAGTTGATTTTTTCCTTCCACTGGTGTGCTGGAAGTGAACTCAGGTCATCAGGCAACGGTGAGTGTGTCTCGTAGGACAGACAACCATAGGTAAGGATCAGAAAAGGAGCCCGAGCAGACATAAGTGGGATTGTTTAGGAAACAAGAAACTACATCTTTTCAAATTATCAGCTTCCATTTAAAATGTGGAAATCTGAGAGTATTCTGTAGAGGAAAATGACTGGGAAAATCATAGATCTATTCTCTGCTAAAAGGGTTCCCGTGAGCCCCAACAAAGGTGGCAGTGGCATTTTCTCTCTTACCCAGGTGGTACTTTCCTGAATGTGGCTTTCTGGGGAGGGGAGTACTGTAAAGACAGAGTATCTGTGAGCCATCGCTCAAGAAAAACTCCACAAATCTCCACACAGCTCTAAAAGACAGCCCACACTGAACATGCCAGAGAGAAGGGTCCCACCCAGATGGGAGAACACAGCACTTTCCCATTTCACTTCCAGCGACTCAAACGCTGACGGATGTCATACAACAATGAGGAAGCAGAAGGGGCAGGGCAGAGATTCCCCATGCACCCCATGTATGCCACATATGGAACAAGTTACTGAAGAGAGTGCTTCTGGCAGGGTTTGTTAAAGCTGAGTTGGGGGCAGCACAGAAAAGATTGAGGGTGTGGTGGACAAAAATAGCAAAACAGGATTAAGATAAAACAAAGCAGAGGAGAAATACCAGGCCTGGTAAACGTTCACCTTCCCTAAAATGATTGATGGACTTACAAAGAGCTCTCCTGGCCTTGATCTCTAGGGCTGAGGTTGCTGGTGAACCTGCATGAATCCATCATTTCTGCAGGAGTCCTGGGCAAAGCTGCTGCCTGTCATGGGTAGAGGCAATACTGATACTCGCTGGCAGTGCCGATGAGATCTGGTATTCAGCGGGGGCAAATCACTGCTAACTCTTGTTTGACAGTGCATGAAGGAAAGGAAGAGGGACGGAGGGAAGAAGGAGGAAGAGGGAAATACAAGTTTCACATGACTGAAAGCCCTATGAGAACTCTGCAGGATCAAACTGACGTATTCCATAACCATTTGGGCTAGAAAGGGTTGAGCACCATAAAACCGAGAAGCAGCTTGTCAAGCCCATGTTGGCCGTCTACTGGTCCTGGGGAAGGCAGCTGCCAGGGTCTTCCAGGAGATGAAGTGTAAAGCCGTGTGTTGTGCAACAAGACCTTGCCTGGGGAAACAAAACAGCATATCTATTCACCCTAGATCAGGGGCCCACAGTCGAACAAAGTATGAAATACCACTAAAGTCCAATTTGGTGAACCATAATGTTCAATATGGGTTAGGGATACTTATAGGAGCAGAAATGACTCAAAGGCAGCTGCATCTCCAAAGTGCATGCTGTTAAGTGACAGCTCACAAAAGCTAAGATCGCTGGAACACACTGCACAGGCTGCGGGCAGCTCTACAGGGCGGAGGGTTTCCCTTTCAAGTGCCTCAGTTGGTCTAACCCTCTTCCAGGCAGTTAGGCTGATCTCCGCTTCTTCCAGGCAACTGGTCTGGGCTCAGAATCTTCTCTGCAACATAGCTTGTCTGAGAGTGAGTCTTGAAAGTCTTTATCATTTACTCTTGGGAAGAAGGGGCCTAGTCACCTCAGTCTCAGGGACTTCCTGATGCTAGTTTAGGTTGCTTTTAAAGAGCTCTGCTAACAATTCATTGGTGTGTACGAGAGCTACAATGAAGGTTTACACTATGTTTTAAAAAATATGCTGGCTTGGGAAAGAAAAAGAAACAGGATACAATGGTTTAAAAAAGAAAAAAGGAAATAGAATGGATGGGTGTAATGGCGCACGCCATTAATCCCAGCACTCGGGAGGCAGAGGCAAACAGATCTCTGTGATTTCAAAGTAAACCTGGTATACAATAAATTCCAGGATAGATAAAAGTTACACAGAGAAACCCTGTCTCAAAATATGTAAAAATAGAAATAGAAGAAATGGAGTAATAAAAAAGCCACATAAAGATGGAAAGCACAAAAAAATTTTGGATACTATACTCGACTCTGTTGTCCTTAAATTGTTTGACTGCTAAGAAAATAACAACCGATAAAATAAATGCTGCTGGATTAATTCAATTTATATATTTTAAAAATGCTTTGACTCCAAAATTTAAGCCTAAGGACAAGTCACTGGGGAAAAGGATTTCTATTTTTGTCTCCCAGGAAATGAAAAGCTGTGGATTTCTTCCAAACTAATATGGTTTGATCAAGCAAGACCCCCTGAAGCAACATCAATGGGACATTGCAACCTTACAGACCACTACAGCCAAGATTTCTGCATCTTCTTAGGACCCCCATGACAGCGCCCCCTACCAGCAGGAAGTAGTTTGGAAAGAACGACGCCCAAATTCCCAAATATTGTTTATAAATATTTGTTTTCATTTAAATTGTCATATAAATGGCTATGACACAAGCAATCTTTTAAAAATAAAAAGGGAATTATGATCTAGATATGAATGCTTTGCTTTGGAATGGATTTTCTTTTATTGATACAATTTGAGGTCAATTCTGACACCATTATGTTACAGGCAGGTTTTTCCTGCCGGCCGCCTGACTTACTCTTTGTTCCTCTCCACCCGCTGGCCATCCAGTCCCACTGCCATGCGAGCCCCAACATGAGACTCTGTATATGATACAATCCTGTTGGCCAGTTACCATTATTGTTAATGGGCTAGCTCTGTCTTAATTATTAACCCATTTCTACTTATCTAAGTATTTCCATGTGGTCATCTTATGGGGAGCTGTGGCCGGCGTCTTCCTTCCTCTCCAGTCTACTCTTGACTCCTCCCAACTACTTCCTCTTTCCTCCTTGTCTCTTAGCCCCACCTATCTTGTTTCTCATTGGCCACAGGCTTTATTAATTAACCAGTATGAGAAACATATTTACAGAATAACATCTCCCATCATCTCCCAATAAGTCTCTTGGGTGAGGTTTGCTGTGTAGTGTGGCTCTGTGGTATTCCTTGGCTTTCCATCAGAGCGGCAATGCTTACAATGTCCCCTTTTTCTGTTTATTTCTTTTCTCTTGCTCTCTTCCCTTCCACAATATTCTTCTCTGCCCGGGTTCCTCTTAGTCTACTTGTCTCTGCTTCTGTTTTCTCCCCTCCCTTTCCTCACTTGTTTGATGTTTCAGCTCTTACCCACACTACTATCTGTATGGACAGCGCAGTCTACAGTAGTTACTCTTTCATCTCTGCCGTCATTGGTAGTGTCACAGTGGGCTGTAATGGATTTCATCTCGGATGATTTGCTAGTGTTGCTGCTAAAGTGATGCTGAGTGGCACTGGGGATTGGGCCTTGAAGGGTAGGCTGCTCAGTAAGACCTGTCCACAAGTTCAGAGAGAGAGAGAGAGAGAGAGAGAGAGAGAGAGAGAGAGAGAGAGAGAGAGAGCACCGACCACAGGCCCACACATGGGAACACAGGCATGCAAGAGCAAAGCACGTGACTCTTCCAAAAGATCAAACATCGCCACTCAGCACCGCAGCCCAGATATTCCAAAATGGGTAAAATGCAGCAAGTTGTTTCCCCCCCCCTAATAGAAAGATCAATGGTCTGATAGAGGACATAATTCAGTCCATACTGTAGAGGGGAAAGTCAGCAAAATGAGTTGAAAAAGTCAGGTAGATTGAACAGATAAGCAATTGGGAGTGAACACTCAGCAAATAAGGTGCAGTGGAGTGCATCGCCAATAGATTCAATCAAACAGAAGAAAAAACGTCAGCAACAGAGGACGAGGTTGGTGAAAAAGTACACTCAAATATCAACAAAGGGAAGAACACCCCCTAAGTGCCTTAGTTTCATTTCCTGTTGTAATGAAGTACTTGAGAAAAGCAACTTTAGGGTGAAGGGTCCATTTGGCTCACAATCCCAGGTTATAGCACATCTGTGTAGTGGTGTGGGGTTTGAAAGAAATGGCCCCCAAAGGGAGTGACACTATTTGGAGACATGGCTTTGTTGGAGTAGGAGAGACCTTGTTGGAAGCGTGCCACTAGGGGCAGGCTTTGAGGTCGCCTATGCTCAAGCTAGCCCACTGTGGAACACTGCAGGAGAAGATTAGAACTCTCACTACATCTCCAGCACCATGCCGGCCTCTCCTCATCTGCCCGTCTCTTTATACAGTGCATGGGTTCCTAGTTAGCAACTACCATGATGGGTGTTCTCCTACCTCAATTAACAAAGCCACGCTATTGCCTACTGAGACTCTTGACAGTTAAAACCGATGAGCACAGCAAACACGATAACAATACCCAAGATCAAGACCCCGCAGGATAGAGGAAGCTGAGATGAACTCTACAAGCACAGACATTCCTTAAATTCCCCAAATCTAGAGAAAGAAATACACCTTCAAACACAAAAGGCTTTGAGAAACTAGAGGTGAAGCTCTCCACAGTGCATTGCAATTGAGATGTCATAAGTACAAAGCAAAAACAAACAAACAAAAAACCCAAAAAACAAACAAACAAACAAAAAAACAAAAAACCCCAAAACTATAGGAAGAAACCAGCAACTCACATATGAAGGCAGAAATATTGGGTCTCTTGTCATCAACTCTCAAAGAGAGGAAAGCATGGAATTGTATATTTCAAGCCCCCCAAAGAGATAAATCCCACCCAAGTATGCTATATACATCAAACCCATCTTGTAAAATTGAGGGAGAATACATTTCTTTTTTTGTCACTACAAGCAAGGCAGTCCATGATTGCCATGCCAGCACTACAGAAAACATTTAAAAAGACAAGAGAATGCTTTAGTTATAAAGTACAAGAAAGATGTTCCAGAGGAAGAACAGTTAAGAAAAGGAGAACATGGAAGGAACCCATTATAGCAAATGCAGTGAACCTGATTGTTACAGGGGAGAAAGTAAAGAATAAACATCAACAAACCAGGAAACAGCCCCCGAGCTGCAGGAATGAGAAAACTCTATAGTAAACTTAAGTGTGCATTATCTCAAACACTAATAAAGAGACAAAGTGGGACAAACTGGGTCAAAAAACTAGATTCAACATTTTGTTGTCTTCAAGAAACACATTTCATGAAAGACATCCCCAGGCGGAGTCAAAGGGTAGAAGACAGTCTTTCTGGGAGTAGAAAGAAGTAAAGAAGGCTGCATGCAGGAACTGAGGCAGAAGCCATGGAGGATCCCTGATTACTAGCTTACTTGTATGGCTTACCCAGTCTGCTTTCTTATACCACCCAGGACCACCCACGAAGGGGGAGCACCACCCATAAAGGGGGGCATCACCCATCAAGGGGGAGCAGCACCCATCAAGGGGAAGGATCACCCACCACGGGGGGAGCATCACCCACCAAGGGGGAGCACCACCCATCGAGGGGAACACCACCCATTGGGGGAGCACCACCCATCAAGGGGGAGGATCACATCAGGGGAGCACCACCCATCGGGGAGAACCACAAATCAAGGGGGAGGGCCATCTGTTAAGGGGAGCATCACCCATTGGGGGAGCACTACCCATCAGGGGGAGAATCACTCATCGGGGGAGAATCACCCATCAGGGGGAGGACCACCCATCAGGGGGAGGACCACCCATCAAGGGGGAGCATCACCCTCATCAATCATCAATAAAATGCACCATAGATTTGCTCACAGGCCAATCTTGTGGAGACACTTTTCCTCAGCTGACATTCCCTCTTCCTAAATGACTATAGCTTGTGTCAAGTTGACATAAAAGCTCCCCAACACACTAATGTAATAATGGTTATATATGAGAGGTGTGTAGGCGACATTATGCTAAATGGGGAAAACTGAGAGGATTTGCCCTCAAATCTGAAAGAAGTCAAGGGTGCCCATTTTTTCCAGCACCAGCAGCCTCTTTTACTGCATGTGTGAAAAAAGAAGTGTGTCTACTTACTTCCTTGCTTTCCTGCCATCAGTCACATGGCAGACTTAAATTTTTTTTGACACTCACCGTGTTCTTTATTTATAATTAATACATCAGTTTGCAGTTTTGCAGGGAGCTAAGAGCTCCTTGAGGCTGCTGTATTTTTATGTTGCACGTACAGACACATACACAATTCCATTAGTAACTTTTTCATCTATAGATTTTTCTTTTAAAAAAATTACTATGTGGCACAAAAATCTTTCCAGTTACTTTAGCACAGCAGCAACAAAGAAAAGAGCAAGCTGTGGAGGCTTCCGGTGCAGAATGGGTCCCTTGTTGGGAGGCCCCCAAAACCACCAGTGCAGTCATTTCCCGAGAGGAAAGAGGATGGCGATGGAGTGTTTTCTACCGTGGAAACCAAAAATTCAAAATGAGCAAGAGTAAAGAAACTAAGAAAATGAAGTAGAGCATTTTACCTATCAAAATCCTTGTCATTTTCCAAAAGGAGGCGAAAGAGGTCCCATTCCTACTTTTCCAGTCACAGAACTTTGTGACCATTGAAGACAATAACGTTTGAGGCCCCAGCTTTTCCGCACAATAGGTGGGACTGAGAACGGAAGGAACTCTTGGATGCCAGTTTACGAGCTGACTGGATTTCCACGCTGAAGGGGCCATGCAAGGTCCCAAATAGAAATCAAGATCCCCAGTCAGTCATAAATTATTCTGTTGTCTATCAACATCTCCTGGTCCTGCCTGGTCCTGCCTGGCCACCCGCAACCTGGTAGGAACTATGTCATAGATATGTCTGAAAATGGAGATCCCCTCAGAACAACACTCACGGCAGACACGTGACCTGCAGCGGGGGTGGGGGAGGGGGAGGGGTGGGGGAGGGGGAGGGGGAGGGAGAGGGGGTGGGGCTTCAGTCCTCAGGCTGAACATGTGGAAGCAGCAGGGAAGACACAAGGAAGGCTTTCTGTGTTCTTGTACCTCCCTCCCTACAGACTAAGACAGGATTACACTAACTCAATGGCTGGGAGCCCACATGCAGATTATTTTTCTTAAGCTTATAGCAGTGTACAGCAGTTACAGACATTTATTTCATAATAAGAAAAGTACAACCATATTTATTACACTTGAGGTAAGGTGGGCAGGGAAAAGAGGCAGAAGCACGTTCTGGAATGATTTCTCACATTGGTATCCCACACCAATGGCTTGGACACCGCCCTCACAGCTGGCAGAGCCCTTCCTTCCCTAGAAGAGCAGCAGGAGGGTGACCGCTGCGCTCCGGCTGACTGCTCCGCCCCACTCTGTCCCCTCTGTACGTCTCAGGTGGCATTCCGGGAAAAGGGAATTACCTCTGTCACCTGTAAGCTATTTAGAGTTGAGAAGAGCAGTAGGAAGGTGGGGCTGAAGGCCACATAAACCCAATGGAAGGAACCCACTCCTGCCCCAGACAAGTCATAAGTTCATCATTATTTCCTAACTTACAAATAAGGGCTGCGTGCGAGTCCTTGAAACTGGATAGAGGACCCTAGAGACGCTTCTCTCTTCTTTCTTTTCATTGTACAGGTAAAAGCTCCACCACTGTTATGGTCTGATCAATTCTATTAATTTAATTTACTCCTTATTCTTTTGGGTTCTAAGAGAGCAGTTCTTTTTCTTTTTCAGTCTAACCTGGTAGCATGGGCACTGCAGGGCTGGAGGAGTCACCGAGAGGAGCTGAGGCTTGGCTCCGTGTGGCAGGGCTGGTGCTCCTGAAGAGTTCAGGGGCCATTGGTGAGGTGGTAGCTTCTGTTTCAGTGGAGACCTGCGCATGTCAGAAATGCAAGGATGTTGGGATGGCTACCAAGGACAGCAGCAGAGGCGGCATGGAGCTGGCCTAGTCTAGGAGACAAGGTGTGTGTGTGCGTGCGTGTGTGTGAGTGCGTGAGTGTGTGTGAGTATGTGAGTGTGTGTGAGTGTGTGTGTGAGTGTGTGAGTGTGTGTGAGTGTGTGTGAGTGTGCGTGAGTGTGCGTGTGTGTGAGTGTGTGTGTGTGAGTGTGAGTGTGTGTGTGAGTGTGTGTATGTGTGTGTGGGCGTGTGTGAGTGTGTGAGTGTGTGAGTGTGTGTGTGTGTGTGTGTGTGTGTATACGCACGCGCGCTGTGTATGTCAGAGCTGGAGAAGTGTATTCCAAGTCTATCAGAGCCCAGAAAATCAGGAGTAATCCCAGATGTTGACATTAAACTACTTACACTGTTGTTTTGCTTCCTTTGATCTGATTGTAACCGTGTCCCAGTTCTTCCTCTTGGAGTAAGAGTAAGAAATTATTTAACTTGTTTTTTTTATTTTACAAAAGTCCACAGTTAAGAAATGTTGGGGCTTTAAAGAGAACGTGGGCTTTGAAGTAGCTGGAAGTTTTAAAATACCGTGGAACTTCTCAAAGTTGAACTGTGTTTATATTGCAGTATTAGCCCGATCCTAGGTATAGACGAGAAAAGCTGTGGTTTAACAGTGACATTTTGGTATGTCGAGTTGACGAGGGGTCAGTTGTGTTGCTTAGTTTCTGCCAGCTTGACAAAGACTGGAGTCACTTAGGGAGAGGGAAGCTCACTTGAGGTTGCTCCCACCAGGCTCACGCAGACATGTTTGTGAGGAGGCCACTGGCCTGAACTATATGAGGAGGTGGCTGAGGCAGACAGGAGGAGCAAGCCAGTAAGCAGCTTCCCTTCAGAGTTTCTGCTTAACTTTCCTAGTGATGGCTTGTGGCCCGGGAGTTGTAAGAGGCAACGAATGCCTTTGGCCATGGTGTTTATCACAGTACCTGTTTAGTTAGGGTTTCTGTTGCTGTGAAGAGACGCCATGACCACAGCAACTCTTATAAAGGAAAGCACTTAATTGGGGCTGGCTTACAGTTTCAGAGGTTTAGTCCATTGCCATGGCGGAGAGCATGGCAGCGTGCAGGCAGACCTGGTGCTGGAGAAGGAGCTTAGAGTTCTGCGTCTTGATCTGCAGGCAGCAGGAGGAGACGGTGTGCCACACTGGGTGTAGCCTGAGCATATGATACCTCAAAACCTGCCCCAAACTGTACACTTCCTCCAACAAGGTCACACCTCCTAATAGTGCCACTCTCTATGGGCCAAACATTCAAACACGTGAGTCTATGGGGGCCACTCCCATCCAAACCACCACAGTACCCTAGATTTCAATAGTTTAGGTTCACGTTCACTGACTAGCATTCTTGACTTTGAATCTCAAAATTTCCCATCTTTGAAATGGGAGTAATCATGGAAATTGAATTTAGTAACAACATGTATGAATGTGTTTTGTTGGGCACTGTTTGGACATTAATTGTCACTCCCCCTAAGTCCCGTTTTCTAAGGGGCTTTTCAGGGCCCAGCACTTTACCATTTTTGTTTGATTGGCCTCAAACTTCTGTGGGTCAGATGCTGTGGTCCTGGTGCTTATTCTCAGCAGGGACAAGAGAGCGCAGTGAGTTTTCAGGGACTCTTATTCTAGTAGGTTCCACCAGTATCACCTCGGATTTGGGCAGTGACTCCTGAAACTGTCCATCTTCGCCTTTTTCCTTAGTTTATGGCTCTTGGAAACCTGTCCTTGTTATGGGATCAGCTTGTCCCTCTATTGGACATGCTGCAGGCAACCCCAAACTACTCTCTTCCTGAGTTTATGGTTTCCCAGACACAGACATACGAGTCTTGGCTTTACCACACTCTGAACAGAGAGGCTGTTCTCATGCTTTCCCACTTCTTTGCTACCATGCTTCTCCAGCCAGCTCTCATCTTTGATACTTGGAGTCATCTGCAGTGTCTAGGGAACCAGCAAGAGACCTCCCTGATGTCTCATTGACACAAGAACGTGAGTTTTCCTGTCTTTGGCGAAAGGACTCCTGGGACTCCCACAGCTTCCTTTAAACCCCGTGTCCTGGTGTCCTCCATTGTTTGGAGTTATCAGGAGTTGGGTGATAGGCTCCCATTAAAACAAGTTTTTATTTGTGCCCTGAAAAATCCTGCAAAGATGCCATTGACATTGTCATCTCAGCTTTAGGCTCTGAGTGCAGACAGATGGCACCTCCCCCGTTATTCCTGCTGAAACTGGGCTGGGGTCAGGACCTGGGAGCTCTTGAGAAGGCTTGAAGCATGCTGCCTGTCTGTGAGTGGCCCTCGTCTACGCCCACTGGGTTGTCATCTACCTGACTTGAGAACATTCTCTGTTTGCTAATAATAGGATAACAGAGATACGAAAATGATGCTCAATTTGAAAGGCATATATGCATGCCTCACCACATGGATTCCCTCAGCACCATTTAGAAAGAGCCTGCTTAGTCTCTTCTTAAAATAACCAGTAGGGGGCACTGCAGGGTGAGATTCCCAGCGCTGTCTTGATTTATCCATATTAAAAAAAAATCATTGGAACACAAAGTATGGGCTAAAATGTTCCTATTTTAGACACAATGATGCTTGCTGAGAGATTATAAATTTAAGAGCTGTCATTTTTGGGATATGATTAGCTAAGGAAAGAAGGAATTTTCTGCTTGGATTATGGCTACATTCCCACAACATGTTACAAAGCTGTAAGTCTTAGGCCCAGTGTGACATTTGGGTAGGCATGAAGGAAGGATCTGGCAGCCTTCCCCTGAGGGATGTGGAGAGAGCCAGGGACATGGGAACTGAGTGTTTTGAAGCTTCAGGAGACAACTGTCTTCCCTGCTGACTGGGTGTTTTGTTGAATGTCAGACAAGTGAACTTAAAACCAGCAGCACGTCTATCGTAAAACCAGCATGAAGGGACAAGCAGTTCTTTTTGTCAAGACAAGGAAATTGAGGTGAAAAATAAATGGAAAACGACGATAGACTTTTAAAGGGCTGTAGATACAAAATATGAAAACTCAAGGCAGATTTGAAGCTGAGGTTATCAATGGTTAAAGCAAAATTATTATTACATTTGCTACTCCCCTCCTTACTCAGTGTTTACTGAGCCATCTAGCTGTCTCAGCTTCTTAACTCCAGAATATTCTCATGTGATGCATATGGAGAGGCTCAAATAGGCTTAGGATAAGCGGTGTGCTACCCTCTTCATCCTGGATTTCACCAGGATGAAATCCAGGTCCCCTTGGCTTTCTAGAGGTGTTTTTATGCGTATTCACACATAGGAATGAGTCATTATCCAGGCTTCATGCTTTTGTTTGACTGTAACTTGTGAATGGTGCTGTTTTGGTTTTAAGATGTTCCTTCTTTGTTTGGTTTGCCTGTAGGCAGGCATCGGGGCTATTTTCAGTTGTCCACACTGTTGATGATGGTTTGTTAGGTGTCCTTGAACAGGAAGTCAGTACTGCCCGGGAACTTAAAGAGAGGATACAGTGACAGGGACCCGAAAACACAAAGCAACGTGGAGCCTGGGATCCATGGTCTCAACTCAAATCCAGTCAGTTCTACTAGCATTGCTGTCTTGTAGAAAGATCCTCAGGCTTCCTTATCGTCTCCATCCAGTCCTGTGCCCTTTCTGAGCCATGCCTTGTTTATCTAGAACTCTGAAATGTAAGCTGTATTTCTATTCTTTTAAAACCAGAAATTAAAGAGGAACTGATGAGGGGTGTTCTGTCTGCTGTGAATGTATGTTTCTCTTATCGGCTGATGAATAAATGCTGATTGGCCAGTACCCAGGCAGGAAGTCTAGGCAGGGCCACCAGACTAGGAGAATTCTGGGAAGAGGAAGGCAGAGAGGAGCCACCAGGGAGATGCCATGTAGCCGCTAAAGGAGTAACATGCTGGAGCATTATGGGGAAGTCACAGCCTTGTGCCAATACACAATAGAAATGGGATAATAATCAAAAGATAGCTAGCCAATAAGAACCTAAGCCACCAGCTAAACAGTTTATAATTAATAGAGGCCTCTGTGTGATTATTTGGGACCGAGCAACTGCTGGACTGGGCAGGACAGAAATCCGGTCTTCAAGGAGCTTGGATAAAGGCAAAGGAAAGATAATTTTATTCTAAGTTTTTTTTTGGTTAAAATTTTTCTGTGGACTCTCTGAGTTACCATCACGGTCTATAAAGAAGTCCATGAAAAGACATAGACACCAGCTGGAGAGCTGTGTCCACATCTGTGACACTATAACAATGGCCAGTTATTAAGATTCACATAGGGTTCTGTTGAGATTATAGCATTTACTTTCCAGCTTCAAGATGGATTACGAAATTAGGCTCTTTCCGGAGGGAAATGGCTCAGAGCATGAATAGTAGGTCTGGGTGAGATACAATGAGAGAAGAAGTGAGTAAGAATGAGGGAGATAAAGGATAGAAGACATTCCCATGATTTTTGGATCCATGCCCCGAGCAGTAGCTTTTGAGTGCCGATTCTTGAATGTGAGAGTCTCTGAGTGGAAGGGATGGTGCTCGGAGCTGTGGTTTGAACGCTGCTCCTTTGCATGTGTTGGAGGACTGGTCCTCAGTGTGGAGATGTGATAGGCAATAGGATGTGAGCTTCTGTAAGTGCTGGAGTCTAGTGGGAGGTACACAGTCCTAGTGTCCATGTTTCAGAAAGGGACCTGATTAAATTCTTGTAGAGACGAGTTGTTATAAATGGCTAAGAGATAATGCTCTCTTATCTCATAATGTGATCTCCAGCATATGCTCCTGTGTGGGGCCTGTACTGGCTGGTTTTGTGTGTCAACTTGACACAAGCTAGAGTCATCAGAGGAAGGAGCCTCAGTTGAGGAAATCCTTGAGATCTAAGGCAATTTCTCATTTAGTGATCAATGGTGAGGGCCCAGCCCATGGTGGGTGGTACCATCCCTGGGCTGGTGGTTCTGGGTTCTGTAAGACAGTAGGCTGAGCAAGCCTTGGGAAGCCAGCCAGCAGGAGCTCCCTCCATGGCCTCTGCACCAGCTCCTGCCTCCAGGATCCTGTCCTGTTTGAGCTCCTGTCCTGACTTCCGTCAGTGGTGGACAGCAATGCTGAAGTGTGAGCCTAATAAACCCTTTCCTCCCCAATTTTCTTTCTGGTCTTAGACAGCAATAGAAACCCTGCCTAAGACAGTGCCATTCACCAGTAGGCATTCATTAGTGGCTGAACCAATGAGGTCAGCTGATTTGGAGTTTTAACCTCTAAGACGGTGAGCTAAATAAAACTTTTGTTGTAACAGGCCCCCAGGCCTTAGCAAAACTTACGCCATGTTAGAGGCACCGTCCTGAATGTAAAACACAGCATGCAGGCCCCAACACCTGACAGAACAGGAACAAAGACCTAATCCATCACAGACGTAGCCTACAGTTCCAGGAAGTTCCCCGAATGTACATGTCTTGCCTTTTGGCTTCTGTGGTTCTTGCTCTTGCTACCTGAACTGTGACAACCATGACGTGGCTTTTGTGCACAAAGGACGAAGGGCTGTAAGGCCCAGGGCTGCCTGATTTGGGCACTGCCCCCCCCCCACTGCAGCCACTGCCCAGCAAGAGAGACTTCCCTTTCAGCATCGAGAGCGTGTGTGTGGTGGTCTCTGGTGGGCTGACCTCAGAACAGCGTTATATTGCGGGTTAGGTCTGTCATATCCACAAATGCTGGTGTATGGAGGACGTGGTTTCTAACTCAGCAATGTTAAGAGGTAGGTGTTTGGGGAAATGACTGGCTCATGAGAGTTCCAACTTCAACAATGGGTGTGTGTGTGTGTGTGTGTGTGTGTGTGTGTGTGTGTGTGCGTGTGCCTTTTTCTCAACTTCCTTTTATCTCTTGATCTCTTTTTTTACTTCCCAGTTCCATGGGGTAAATTGCTGTCTTTGACTGTGCCCTCTGCCATTCATTCCATTTCCACAGGAACAGTAAAGTGAAACATCTGTGGCCTGCACGTCTAACATTCTGAGTGAGCATAAGAAGTGTTCCCTCTTTTATGGTGTTTTCTTTTGTTTGTGTTTTGAGACAGGTCTCACGGTGTAGTCTTGGCTGGTCTGGAACTCATAGATCTGCCTACTTCTGCTTCCTAAGTGCTGGGATTAAAGGTGTGTGCCACCATGCCTGGACCTCTTCTAAATTTTTTTTTTTTATTGTTGCAGCAATAGAAAGCTAACATAAAACTGGGTATGGTAGTTGATGTTCCCATTGTTAATAGTGTTGAGTCGAAGGCTTTCTCTTTATAAGAAGAAAATCCCAGCACAACTCTTCATTGACCTTGAAAGGATAATAATCAACTTTGTATGGAAAAACAAAAGACCCAGGATAGCCAAAACAACCCTGTACAATACAAGAACTTCAAGAAGCATCACCATCCCTGACTTTAAGCTCTACTACAGAGCTATAGTCCTGAAAACAGCCTGATATTGGCACAAAAATAGACAGGTAGACCAATGGAATTGAATCGAAAATCCTGATATTAACCCACACACCTATGAACACCTGATTTTTGACAAAACAGCTAAAAGAATACAATGGGGGGAGGAAAGCATCTTCAACAAATGGTGCTGGCACAATTGGATGATGGTATGTAGAAGACTGCAGGTAGACCCATGTCTATCGCCATGCACAAAACTCAAGTCCAAATGGATCAAAGACCTCAACATAAATCCAGCCACACTGAACCTCTTAGAAGAGAAAGTGGGAGGTACCCTTGAACAAATTGGTATAGGAGACTGCTTCCTGAACATAACTCCAGTAGCACAGACACTGAGGTAAACAATTAATAAGTGGGACTTCCTCAAACTTCTTACAGACACTTCTGTAAGGCAAAGGACACAGTGGACAAGACCAAACGGCAGCCCACAGACTGGGAAAATTTTTATCAATACTACCTACATCTGACAAAGGGCTGATCTCCAAAATATACAAAGAAACTAGTCATCAAAACACCAAATAACCCTATTAAAAAATGGGGTACAGAATTGAAGAAAGAATTCTCAATAGAGGAAATCAAAGAGGCTGAAAGACACTTTAAAAAGTGCTCAACATCCTTAGCTATCAGGGAAATGCAAATCAAAACAACTTTGAGATACCATCTTACTCCTGCCAGAATGGCTAAAATTAGAAACACCAATGACAACCTATGCTGGAGAGGATGTGGAAAAAGGGAACACTCCTTCACTGCTGGTGGGAGTGCAAACTCGTACAGCCATTTTGGAGATCAGTATGGCGGTTCCTCAGGAAAATGGGAATAAGCTTACCACAGGACCCAGCAATTCTGCTCTTAGGTATATACCTAAATGACCCACATCTATGCAACAAAGACATGTGCTCAACTATGTTCATAGCAGCATTATTGTAATAGCAAGAACCTGGAAGAAACCTAGATGTCCCTCAACTGAAGAATGGATAAAGAAGATGTGCCACATCTACACAATGGAATACTACTCTGCAGAAAAAAAATAACGGAATCTTGAAATTCACAGGCAAGTGGATGGAACTTGAAGAAACCATCCTGAATGAGGTAACCCAGTCACAAAAAGAGGAACATGGTATATACTCACTCATATATAGATTTTAGACCTAGAGCAAAGATCACCAGCCTATAATTCACACCACCAGAGGAACTGGGATACAAGGTGTATTCTAAGAGATTCATATATGGTCCCTCACAAAAGGGGGAAGGAACAAGTCCCCCAGAGCACATGGGAAATGGGGGGGGCAGTGAATGGAGAGAGAACTAGGAGAAAGAGAAGGGGAGGAGAGGAAAGCATGTGCGACTAGGAAGATTGAGTCAGGGTAGGAATAGAAGACAGGAGAGGGAGAGAGAGAGAGAGAGAGAGAGAGAACATAAAAGATAGAGCCATTCTTGGTTTGAAGAGAAAACTGAACCTAAAGAAAGGTCTAGAGACCTACAAGACTGACTCCAACTAACAACTGGAGTAACCATGGAAAGGCTTCCGTAAATGCCCTTCCTTGATAGTGAGATCATAAACTAAGTTATCCATCATTATGAGCCCTCATCTAGTTCCTGTTGGAAACAGAAGCAAACACCCACAAATAATACTCAGTCGAACTAGAAGCTAGATGCAGAGAGAGGGGACAAGACCAGGTTGCAGAAACACATAAAGATGGCTGACCTGAACAAGGTCAGGATCTATTTCTGGTGCACAAAAGGACCTTGTGGACACATCCTCCATGGAGGGACACCCCCCCTAACCTAGACACAGGAGAGAAGTCCTAGTCTCTACTTCAAATGACTTGACAGATTTACATGACCTTGATGGGAGATGTTATTCTGTAAATATGTTTCTCATACTGGTTAATGAATAAAGCACTGTTTGGCCAATGGGAAAGCAAGATAGGCGGGGCTAGGAGACAAGGAGGAGAGAGGAAGTAGTGAGGAGGAGTCAAGATGTAGAGCTTGGAGAAAGCAAGATGCCAGCCCACCACACTCAGATAAGATGACCACGTGGAAATACTTAGATAAGTAGAAATGGGTTAATAATTAAGACAGAGCTAGCCCATAAGCAATAATAGTAACTGGCCAACAGGATTGTATCAAATACAGAGTCTCTGAGTGTTATTTGGTGGCGGGACAGGACAGCCTGCAGGGAGGAACGAAGAATGGGACCAGGGGAGCTGGCAGAAAACATTCACGCTACATGACCCAACCTGGATAGCATAGCCTTACAAGTGGAATGGGGGTGGGGAGATGGGAGGGGAGGGTGGCCAGGGTGCATGTGAGGGGGAAAGAGGGTGAGAGGGAGGGAGGTTGGAAGGGAGTGAGGAAGGGAGGGAGAGGAGACTGAGATCAACATGTAAAAATTTTAAATTATATTATTAATAAAAAAAGAGAAGAAAATGCTGCCATTGGAGAGGCATAGTTAAATGATTTAGCAAACTAAAATGCCATGTCTCATTTGAGGCATCTCTTAGGATGGTTCTATTTTAGTTACCTTGCTTGTGGTAGAACACCCAAGAGAAGCAATGAGTGGAGGAGTGTGGAAGTCAGGGTGACAGGCAGGTCCTGCCCATGGCAGCAGCCTGTGAGTCAAATGGTTATGCTGTGGTTGCAGGACGGACTTGAGAGAGCCTGGGCTAGATGTGGGCTAGGCTGTCATTCTCAAAGGCTCACCCCTGTGACCCACCCTGCCAGCTGCTAGCTGTTCAAAGTCCTACTGCCTCTCAGAATACCACCTGCCGAACACCAAGTGTTCAAACACGAGCAAGCAACTCATGTGATGTTCACTTGACCAACCCCAATAGAGAGGGTAGGAGTAGGAGCCACTGGTACAGGCTAAGGGTCCACACTCCATCCCATCCCTGAGAACTGAAAAGCAAGTCTCTTCTTGGGACAATGAAACCGCTTAAGGTCAGTTTGCAAAGGGGATCTTTGAAGAGACGGTAAACACATTAAAGGCAATGACTAGGGCATGGAGAGGTGGCTCACTGGCTGCTCTTCCAGAGGACCTGAGTTCAATTCCCAGCATCCACATGGCAGCTCACAGCTGTCTGTAACTCCAGTTCCAGTGATCTGACACCCTCACAGCAGTGCACATAGCATAAAATTAAGTACATCATTAGCAAATCATTAAAAAGACAAAGGCACTGACTAGATCTTTGCTTTTTCTTTTGTTTTTCTTATTTTACATATTGATCCCAGTTCCCTCTCCCTCCCTCCCTTCCTCTCTCCTGCCTCCCTCTAGACCTTTGCTTTTTACCTTGTCCTGTTCTCAGGCCCTTCAGGTGTGGTCCTTTGAGTGGAATAAACACTTTATAGTGTGACTGACACAATCCCATTTGGTATTCAGCTATTTGAAATGAGATTTCCTAAAGATCAGATTTCCTAAAGATCCCAAGGGGAGTCATGATGATGGCAGGGGACGTTGGGAAGAAGGTGTGACTAGAAGAGAGGCAAAAATGATAGGAAAAAGATCTTGGACCAATTTGATCTAACAGAGTTGTCGTTTCGTCCCTTAGCTGTGTGATTTATTGACAAATTGCTTAAACTTTCTGTTTCTTCAACTGCAAAACTGGGATAATAATGTCTCTATCATGCAGGGTTCTTTCGACAGTTGAGTGAGCTAACAGCACTGGGAACAGTAATTGACAATAATAATTGCTTGTCAAATATTAACCATTATCATCATTACTGGAGACCTAGGGAGGGAAAATGATACATTAGCTTCTCCTTCAACATGACAGATTTTAATTTTGGGGAGAGAATTTTTTTCTCTTTTTAAAAAAATTTAAATTAAATCTTATTTTACATATTAATTTCAGTTCTTTCTCCCTTCTGTCGTCCCATGGTCCCTCAAACCCCCATCTAACCCCCCTATCCACTCTCCAGGGAGGGTAAGGCCTCCCATGAGGGATCATCAAAGTCTGTCACATCATTTGGGGCAGGGCCTAGGCCCTCCCCCATGTAATTAGGCTGAGAGAGTATCCCTCAATAGGGAATGGGCTCCCAAAGTCAGTGCACTAGGGATAAATACTGGTTCCACTCCCAGAGGCCCCTAGACTGCCCAGCCCTCCCAACTGACATCCATGTTCAGGGGGCCTGGTTTGGTCCTATGCTGGTTCCCCAGCTGTTAGACTTGGGTTAGTGAGCTCCCACTTGCTCAGGTCAGCTGTTTCTGTGGGTTTCCCCAACACTGTCTTGACCCCTTTGCTCATATTATCACTTCTCCCTCTCTACAACTGGATTCCAGAAGTTCAGCTCAGTGTTTAGCTGTGGGTGTCTGCTTCTGCTTCCATCAGTTACTGGATGAGGGCTCTAGGATGGCATTTAAGGTAGTCACCAATCTTGTTATAGAGGAAGAGCATTTAAGCTAGCTTCTTGGGGAGAGAATTTTTGTGAACCATGTAGAATAGTAATTGCTGATATTGAGTCTGTTAGGCTTTCCTCCTCTTACACTTCTTGGGCCATGGGTGTCTGGTCTGGTGTGCTGTAGATCTGTGAGGCAGTGTTGCCTAGAGGAAGGAACTCTTAAGGGACAGCAGAAGCCTGTTTCCAGTTCTGTCTCTGCTATTTCCTGACAGGAAATATACTATACTATGTTATTTAGTTTGTGCATTTGTTTATCTGGCTTCCATCTTAGGACTGTGCATTTCAAGTGATGGCTTACCTATTTTGTGTCGCCATAACAGAGTTTCTCAGTCAGATACTTTAGAATCAAAGGGATTTACTTAGCAGAAGGGGCAAGTCCAGTAGCCCATCTGTTGGTCCAAGGTGAGGGCCTTCTGGATATGTCATGATGGCAGTGTGCATGCATAGGAAATTCAGAAAGAGATTACAGTGTGGGAAAGCAAGCAAGAGCCTGAGGAGGGATAAGAACGTACTCTTCGTTAAATTCCCTCTCATAGGACCAAGTTGACAGAGACCACTCACCTGGTCAGTCACCCAAAGTTCTTCTGTAGTGTTCCATCTTCAGCCTATACACCGTAGTGTGTCTGGCAGAGTCCTCAGCAAAGCAGGAAACTTTAAACTGTCCGTGTGTATTGGCAGTTTGTCAGTCACTTTTCTCTGCGTCCTGTAGATGTCTGGCAGACTCTTCTGTGTCCATCTTGTTTCAGCAGCCACTTTCCTGTGGGTCCTTCATGTCTACTTTATAAAGCATATAGTTAAGCAGTCTAGACAAGAGCAGTATCTTGTCCAAATGGCTAGTCTTGCCATATTGGAGGCAAACTCCATAATGAGTTTCTTCTATGTCCATCTTCCTTTCTGACGCAGGTGGCATTGCCAGGAGCAGTTATGTCTCACTGTCAAGAAAAACCCTAAACAATTTTAAATGCCATATTCTGTAGGCCTTTGAAAGGTTTGAAAAATGCCTATCCATTTGAACTATATCTGTATATATCTATAAAAACCTAACTATAAGTTTTGACTATTATAGGCAACTATCTATAATTTGTACTTAATTATATATTACATTTTAAATGAGCTATATAAACACAATACCTAAACAAGAGGAGAAATATACATATCACAAAATTGACCTTAAATTTGTATCAATAAATGAAAATCCATTTCAATACAAAGTATTCATATCTATACCATAATTCCCTTTTTACCTTTAAAAAGAGATTGGTTGTAGTCATTAACTGTTTAAAACCAACCCCATTTAAATGAAAACAAACATTTATAAACAATATTTGGGAATTTGGGCGTTGTTCTTTCTAAGCTGCTTCCTGCTGGTAGGGGGCGCTGTCATGGGATCCTAAGAAGACACAGAAATCCTGGCTGTAGTGGTCTGTAAAGCTGCCTTGTCCCAACTGTTTTGAATGTTGGATCACCTGGGACGCTGTTTCAGGGGGTCTTGCTTGATCAAACCATGTTAGCCTGGAAGGAATCCACAGCTTTTCATTTCTTGTGGAAACAAAAATTAATCTCTTTTCCAAAGTAGCATATCCCTATACTTAAGTTTTGAAGTCAAAGCATTTTTAAAATACATAAATTGGATTAATTCAGCAGCATTGATAATCAAGTGTATGTTAGTAATTGTTGTTCCTTCCTTAGCAATTGAGAAATTCAAAGACAACACAATAGCATACAGTATCCAGACTCTCTGTGTATTTTCCATCTTTAGGTGGCTTTTTTTTTATTACTCTATTTCTTTTACTTCTAATTTTTCATTTTTTGAGACAGGGTTTCTCTGTGTGAAGTTGGCTGACCTGGAATTTACTCTGTACACCAGGTTACTTTGAAATCACAGAGATTTGCTTGCCTCTGCCCCTTGAGTGCTGGAATTAAAGGCGTGTGCCACCACACACAGCTACTCTCTATTTTTTTTTTTAAAACACTTTATCCTATTTTTTTTCTCTCCCAACCCTATGTATATTTTTAAACACACTGTAAACCTTTAGAGGTTATTTTTGTTTTTTGTTTTTTTTTTGTTTTCTTTTTAATCTTTATCTTAATCTGACTTTACTGTAGATCTTTATCTTTTTCTGGCTATGAGTCTTTTATCTGCTAACAACAACATTGTTTTCCATTATGGCAGTGATATGTTTACTGCCAGCACTGAGAGCTGTGCTCACTGCCGTCCAGCAGCATGCTGCCAGCTTGGAGATGTGGTCACTGCCATTGCCAGCTCTCGTACACACCATTCAGTTGTTAGCAGAGCCTCTCAAAAGAGCCCTGTGGGTTTTTTGCCACTTATGCTGAGTCAGGAAACCTCCTTTAAAGGACCTTGCAAGTCTCTGCTTGTCTCTAGCAAGACAGAGTCTACCTGAGAAAAACGCTGCTACCAAAAAGCCTTGCTTGTCTCTGCTCTTTTGTTTCTAAAATCCCTTTTTAAGCTTTTGTAAGTTTTAAGTGAAAGTTCTCAGGCCCCACATTGTAGGCATTTTGTTATGAGCAGTTTTCCCGCCAGCCTGGTCCCAGCAGCACCAGCCCCAAATAACACACATAGGCACTGTATTAGATATAAAGCTGTTGGCCGGTTACTAGCGTTTGTTATTGGCTAGCTCTGTCTTAGATATTACCCCATTTCTATCGGTCTACGTGTTTCCACAGGGTCCAGATGTCTGACTCCTCTTGGTCCTACATTCTGACTCAGGATTAAACTATAATTAAATTGCTTCTTTCTTTCCCTTTTCTTTCTCCCACCCTTGCCATGATCTCCCCTTCACTTTTCCCATCCTTCCATTCCCTCTCAAATTGTGGCCTCTTTTTCCTTGATTATTATTGTTACATATATATCTATACATTCACGAACATATAAATACAACCTGCTGAGTCTGTTTAGTGTGGGTTGGGCGTATATGATTTCAGGGATGACTCTGTGTCGCATAACTAACTGGGGGCTCATCCCTGGGAGAAGCTAACTCTGCCCCTCTCAGCAGTCATTAGTTGCCTGTGCTCTTTGTCTTGGGGGTGAGGCCTCTGAGCTGTCTCCTTCGTGTGTTAGCATGTCTTTTGATAATGTTCAGACAGGCGCATTGATGCGCACCAGCCTTGCTTCTGATAACCCTGTCTCTCCCCGCCGTAGTCACTGTTCTGTTGCTGTGAAGAGCGTCATGACCAGGGCACCTCTTTTGAAAGAAATCATTTCGTTGTGGGCTGGCTTACAGTTTCAGAGTGGTGCTCAGAGTGGAAAAAGGCGGGGTAAGACGTTAAAGGTGTAACGAAAAGACTCAAAGGTCAGTTACTTTAAGGAGAGAGTTTGATGACTTCTTGTGCCTTAATAGACTATGCCTTCCGTTACTGAACTTGGAAAAGGCAGAACTATGGGTGGGAGTGTAATGAGTTTAGTTTTACTTCTTTCTTTTGGAGGGTCTCATGTATCTGAGGCTGGCTGCAGACTAGTTGAGGATGATATGAACTTCTTTTGTCTCTGCCCTCTGACACTGCAATTATAGATGTGTTCCACCAAGCCTGATTTATATGATGCTGGGGATCACATTCTGGGCTTCCTATGTGCTTGGCAATCACTACCCATTGAGCTATACCCCTTGCCTTCAATGAGGTCAGCTTTGCACATGTTTGCAGCTGTGCCAACTGGGAGCACATTGTTTGTAGGTGGCTGCATCTGGAACTTGGGAGGACCTTTGCTTCATTAGAATGCAGTGGACGCTTTGTGCTGCTGGTATTTGAAGGGACAGACATGTGCAAGGGTAACGGTGAAGCCAAGGAGGGGCCCAGGGATAGGAGAGGCTTGAGGATTGTCAGCGTTAGGTGAGGACCTGGGAGAGAGGCCAGAGATCCAGAAGAAAGCCAAGAGAGGGTCGAGTCATCAAGGAGCAAGCAAGCTGGAAGAAAGTCAGACTATCCAGCTATGCAAAGGCTACAGGAGTCATATGAGGTAAGACCTGAGCTGAACTGCCATAATTGGATTTGGCCTTCACGTGGGCACAGGGGGTTTTATTAAATTTATGTAATGAAATCTGTGGAGCATAGGGAACAGGTTGAAAAGTCTTAGATGCTTTCCCTGGCTAGTTCTGCACCCTCTTGCTGAACTCACTAGAAGGCACTGAGACACATCCTTTCTATGCTGGAAGTTGCCTACAGCTCATTCTACCCAGACCTCCCTGAGCAGGGGGAAATTAGGGCCCTGTGGTCACGAGATGCTCAGGTGTAGCATGAATCCATACCCTAACCTAGAGCGCACCGGCTGTTCTGACACCGGCATTCACTCAGCAATTTTCTAATTGTTTCTAGCTGGTACAGCTACTCTCTAGAGTTGTGATTCACCAGTTTGTAGTTTCGTTTCCTGTGGTCATAGATGGCGGGAACTAAACTACCGTTCTTTCTACTTTGCAGCTGACTTTTTTATTTCCAGCTATTTTCAAGCCTAAGGAAGCTAGCACAGAGGAAAAGGTAGTGCATACCAGCTGTTCAATGAACATCCTGGAAAGGGTGGGGGTAGAAAGAGAGTAAGAGCTGGAGTGCGAGGAGGCGTGCTTTGGAGCGCTGTTCTCTGGGCTGGACACAGCTATTGCGCCCGTGAACTCCCATCAGCTGTGGGATCTACATAAGACCAATTCAGAAACAATGGCATCATAGGTGGGAGGGGGCACTCACCAGTTACCGCTCCTGAGGAGCTGTTGTCAGTTGATAGCTGATGTTGGGGGGGTTGTTATTCTTCTTTAGAGATGTGGGCCATGGTAGGCTGCCCGTGCTCCAGTGCAAGACACATATACATAGCACTAACTGGACTCAGTGGCTTATTAGAAAAATAAAGAAGATGGGAAGGTGGACATGCTGGCAGAGAACTAGAGGGGATTACAGACACAAATGGAGATGGATCTGATCATATTTCACTGTGTGCTGTATGAAATGGGAAAATAATAAATAGATTTAGTAAGACAAACAACAAAACAAACACAGCAAGACAGAAGACGCTTAGGTATGATAGAACTGATGAGTGAACGGAAGCATGCTTTTTGTTGATAACATTTCTTTTTAGCTTTAAGCTTTAGCCAGGTATCTCCAAGACCACACAGTATGGACTCCTGGCACTAGGCGAGTGTGCCACCAGAGGGAAAAGCTGACCCTGTATTTCTGTGTGTGTGTAGATGCTTCTCTGAAATCCCACATTCCCGGGTCAGTAGCCAAGGATATCCAGCATATCTATAGAATGAAGAGTTGAGGGGGGTTTGGAAGACTGTTAGGTATAGTGCTGTCACATGACTCTCACATAGAGAGGCTCGGAGAGACCAAAGGGATACTATGCCCCACGTTAGCTTGGTGAACTAATGAGTTTACTGGAATGAGGAATATGGGCGACTCCAAAGTAGCTTCTAATTGGGAAACCCTCTGGGTAACTTGAAAGCAGCTATTGTTCAGACCAATCCCACCCACTGCATGGATGACTCACAGGGAACTGGACCATCAAAGACTCCCCTGGGTGACTCATGAGCAGTGACATTTCTGAGGAGTCCCAACCCTCAGTCAGCAGGAAATGATTTGTCTCACTGGGTGTGGCTTGAGCATATACGAGACCTCAAAACCCACTTCCTCCAACAAGGCCACCCCTCCTAATGGTGCCGCTCCCTTTGGGGGCCATTTTCTCTCAGACCACCATCCTGCCTACATAAACTACGTGAGAAAAGAGACATCATGAGCCTTGAGATTCTCCCTTCCCTCCATGAGGACAGCTAACAGGCCCCGTTAAATTCGCCTGCAGACGGTCGCTGATTCAAGACGGCGCCTTTCATGTATGTAAAATGAAGGGGAAATGCAGGGTCTTAGCCCAACCATGGATGGCCCAGCTGGGTCCCAGGAAAGCTCGAGTGTTCCCCAGCCGCCCAGGATGCCAGAGACAACCAGACGCAGTGGGGAGTCTAGTCAAGCAGGAACTCGGTTATTGCCCTATAGCAAGCATCCTTTAAAGCAAAAAACGACAGGGTGGGACGCCAGCCAGTCAATGGTTTTAAAGGTCAGCCTATCAGGTGTCTAGGCACCGCATGATTTACCTAGTGAACATGAGCCATTCGTGCAGTGACCTCATCTGTTTTGATCGTGGCAACCAATCACCTTTTTTTTTTTTTTTTAATAAACATCTCAGGACTCGCCCTCTCGACTTCCCCTTGCCACATCTTTGTCTGGCTCGTGTGCCCTTCAGGGAAACATGGGCAGGTAGGCATTTAAAATGCTTAACCAGCCAAAGTCCATTTGTCTTTTCTGATGCTGTGATAAAACACTGAGCAAAATACAAAACAAAACAAAACAACAAACAAAACGCAAACTAAACCCAAATGGAGGAGGAAAGAGTTTATTTCAGCTTACCAGTTATGGGCCATCGTTGTGGGCGGCCAGGGCAGGGACTCAAACCTAAAGGCAGGATCTGATGCAGAGGCCATGCCGTTTACTGGCTTGCTTTCTTACATATCCCTCAGCTCATCTGTCTGGACATGGCGCTGCCCTGAGTGGATGGACCTTCTGACATCAATTATCAATTAAGAAAATGTTGCACAGACATGCTCATAAGCCAATCTGATGGATACGGTTTTTCAATGGAGATTCCCTCTTGCCAGGTGTCAAGTTGACAGCCAAGATTAACTGCCATACTTTCCCAGAAACACTGAGTTGCTTTTGAAGTGAAGTTGCTTCTTGATGACTGGAGTTGGCCAGCTGTATTACGCTGCACAGTTCTCCATCAGAAAATACCGTATCCCGTCATTTTCTCACACTAGTAGGCGCTAGAAAGTCAAAGATTAAGGATCCAGAGGGTTTCTGGTGGATTCTTCCTAGTTTGTAAAGGTCCATTTTGGCTTCATATAGACCAAAGACAAAAGGAACTTCTGAATGTGAGGATTGGCAGGGTGGATGGAATAGTAGCTTCCTGGTGTCTCTTATCTGATCACCCCAATCTTATTTAAACTTAATTATTCTCTTTACAACAAATACAATCACATTGGAAGTTGGAGCTTCAAAATGTGAACTTTAGAGAGGGTAAGACACAAACTTTTAGTCATCACAAAGTCTGTTTTTTTTTTTTGGCTTTTCTTGAGACAGAGTTTCTCTGTATAGCCCTGGCTGTCCTGGCACTCACTCTGTACAGACCAAGCTGGCCTGGTACTCAGAGATCCACCTGCCTCTGCCTCCCTAGTGCTGGAATTAGAGGTGTGCACCACCACTGCCTGGACTGAAAGTTATTGTCTGGTGCTTGAGAATTAGTAACTGTGTGTGAGTTTCTTAAGTCTACTGTGTTAGTCAAGACAGCAGCCGCCTATTAATGCACGCAAGGCCCTTTGAACACCATCACTTTCCCCTGCCTCTTTTTCTCAGGCTCTGTGGCATTTCTTGAGCCACACTTTCAAGCAGGCAGGTGGTTGGAGACCACGGACATCTGATGCCAACCGAAGGGCTGGTTGGGTGGAAAATAATTGGCACTCTCTCACAGTCCTGGCTCCACGCTGCAGGACGCTGGCAATGGTCTCCTCACTCTTTTTATTGCTTGCTCCACATTCTGAGGCTCAAGTGCAGCTGGTTGGCGGTTCTGCCTCTAAGGCTGTGGCACTCACCGGCTTAAGTTCTTAATCCACCTGCAGCACGAGGTCCAGGGAAAATGATGAATTATACTAAGTCAAAGATCTCTGACCTAGAAATAGATACCCATGGAGTCTGTTAGATGGAAATTGCACAAACTGTGTCAGGATAATGCTGTCCTCAGACTACACCGAATAGCACATGCAGGGTTTACATGTGAAGAATTGCCAACAAGCCCGAGAGAAGTGCATGTAAATATGACTTTGAAAACTTCTGGTACACACTAATTTTAGTTTCTGTTCTGCCCTGATATTCCCCTCTGCACCTGGAAATCACTCAGGATGAAGTACTTTCCAGAACTGTATTTTTTTTTGTGTGTGTGTGTTTTCAACTGCAGATGCCCGGGAAACAGTAAACTCATGTTTTGTAGCTTTTTCAAATAGAGCTTTTGATTCCAAGCAGTTGAAATGGTTCCTGTTTATGTTTCTTATTGGTGATAGTTTAACTAGCTGGGCTTTGTTTTCTCTGGAATTATGGTTCATTTTTTAAAGATGGTCTTCCTTTAGGAGTTTACTAGTCCCTGGAGCACATTGGTAGCTGAGGAAAAAGGTGTCCAGAGAAATTGAAAGTCTTTTAAGTCTATGGAAAATGTGGCCAGCTGCCATCATTATAAGACAAACTGAGACTTTCTTATACAGAGTTCAAGGACTAGTAAAATCTGAGCAATACTATTTTTTTTTTTTGGTGCAAAGATAGAATGTATATTTTGGAAAGCATCTGTAAAATTAAGTCAAGATAGCCACTTAATTCTAGGATTTGTTATAGGCTCATTACCCTAATGGTTCTTTGCTCTTGTAACCTTCTCTCGTGAGTTAGTTGGTCATGTGTGACAACAGTTGGAAAAGTGTAGATTACTTTTTGAAATGTCTGTCATTCTAGCAGGTAGATGTTACCACCTGACAGCATTTTACCAGCTCTTCCCATACTTGCCAATTAACATTGTCTCGGCAGAGATGGCCGTTCACAGTCTGTAAACGCCTGGGCTCTATATAAGGGCTGAAGGAACAATATGGTAAGAGACTATTTAGAGATAAGTATATTGTATTTAATTCAGATCAGTATAGTGAACAAGAAACCAGACTCCTCTTGAACTCTATAGAAGAAAAACCCAAACATTAATTGGGGCCCTTGACTACCCTTATTCATGTGGCCTATTGTCAGTCAATCTTGATAAAAGATCCCTCTTTTAATCTGTATTATCTTCTCATTCTCTATAAAGCTAGCTTGTTATTTCTACAAATATGTGTGAGCTTTTAGTTTCAATTCTTTGTGTAAGAGGCCAAGAACTTAGAGACACATGATCCTGATCCCCTGTAAAACATTTGGTATGAATCATATGGACATAAAAATGGGAACAGGGCAGGCTTTCCCAAGATTTGCTTCTCCAAGTTTATGGATTAGCGAGTAGGAAGTAGGAATTACAAGCTGGATGTGGGTGAGAAGAAGTGAGAAAACCAATCATTGTTGGTGGGGGGCATCTATTTATTTATTTATTTATCATTGTGTCAAAATACCTTACAGAAGCAACTTAAAGCAGAAAGGTTTAACTTTGGTTCACAGTTTCATGGTGGAGAGGACAAAGCAACAGGAGCAGCTTGTGGCTGTGACAGCAGGAACTTGAAACTGAGTTCACATCTCCAGGCTAGGAAGCCAGGCCAGGCTTCAAGGCTTGCCCTGCAGAGACCCACTTCCTCCAGCTAGATCCCCCCTCACAAGCTTCCACAGCCTCCCTGGAACAGCAGCACCACCCAGGAGTCACATTGTAATAGGTAGTCACAGGTGCTCTGCTAAATGCTTTCCCACAATCTTCAGGGATGGAATCTTCTCTATTAATTTACAGTGTGCAACAGGTTTTCTATTTTTAGTTGGGTAATTAAAAAGGAACTTAGCTTTTGGAGACAGGGCTTCATGTAGCCACGGCAGGCCTCAAACTCACTGTGTTGCTGCAGGTGGCCTTGAACTTCCGACCGTCTTGCCTTCATCTAAGTGCTGGGGTCACAGATGTGTGCTACCACACTCAGCAGCCTCCTTTTCTTTTAGAGGAGAAACCCGAGACCAGGGCCTCACACACAGCAAGCTCTGCAGTTGCTGATATGGTTGAGCTCTCTTGACTTCAAAGAGTCATAGTTATCAAGACTGGCTCGGCAGATCTCTCCTTGTCTGGAAGGCCACGGCTTCCCCAAGATTGAGAAAGAATAAAGTCATCCCAGCAGAATGATGACCGGACACTTGCATCTCACTGGAAATATAACCTGAAGCTTCTATATGTGTTCAGAAAGGGAGTGACATGACAATTGTGTTTGTGATACTTATGTACACGGATGGGAATGGTGGCAGTGTTACTTTCTTCATTATATTCTACACTTGGTGAACAGTTCGGTTATTTCAGCGAGGTTATTTCACTACAGTAGAGTTGTAGTAACATTCTTATAAAAAACGCTCATCTTTTTTTCTTGAGAAAAATGCTGGGCCAGAGGCACACACACATCTCCCCGAAGAAGGCTCAGCATTTCCCCATGATGGCTGTGTCGATTTATCTTCTTACATGTTGTGTAGGAGAGTTCCATCCTGGTTAACTTTCACGTGACGTGAATTTGGATGGGAACGCATACAGCAAAGGACATTGTTTTATCAACCATGGGGACTGTACTGAGACAGGAGTGTCATTAATGCCCAACAATTTCATCATTTGGAAGGTCCCCAAAAAATCAGGTTGTCCCGGCTGCAAGAGGACGACAAGAAAATCCAGATCACCCAGTTCCTGACAAAGGAAGCAATCACCCTCCCAGGCACTGCTTGAGAACCTGGCCCCATCCTTTACCAGTTAACAGCAGGCTATTATCCACAGGTGAGCCAAACGCTCACTGTCATGCGCTGAGCCAAAAGCCAGTTTAAACGATGGTCTTGTGTAGACAGTGATCTTTTTATTTGAGAATAAAAAAAACTGTTTAGCTTAGAAAAGGGAACAGACTTTCCAGGTACCAACTGTAGTATTGTTCCTAACTTGTAGGTTTAGGTAAGAAACTGAGAACTTCTAGCTGTGTCTTCACTTGTGTTTTGAAAGATAACAGCAGAGCTGGATCTGGTGGCACAGGCCTATAATCATAGGCCAAGGCAGGAAAAACACAAGTTCAAGGCCAGCCTTGGCCGCTTAGAGGGATTGTCTCTCAGTAAACTATGAAGAACTCTGGGAGTACAGCTCAGAGGGGAGCGTTTGCCTAGTATGTTGAGGCATAGAAAAGGAAGGAAGAAAGGAAGAAAAAGCAGCATGTTTTTGGTAACTGATTTTATTTCTACTTGATTGGGCTAAGGAATCCCCAGATGGCTACTAAAATCCTATCTTCATGTGTCTATGAGGGTGTATCTGAGAGATATGAACTCTGATGACTGTATGCTGAGGTATGATATATCCTCACCAATGTAAGCATGTAGAGTCCAATCTACCAGGAGCCTGAAGAGAAAAAAGCTGGAAAAAGGCCGTTTTACCTTCTGGAGTTAGGACATCCATTTCCTCAGACTCAGAGCTCCTGGCTGTCTGACCCTTGGACTCTTAGCCAATAGCAGTTCCCAACCTTGGTTCTCAGGCTCAGGGCCTCAGATGGAATTCCAGTGTTAGCTGTCTCTGTTCTCTGGCTTTCAGATGGTGTGCTGTGGTAACCAGTCTCCATGATGGTATGAAGCAATTCTTGGGCTACATCCTCTCTCTTAATATATGCATATATTTCCTATCTGCTCTATATTCTCTGGAGAATCTTGTTAAATATAACACTATAGCAAAAACAAAAATACCTGCCATGGCTTTAAATCTCACCTTAGGCTCACCTTCGCTCTGCGACTCTGATCAAGACTTCGACTCATTGGTCTTCAGTGTTCTACTGTAACCCAGCAATGTCGTCACTTCCCTTTCTGGGTCATGAGACAGTGTTTGAAAATGGAAGTTCAGAGATGTCCAGATATAGGTGGGACATAAATGCTTGGAAACTAGGAGAATGTCTCAGTGGGCAAGAATGCTTGCTGCACAATTGTGAGAACCTGAGTTTGGACCTTCCAGATCTACATCTAAGACTCCAGTACCGGGAAGGGGACAGAAATAGAAGGACCGTGGGCTTGCTGGCTGTGCACCTAGTCAGATAACAGTGTTTCCAGAAACCCTTGCAAGGGCATAAGGCAAAGGATTATAGAGGAGAACTCACAATGTCTTCTCTGCACACAGATGGGTATGTGCACCTACACACAGCATGTACACACATGTGTACCACATATACTACGTTCTTGGTGACATTGTGCTGGTTGATGTCACTATTGGTTTGGAAGTCTGATTTAGATGAGAACCTGGAATTTGGCAACAAACTCACGGTTGACATGGGCAAGTTTTTTTTAATCACATTGTGCCAGGGTCCTTGTATGTAAGAGGTTAGTGGTCACATGGCCTACATTATAGGCTATAGTAAAGATTCTATAGGATGACAGGTGTAAATCTCTTACTTAGAGAATGCATAATAGTAGCAGAATGTATTTGTTTCTTTTCCCATTATAAGATTTTTCCTATAGAAGAATTGATTTTTAACATTCTACATTTCCCACAACTTTAGCTCAAAAGGCTAAAGTTGTATAGCATTTAATGGTGGTGAAGATTTGCACTTTTCTTTTTTGAACTAGGATATGTAGACTTGTGATTTTTTAGTTGAACATTTCTTCTATAATGTACTGTCTTTTCAGTTTATATTTACTATATACTTAGTCATGACAGCTGCTATCATCCCTCAAATGATAATTTAAAAATCTTTAAAGTGTGTGTGTGTGTGTGTGTGTGTGTGTGTGTGTGTGTGTGTGTGTGTGTGGGCCAGAGGAGGGCATTGGATCCTTGGGAGCTGGAGTCAGAGGCAATTGTTAGCTGTTTGACTTGGGTTATCAGAACTGAACTTGGTTCGTCTGGATGAGCACCAAGCAGTCAGCCTCTGCGCCATCTCTCCACCTCTGAATTCCTAGGTGGCTATGGACACTGATCAGAATGCAAGAGGGCGAGCCTGCCTCTAGGAAAAGCCGGTGAAATCAGGTGTCTTTGCTGAGGCATTTTGGCAAATTGTAGGGGTAATTATTGTGAGTCAATACTAGTGTGTAGAGGAGCAGATCATGGATTCATGACAACTTGTGACTTGTGAAATTGCGGCACTTAGCAAGACCTGCCTCATTTCCCTATCTTCGCTGACAGAGTCCTCTATTTTCTTTCTCGCCTCCAGGCCTGAAGTTGACAGGTAATTAATGCATTATTAATTAGTAACTATTAGTGTGTGGACCAGCACCCTTCTTCTTTCATTTCCTTCACTCAGAGAAAATGGTTTCTGATTGCCTTTTCTCAAATGTAAGCATTCATTGTAAGTGAATACGTGAGTAGACCATTTCACATTTTCCACTACTGTAGTTGTTTCCTCTGGGTGGAAACATTGCCCACTGGAAGGAGGAGAAAAGCTCACAGGGCTAGTGAAACTCCTAAGACTTAGGAAACGTACATTTCCTAGACCCCTTCTGGGAGTGATGTAAGCAGTGAACAATACTGGGGTGGGAGACTCTTTTGTTGTGTAGCTGCCTTCAAGTTGTGGTGAGGACCCCAGTGACCAGCTTTCTGAGCACCGTGGAGCTGCTTGAGTCACCCATGCACCCATAAGTAACCCTACTAACCTCATCGGCTCACCAAGCTGGACTTGCATGGAATAGCTTTTTGTGATCTGTCTTTGTCCTATCTATGTGGGAACAATAGAATGTTTGCCCATAAAAAGTTATACAGGAGAGGGAACTGGGATTGATATGTAAAATAGGATTGTTCCTAATTTAAATTAAAATTTATGAAAAAAGTTACACGGCAGCAGATCACAAGTATTTACATACTGAAATAGAAGCCATGTATTGGAAATTACTTTCAGTTATCTTTTATATTGCAGAGTTGCTATTAGTGCCTTAGAATTGGAGCTGTACATTTAAGGTGCATGTTTTAGTTCTTTCATAATTGTACATACCAAAGTGAGTAATGACACTGGCAGGGTTGGATCTTCCCCCGGGAGCCCCCTGCAGTTGCACTTGGTGGGTTTTCTAGTTTTCAGCCTTGTCCAGAACAAGCTTAGGCAGGCAGAGACCGCATTGTCGTTTGTTTAATTCTCCTATTGCGTGCGTATAACTTTTCTTATTAGAATTGAAAATAGATTCTTTCTCACACAATTTATCCTCCCTCCCTCCTCCTCCTTCCAGTTCCCCCCTCCCCTCCAGATCCACTTCCGTTCTGTCTCTCATTAGAAAAGAACTGTCTTCTAAGAGGAAACAACCAAACGTGATAAAACAAAACATAGTAAGATGAAGCAAAAACTTCCATATCGAAGTTGGACATGGCAACCCAACAGGAGGAAAAGAGTCCCAAGAGCAGGCACAGGAGTCAGAGACCCACTTGTCCTCACAGTCAAGAGTCCCATAGAAATAGTAAGCTAACAGCTGTGATATATGCACAGAGGATCTGGTGTAGACGCATGTCTGCCCTGTGCTTGCTGCTTCAGCCTCGGTGAGCTCATATATGCCTTGCTCAGTTGATTCAGAAGACAGTTCTCCTGGTGCCCTCCATCCCCTCTGACTCTTACATCTCCTCGTCGGCAGAATTCCTGAGCTCCGGGGGAGGGGTTTGACGGGGACCTCCAATTTAGACTCTCTCACACATAATGTCTATCTGTGGCTCTCTGCATCCGTTCCTGTCTTCTGCCAGAGGAAGCCTCTCTGATGGTGACTGCACTAGGTGTCCACACCATCTCCAGATGTCCACCAATTCCAGCTGTCTTTCCATGTGCTCTCTCTCTTCATTCCATCTACACCCAACGGGATTCCTTCTACCAGCTCCACCTGCCCAGAGTCCCCCATAAAATCTATTTCTATTCTCTTTTTCCAGGGAGATCCTTACTTTATGTAATCCTCTTTATCTAATCTATCTGAGTCTATGTATTGTAGATTAGTTATCATTTACTTAATGGTTAATAGCCACTTATGAGTGAGTGCATACTATACTTGTCTTTTGAATCTGGGTTACCTCACTTAGGGTGATTTTTTTTCTGGTTCCATCTATTTGCCTGCAAATTTAATGATGCCATTTTTAAAAAACAGCTGAGCAATACCCCATTGGTACTTGCACTGCATCTTCCTTGCCCATTCTTCTGTTGAGGGACATCTAGATTGCTTCCAGTCTCTGGCTATTATGAATAAAGCTGCAATGAATATGGTTGAGTAACAGTTCTTATGTGGTAGGACGTAGTGCCTTTTACGTATGTGCCCAAGAGTGGTATAGCTGAGTCTTGAGGAAGATTGACAAGTGATTTTCTGAGGAACTACCATATTGATTTGATAGTGGCTCTATGAGTTTACACTCCCACTGGCCACCCTTGCCAGCATCAGCTGCCATTTGTATTACTGATCTTAGCCATTTGACAGGTCTAAGATGGAATCTCAAAGTAGTTTGAGTTGCATTTCCTTGAAGGCTGAGGATGGTGAGCATTTCTTTGTGTCTTAGCCATTTGAGATTTGTCTATTGAGAATTCTCTGTGTAGAGCTGTACCCCATTTTAAAATCAGATTATCCAGCTTCATTTATTCCTTGTATTGTCTTTGTTTTTATTTCATTGATTTCAGCCCTTAGTTTGAGTATTTCTTGCCATCTATCTGGCTTTGGTATGCTTACTTCTTTTTGTTCTAGAGCTTTCAGATGTGATGTTAAGTTGTTAGTATGAGGTCTCTCCATTTTTTAAAAATGCCCTTTTTATTGATTCTTTGGGAATTTCACATCATGCACCCCAATCCTACTCACTTCCCCGGCCCTCTGTACCTGCCCTTTACCCTTGCAGCAACGAAAATTTAAAAAGAAATAAAAATAAAAACAGATAAAATATTAACACACACACATAACACACACACACACACACACACACACACACACACACACACACCACTTCACTCCTCCATCTTTCCTGTCTCCTTTTACCAGCTCTTTGTTTGTCTTAGTGGCATTGCGAGCACAGTGTGTAATGCAGTAGACCCCTTTGCCCAAACAGTTTTCCTTGCAAATGTTCACTGTGTAATGTGTTGTTGAAGGGCAGGGTCAGTTCTCCCAGTGGGAGTGGGGTGGGGTATTAGCTTTTGCAGCAGGGACAGCTCAGCATGGCCCTCGTGGTGTAACGCATGGATTGCATGGGCCCCTGTGCTTACATGGGTGAACAATAACATAGACTCAGTTGCAGTAGGACCATGGACCCAGACATGGCCCTCAGTAACAGCTTGGGCCTGGATGTCTCCACGGCCCCCGGGGGGCAGCATAGACCTCTCTCAGATCAGCATGGGCTCAGCATCTGCACAGCCTTTAGTGGTAATAGGAACCATAGACATTAATGCAGACCCTGGATGTGGTAGGACCCCATACCCAGACAGCCCTCAGCAGCAGCTTGGGCTTAGACAACATCATGGCCTCACGTGGCAGTACAGACCACTCAAATTTGCATGGTCCTGGCAGTGGTATGTCCCTACGACCACAGGTGGCAGCCCAGGCCTTGCTGTCACCATGGCCACAGTGGCACTGCAGGCCACTCGGATCAGTGTGGCACCTGCTCTAGTGTGGCCCTCAGACACCAACAATGGCTCCAGATGTTGACCCAGACCCCAGGCATCCGAATAGCCTTCAGCGGTAACAGGTGCCATGGACATTAACACAGACCCTGACTGTGGTAGGACTAAGGCCAGACTTCAACTTGGGCCTGGATGGGCCCAGTTGTTACCATGATATCTGATGGCAGCTGAATGGCTCTGGTAGCAACATGACCCTCAGATACTAACGTGGCCTCAGGTGTTCTGTAAGTTTGGCTATCTGTATATTCATTTTCATTGGGTCCTAGAAAATCTTTAACTTCTTTCTTATTTATTCCTTGACCCATTTTTTTCATCCAGTAGAAACTTGTTCAGTGTCCATGGGTTTATAAGCCTCCTGTTGATTCTATTGATGTTGATATCCAACTTTAATTCATGGTGGTCTGATAGGATACAGGAAGTTATTTAAATTTTTTTTTTTTGTCTCTGTTCTGATTGAATATTCCCGATTCTCCTTGGGCCACGGCTGACTATTGCTCTTTGAGGAATATGGGGCCTGGAACCCATTCAGAAGAAGCAGTTGTCCAAAGTGACTTGTGGGAGGTAAGTCAGAGGAGCATGGGAGAGCAATCGGAAGTCTCTGGCCAGGGCTACACAGGGCTGATTTCGTGTCTGTGTATTTACAGGTTTTCTTTTCCTTCTTCCAGATTCTGTTTAAATACTCCTTTCCTTCTGTCTGGATTATTTTGATTGTTAGTGTGCCCCAGGTTATCTATGTTGTATCTCGTCCTTTCTTAAGGCTGAATGGTGTTTGTGTACACACACAGACACTTCCTTCTGTAATATGGCTGCTGTGTTACAGTGAGGGCCAAAGCTTATGGCTATCTTTTAGAGGTGGCAATTTTCTTTTCTTAAGGTGTGGCACCAAGAGAGGGGTTGCTGGACCACAGTGCAGTTGTAGCCTTAATTTCCTTGGGAATCTCCATATTGTTTTCCATAATAGTGGTAAGAGCTTATATCCAGCAGTGTACGAGGACACCTATTTTGGCCATTAGACTGTACCCATGATTTACTTTTATGTGTGTGCTTACCATACTCTTCTGAGAGATAAAATCACCGTGTGTTCAGAAGCTGCTCTGTATTGTGTCTGTCCGGTGCTTCACAATCTCCCTTTGTTTGACTTGGCAACATCTTCAAATTGTCACCTCCACCACCTCAGTACAATAGGTATTACATTTCGTTCTCTTATTTTCCCTTAAATCACCATAAATTATCATTTTCAAAGTGGCTCTGAGGCACTGTGTATCACCCAAAAATCTTATTAAAAAGTGTATATTCTAAGGCCTCTTCCAAATAGGCAGGGGCAAACTTTTTGGAGGTAGGTCTAGAAACCTGGATTTCAGTGTTCTACGCAAGACAAAGTTCTTATTTTTTCCTCCCCTTCCTTCTATCTCCCTGATGCTTCCCCATCCCATCCACAGATTGAAATTTAGGATCTACTCTATACCATATTTAAAACATTAACACACACTATATCTTTAATTTTTAAAATGACTATAAATTGTATATTTTATTTTGTAGTTAAGGGGCTCAAAAATAAATGCTTTGTTTAGGATCAGATAACTAGTAAGTTACAAAGCTGGGGGCAGGGGGAGCCAGGTGGTCAGTGAAAAAATAACCATAAACGGTGAGAACAAAACCTTTGACCTTTATGTGGGGATTGGGTATGGTAGTGGATTAACCACCCAACTCAGATTGCAAGGGTCTCTCTGGTAGCTGCCTGTAGACATAGGCTAAACTGTGAGTTAAGTGTTTGGCAATGGAACTCAACTACCATTCCATTTCTGTGATAAGAACTGTCTCGTTGGGAGCCTTGAGTGAAGGACGAAGTGATGAGTTCATTACATCTGGGCCAGCTGTAGACGGTCTGTGTAGAGGAGCAAGGCGAGGCTCCAGGCAGATCCTCTTGTTGCTGCGATTGGGACTGAACTGAAACGACAGGGGATCTAAGCTCATTTTCTGCTGGCACAGTATCTGCAAGTGAAAGTTCTTAAAAGGCTTATAAAAACTTAAAAGGCCCTTTGACATCAAATAGCTCTTACAAATTAATCAGAAACATACGGATTAAATGTCTCATAAAATACATTTAGGTTTAAAATTATGGGAAAAAGCTCAGGGCAAAATGTCTTTTAGGTTTGTCCAAACCCAACTCCAAATTCTTTGTAAGAACTGGAAATACTTTGCCAATAAACGATGACACTGAGCACACGTGTAGCGCCTTCAGGTAGATGATGGGTGGGAAGGCGGAGCTCCAGTCTCCCGCAGTGGGCGTGGCCTGACTTTATGTGGGGTTGTGAAAGTCAGTGCTGGGCTGGCTTCCTGGATGCCGGTAGTGGGATGGCAGTGGCCTGAGGAGATGGACAGTTTGGAAGTGAGGAGGCTGGTGGTTTTTCTTTCTTTCCTCAGCACCAAGCCTTCCTCCCCTTTGTAGAGTGTTTTAGAAACCCTCTTCCTGTAGAGAGATCTGACTGGTGATGAGAAGATGTGTATTCTAATCAGTCTCTGTTGCTTCCCAGTTACCATTCTGTCCTCAAACGTCTCAGTTCCTCACCCGCTTCAAGGGGCATCGCACAACTTTGGAGTGGTTGGCAGGTTTAGGGGAGATGAAGCGGTAACTCATGTAACACAGGGCCGAGTACTTTCGAGGTGCTTGGTAAATGACTACGGTTGTTAGTCTTTGATAGGACCCTAATGTCTTCAATTTTATGAACGAGAAAAGAGGTAGTTGCCAATCTGAACACACCAGGAAAGAGTAACATAGGAGAGAAAAAGAATTTTCCTTGTGTCCAAACTGAGGGTAAACTTCAGTACTGAATTTGAAATTAAACATGGGAATGAATGTCCCTTATGTAGAGAGAACCTATCTACTAAATTATCCTTTGGTTACGAGTGACTTCTTTTAATTTTTTTTATTATTTAATATTTTTTCTTATTTTACATATCAATCCCAGTTCCTTCTCCCTCCCATCCTCTCGTTTTTATTATGTTTATTCTACCTATCCAAGAGCATAGGAGATCTTTCCATTTTCTAGTATCTTCTTTAACGTCCTTCTTTAAGGACTCAAAGTTCTTGCTATAGAGATCTTTCACTTGTTTGGTTAGTGTTACCTCAAGATATTTTACGTTGTTTTTGGCTATTGTAAAGGATAATGTTTCTCTTATTCTTTCTCAGCCCTTTCTTGTCTGTATGTAGTAGGTCTACTGATTTTTTGAGTTAATCTTGTATCCTACTACATTAATGAAGGTGTTTACCAGCTGTACGAGTTCTCTGGTAGAGTTTTTCGGGTCACTTATATAAACTATCATATCATCTGCAAATAGTGAACATTTGACTTCTTCCTTTCCAATTTGTATCCCCTTGATCGCCGTTTGTTGTCTTACTGCTCTAGCTAGAACTTCAAGGACAATATTGAAGAGATATGGAGAGAGTGGACTGCCATGTCTTGACAAATGACTTCTTGGTTCTTTCCTAAAAGAAAAAAAGAAAACGTATAAATCACAGATGCCTATGGCTGTTTAGTCTTTTTAATTTTTGTTTGGAAATGATCCAGGGTTTGAATAATTTGGTGTGTGTGTGTGTGTGTGTGTGTGTGTGTGTGTGTGTGTGTGGTCTGTGTGCTTTATGTGTGTATACATGCAGAGGCCACAGGAGGATGTCAAGTGTCTTGTTCTTTCACACTTTGCCTTGTTTCTTTGGCATAGAGTTTCTCACAGAACCTTGAGTTAGGCTGGCAGGCAGCTCCAGTAATCCTCCGGTCTCCACTCTTGATAGTGCTAAGGTTACAGGTCCACATGTAGCCATAGCTGGTTTCATATGTGGGTGCTGAGGATTTGAACTCTTGTTCAGTAAGCACTCCTACCTATTGAATTATCTCCCTGATTTTTTTGGAATATTGTTTTGTTTTAAAGATTTTTGGGAGGGAAGAATGATGAGCAAAGGGGTCAAGACAAGGCTGGAGAAACCCACAGAATAAGCTGACCTGAACAAGGGGGAGCTCATGGACCCCAGTCTGATAGCTGAGAAACCAACATGGGACTGACCCAGACACCCTGAATGTGGTGTTAGTTAGGAGGCCTGGGCAGTCTATGGGGCCTCTGGTAGTGGATCAGTATTTATCCCTAGTGTATGAATGGACTTTGGGAGCCCATTCCACATAGAGGGACACTCTCTCAGCCTAGACACATGGCAGAGGGCCTGTGTCCTGCTCCAAATAATTTGACAGACTTTGAAGATCCCCCATGGAAGGCCTCACCCTCCCTGGGGAGCAGAAAGGGGAGGGTGGAGGGAAGGGGTGGAGGGTGGGAGAGGGAACTGGGGTTGACATTTAAAACAAGATTGTTTTAAATTTAAATAAAAACGTTTTTGAGTTTGTGAGTACATAGCCCACCTAGAAATAGATACTTTTCCTGTGAAAAAGCCTCAATACATTTTGGTCAGTTTCTTCTACTCTCTCCAGTGTAGGCTTCTATGCTTGCTACTGCCAATACAGAGCACAATCATTAAGCACAACTTAGAGCTAAACAAGTCTTTAGAAGTGGATCCCTTCCATTTTCTCTCAACGCTTCCTTCCGCTTTGACACCTCACAGAGTATCCAGAGTTGTGACTCGGTTTGTTCATCTGTGGGAGGGTCCACTGACAGAGATGCTTTGAGGTTAAAATGTTTTGGTGTTACCTAGATTCTACAAAGGGGACCTGTAGTGAATGTGCATGAATCTAGCTGTCACACAGTACAGTATACATGTTTGCAGGTCCATAGTGTCATTTAGGTATTTGAAAAACAAGTTAGCATCAAAGCATGTGTCCTGTTAGTAATTTATATTTATACTCATATTTATGTTCACATTTACTTATGTGTCCTTAAGCACTATGTATCAAGTAGAACACATATGTCATGCCGAGAAACCAAATGCGAATCTCTGCTGTTACTGGTCCCATAGCCATTTGTTCACTGGTGTGACTGTTAGCATACTTTACTTAATTACGGATTGTAAATGAAAGGCAGAGGGCTAAAAGGCAGTAATTCAATGGTACCATGAGAATTCAATTTGTTTTATTGGTCCCGAATTTATGGCTCACTGTAATTTTGCTTATATATCACAGTGTTACAGGTTTTTTTTTTTTTTGGGGGGGGGCATATCTGCAGTGGAAAAAAAGCCATCCATGGCTGAAAATCTTTTGTTAAGACTGGATTGCATAAGCTCATAGCGGTGTGTTGCATAAGAGGACAGTTTACAGTCATCGTGGTAACAGAGGCTGCTGCTGGAAAGAAAAGATAGCAATATCTGTAAAACTGCACCTGCAAGGAGGCTGTAATTTCTGTGTGGCTGTCATGGGCAATGCGGACCATGGACTGTTACCTTTCTAAGGGCTTCGTGCATTTCACATGATTTGTTACAGCTCCTGAAGGACTTGCTTGAGTATACTCACATGGATTGAGATGGATGTGTATTCAGATGCACAGATGTGTATATAGTAATAGACTTATACACATATATAATATGCACACACATTGTGCTTGTAATTTATTGCAAAGAAAATAAACAAGCTAAGTGGCTAAAACTTGCAAAACAGCCAAATACAGACAAAAGGAGCCTTTCCGTGTGCCTGTTAAGCTCAGGATGAATCCCTGGAAAGTTGTTTAGGCTTTCAAGGGGAAACCTCAATCTTGTTGATGAACCATAGCCAAGGGCCAGAGTCCCTCTCCTGTACAAGCACTCTGTGGTCCCATTTGTCATTGTTGCTCTGGGCTCTACTGAGCTACGTTCAGACCCAGCCCCAAGTGCCCATGGATGTGACTGATTCCAGCAGAACCAAATGAGGCTTTTTCCCCCCATTTTTCTGTTGTCATCACAAGTTGTGTATAATCCCATTCTCTTGGTGCCAAATGATCCCCAATTGCAAATGAGTCAATATTGTGAGTCATTGAAATACCTATAGTCTAATCTGTATGGTTAAAAAAAAATAACTCCACACAGCAAACAATGAAAGTATGTCATTTGATTGTCTCTGTTTTTGAACAACACCCCAACCATTCACAATACCCTCAGCCCCATTATTTGTTCTCTACTGGTTACCTATTGCTACAACTATGTTATGATCAGAAATAATTATATAATGTTATGTTGCTCATGGTGAAATTATCCGGGCATAGTCTAGAGGGCAGTCTTGGCTGGGCTTTCTCTAAACATGTTTGATTATCTGGGTGGTCATGATCTGAGATAGAGGGAAATTCTTGTGCCACAAATCTTATGCCTTCTGACAGCTGAGCCAGGTAGGGCCAGATGTGCAGTTGGCAGAGCTGCAAGAGGGAAGCACAGCTTAACTGTGAAATCCTTAAAAGTCTTATTACACCAGGGTTTGCTAACGTCTCATTGGCCAAGGTAACTCAAGTTGATGAGCCCGGAATTGGAATGGAGAGTATTGCCAAATCACTTGACAAAACACACGGATGTGGAAAGGGGTGACAATACAATTCTGATAAATCATAGGTTCTTCTTCCTAAAGAAGCTGCCCCCTCCCCCAGGGAAGGAGCCACTCCTCTACAGTGATGGTTTTATGTAGAGCTCAGCTCACACATCTACTTCTATAAGTGTGAGAGAAGATAGGGAACTAGGAGGTGGCTTGGTGAACTGAAGGCATAGCGTGTTCTTTGTTATTCCTCTTACTAAGAGATAGCTTTATCTCTCTGTGCCCTTTGGTGTGAACTGAGCCAGCTGCACAGACGGACAGAAGCAGGAGAGGATATACTTGCTCTAGACCAGTCTTACCTGGCCTCTTCCTTTGGAATGTTTGCCCTCAGGATGCCTCCACTTGGAATGTAGTGGCCATGAGATGCCATGCCGGGTTCTCTGGTCAAAAGACGACCTCTACTACAGCCTTGTGACTTTGATAGTTCTGCTCACCAGATCACTACAGCTTCAGCCAGAATCAGGTGGACGAGGAGACTTTCTCAGCTTAGTCATACTCCTGACAGATGAAAAGTTATTAATGTTTTTGGTCACTCATTATTGGAATGGTGTGTTATGTAGTCATAAATAGTAGGACTAATGCATGGTTAGCATTATAGTCAAGGGGGCAGGGAAGAAGGTACTTGTAGCTATTCCTAAAGACTTTGAAAGTGAAATAGGCTTATTTTACCTAAACTCAACCAATTTTGGAAACAATTACTTGAAAAAGTAGATCCCCATTTGTTAAGGGCTCTAACCTCAAGTCAACAGCCACAGAAACTTAGAAATGTCTCAGCCCTCCTATGCTTTCAGGCAGCAGTAGCTTGGGCTGTGTTCTCTACTCTGAACTCCAGAGGGCACTGCAGAGAGCTTTTCCCAAGCAAGAAGAGGGTAACTTCCCTCTTGCCTCCTAATGCAGGCATGTGTCCTTTCAAGCTGCGTGCGAGAAGACACACACACGTCACTATTTTAAAAGCCCAGATGTGATTTTTTTCTGTGGCTACTGTCTTTCTTCAGTGATGCCTGGCACGGTTCAGGGCCCAAGTGCCATCCATTCATTGTTGAAAAGTCACTTCTGTTTATGACATTAGACTTACTTGTGACAGAGACTTGCTGTTGTGTCTGATAATTTAGACCTTATCTTCCCAGGTCAAAAAGTATCTCCACGTGTGGCCCAGATCCTACGGGTTTCGTTCTTACTTTCAGTTTCAGACAGCTGGGAAAGTTGACGCGAGTCGTCGAAAATTCCTGTTTTACTCAGAACAGCCACACAAGCACCTTGCTAGAGGCGAGCAGCAAGTCTGGTGTGGTAATGATAGCTCTGGGTACAGGTCCAGGAAAGAGTACCAACTAAATGATGCCCGTGAATCATTTCAGCTTCTCCGGGTCTCACTCTCTTTGTCTATAAAGTGGGGCGGGTATGTAGATTAGAGATGATAGTCTCATGAAGCCAATTCCCCTTACACACTTGCAGCATGTTACAGAGAATCCGGAGACACCAGCGGTAACTTTCAGAAAGTCCTTTGAGTTTGCACTGCACGGTGGAGAAGAGTGGGACATCATTGGGAACGCGCGCCTTAGGGAAATGAGCGCATTTTGGATCCTTACTTCCTGCTTCCTGTGTTTAGTTGAAAACAAGACCTATGGTCTTAACAGCACTTCTCTGATTTATGGCCAGTACTCGTGGAAGCAAACCCAAGGCGAGTTTAGGTTGGAGTATAGCAAAGTGGGGCAAATGACAAAAATTGTCATTTTAAGAAATGCATGGAAATTCTAATTCTTCCCTTCACGGTGGAGAAGGGGTCTTCCAAGAGACTAGATGGGGGCATGCATCTCTCTATCTTCTGAGCATTTAGGAGTGGCCAGCTCTCTCAGGGCAGCCCTGCTATCCGTATATCCTGGCTGGACCCATTCCCCACGAAGGGAGTGGACCACCTAGGGTTTAGGGTGCAGGCTGAGGGGAAAGCCATTGGCCGGATGAAGGCACGTATTTCTGTAGCAAGGCTCTTGGGTGATGATGGCTTGATAAGATGGCGAGCATGGCATCCAAAACTTGGAAAGGTGTGTTTATATGCTGGTGGCAAACTTGGTGGCCACGTGGAGGCACTGAAATACTTCTCAAGTACTGTGGGTAATTTTTAAACCCATGTGCATTTTAATGGAAATTTAATCATATGTTTCAGATTTATTTATCCTGAAATCATCAAAATGTTGTTTTGTGAGAGGGATTCATGGTCCAAGAAGCTTTTTGAGTTTTTACAATAAGCTTTTTAAGAACTTCTCTTTTGCTTATAAACAGGAAACCATGTATCATTGAGCACAAAGTTAACCCTGAAAGTTTCAAGTTTGACTTGAAACTTTGAAGTCATGAACATTGCGACCATTCTGTGGGGAAATGGATTTCCCATGGTTACTCCTCAGAAGTCTATAGCAAAACAGCTTGGGATTCCAGGAATACTAGCTGTCTTTCTAACATCGATGAATTCCCTGAAATGCAGAGGATCAATTATAAATGCTATAGTTTTCTTGTTTTTTTTGATTTTGTTTTTGTTTTTTTTTTATTTTTATTTTTTTTTTTTTTGGTCACTTGCTTTCGTTCATTTTAAATGTTTTTCTTTCTACAAAAGTTGAATGAAGCACAAATCCACATCATAAGCAAGTTTTATTCCATGTCAGGTTTCTTATTAGTACTAAAAAGCTATACTAAGTTAATAAACAAATAAGAAGATAGTGCAGCTAGAAGGAGTCATATACAAGCAAATTCTGCTTGACCCGGCTGGCTATGTGTGCAGGGCAGGAGGTGAATTCATGTGTGGTGGCAGCTTCTCACTTCCCAAATTCACCAAGAAGTGAAGCACTTTCCCCCAAACACTCAAACACTGACTCTAAACACGAAAGAACTAACTTTTAAGATGCTCCCTTTGCTTTTCATTTTATGCGTGAGTGTTTATCTGCACGTGTGCCTGTGTACCATGTTCCTGCCTGGTGCCTGCAGAAGGCAGAAGAGGGCATCAGATGCCCTGGAACTGGAGTCACCTTGTGGTGCTGGGAGCTAAACCTGGGTCCTCTGCAAGGGCAGCCATGCTTGTAACTGCTCTAGTTCCAGAATTAATTGTTTTAAACATTTATGTGTTTATATATTTACGCCTTCAAGCTCACGTGCCTTACTTATATTCTTTATTTACATTATTACACTGTCTCTTTCTAGCATAGGTACATAACATGCTTTTAATCTTAACTCTTTAACTTACATAATCTTTATTACTTTAATTATACAAACCTTTAATCTTATGTATGTTTAGGCTAAAATAAAAAACATTTAAATTTACTTTTGACTTATATGCTTTATTTACTTACATATTTGAATAGTCTGGATTAATATTTGTATTATAATTCTTTTATAGGTTGTGCAAAATATGCCTATATGTACTTTATCTCCTTGTTGACATGAATTTGAAGACTTTATATAAGTAAAATGTCCTGACTATTAAATTAAGAACTGATCACTTTGTTCTTTTTCTCCATGGTGATTGGGGAAGCCTATAGTTAGAAATCAAATTTGGAGACTGTGGCTGTGATGGCTAGGCCAAATGCAGAATGGTCGCTTTCTGAGAGTTTGCTAGGATGTGTGTTATAAGTTGGTCTTCCGTGACAATGCCATTTCTCTTCTGAGGTTACACCTGTCTCTCTTTCTCTCTGACTCCCTTTCTCTGTACATTTGTATTTACATGCGTGTAAAAATAGATCTTCAGGTTCATCATTACCTGGTAAAACTTTATGCAATTTCTGTGAGTATACAATTTTTATTAAGATTCAAACTATGATTATTTTAAAAAGCAACCCTGATATGAAATAATTAATTTGAATTTTACCTGTGCTCTCACAGCCTCTACATGACAAGTTGTAGTGGTCTAAAGACAGTTTCAGAAATAGTTCTTATACTAAGAGGTCCTTGTTTTATTGCTCATAATTAACCATGGACTAAATATAAAAACATCAATACCAAACAAACATACCTACTTGGAGAAATGAACACTTAAAAATACCTATAAAGGATGGTCATATGGTGATTGAGTGCTTGCATGGCATAAGGTCCTGGGTACAACACACACACACACACACACACACACACACACACACACACACACACACACTGAACTTTATCAATGGTACAATCATAGCCTTATGAAGCAGCTGACTACAAACTCCCTGGTTCACATCCTTCCTGCCTGTTAGAGGAACTCTATCAGATCTTCCTGGGAGATCAATAAAGAGACCTGGTGGAGAGACACAACACAAATAATTGCTCATCCTGTGTCAAATCCGCTCCCATCCGCTCTGGGAAACCCTCCTTGTGGCAGGAAGCAGCCAGGTAGCATGGAATAAAAAGATCAGTGACTTCTGCCAAGAAGGAACCCAAGAGCCAGCTGGCTCTTCCCAAGCTTGGTGGGCAGTGGCCGAGAGTTGGATGGCAAATGCCAAAGGAAAAGCTTCAGAAAGGAGCATTTGATAGCGCCAGGGAAAGGAGGTGGAGGAATTTAGCACATAAATAAAATATAAACAAACAAACGTAAAAACGGGCTTCATAGGCACAGTGCAGTGTGCTAGCTGTGCAGGGATGTGTCACCCTGGGTGGTTACGACTTTTGGAGAGATGCAGAGCTGAGCTGGGGTGGTGCAAGCAAGATGCTATGTTTAATGTGGGAGGCTGAGGGCTTTTGAGGCTCCATTTGCAAACTGGGTCAAACTGTGCCCTCTGTGCGCCGGCCACAGCACTCTGCACTCTGAATCTGACCATGTGCGCAGGCCACAGCACTCTGCACTCTGAATCTGGCCATGTGCGCAGGCCACAGCACTCTGCACTCTGAATCTGACCACATCACTGCATGTGATGGCTGTTGCTGCTGCAGAATACACGGTTTGAGAAATGCAGAGCACAGAGGACACAGGAACATACACTGTGGCCGATGCTCCCCTGGTGTGGTCCTCCACCCATACATCGCCGTCTTATTTTTATTTTTAATAGTAATTATGTAAAATATTTATATTTAATATAGAAGTATTTTGAGGCATAGTATGGGTCTCGTATGGGAAGAGGGCTTCTGGACAGGATGGCAGGAAATCTTACAGACATATTTTTATTTTGGATTTTTTGCCAAATAATCTTCATGTAAGTTTAGTTTGGGTTTTGGTCACAGTATATTTAAAATTCTTCTCATTTATTTTTGCATTGCTAGAACCAAACCCAGGGAGGGCTCCATGTGCCATGATCGCTCTAGCCAAGGTCCTCTTTTTTTTCCTTCACTTTAAATCATGTGTGCACGTAAGTGTCTCTGTGTAGGTCTGTGCATGTGAGCACAGATGCCAGTGGAAGCCGGAGGGGACCAGCAGATCCCGTGGAACTAGAACTGCAGGTGGTTGTGAGCTGCACAGTGTGGGTGCTGGGGACCAAACTCTTGTCCTCTGCATGGGTAGTAGGCTCTCTAGACTCCAGCCGTCTTCTCTTCAATCTGAGAAAAAGTCTCCCCCTCATCTAAACAAAACCCACATCACAATACCCTTTAAATTTGGGACTTTATTAAAGGGATCAGGGACCTTAGACTTCTCTGTTCCTTTCCCTGGCATACATCCGTCTTTGTTCTTCCCAGCATAGACAATTGATGCTTGAGATTTTCTGTTTAACGTGTAATTAATAGTTTGGCTTTTCCCCAGGTCTTCCTTGGGACCCATTCTATATCTGTTTTGCGTTACAGATTCTCTTGCCAAATGTTTCCAGATCACATAGATTTAGATAAGACAAGTTCCAGAATTTATAGAATTTGTTTAATTTTAACTTTGCAGTATTTATTAGTGGTGTGAAAATAATACGTTGACAAATCTCTAAGGAAAAACTGAAAATATCCCCAAGACTGGGTAGTTTAGAGTGACATTCAGTGGGTAGTGACCACTTAATGCACGACTGTTCTCCTCTTAGAAATGTTAGCAAATTTGAAATTCCTCTCAGATGGCTTTCCCAGAGTGGTAATTGTGCCCCTCCCTTCACAATCCCTATGGGTGGCTATGGGGCCTAACCTATCTTTCTTTCTTTATTGGCAGGAATTAGAGTGTGTGTGGTGGAGGTGATCTGTGGTCCACATTCTCAGCCTGGGCATGCAAGAAGTTGGGACATGTGTAGGGGGACATCGCAGAGCAAGTCTATGAGCCTGAGGATGGTATGTACCACCATGAGCATCAGGAGACGTGACGTAAGCAGAATAAATATTTCCAACTTAACCTGCAGATCAATCAGGGTTTAATCAAATGTCTTCAGTGAGGTGAGTTGAGTGGGCTTTATTTGATTCTTGTCTCTGGGGCTTTTTCACGTGGGTCTCACACTGAAATATACGGCCCTTTGCTGTAGGATCTCACACCGGAATATATGGACCGTTGTTGCACTAGTTTCGAGCCTAGGAGGGGACCACTGTTTCTCCTTTTAAACATGGCTGCATTTAAAAAAGAAATGAAATCCTCTCCTCTCTCTCATCCAATACCTCCTGTGTTGCTTCCCTCTATCTCACCTCCATGTCCCTTTTCACACTGTATGTATGCACATAAGTGTTTTATATACAGATATATGCAACATCACTACATCCAAATAGTGTCCCCGTCTATACAGGGGGTTTGGTCTGTCCACTGTAGCCGATGAGGGGCCCCACCTCTGAAGAAAGCTGACTTTCTCCTGGCATCTGTCAACTGTAATGTGTCAACTACTGGGGACATTGTGAGCACCCCGCTACCCATGTTGAGAATGTGGCCGGGACCACAGACATGGGCAACAGAACAGAAGTAGCTGCCAAAATGGTAGAACACCATAGATGACTTCTTTTCTGTTTTCATTTGTGACATCCTTGAGGACTGAACATCATTATCACTTTCCAAGTGTCTGGGGTTCTCGACTTGAGTCTGTTACTCATGTCTGACTATCGTTATAGACCGAGTTGGTGTTTCTAGGCTGCAGTTCTTTAAATACCAAATAGGAGCAATACCGTGGACCTTTGGATTTCTGGCCATGTTATTTGATGACTCGGGGAGCCTTGTGTCTGTGCTTCACAGGTACCAGTCACTGCATGGATGAGAATGAGTAGTTAAGGAGGCAATGCAGCCTCTCCCCCTTGATCATGTTAGCTCAGATGCATATATTTTCTATAGAACTTCCATAGATACTTTTTGTTTAAAGGTCAGGGTCTATGTCTAAAAGGAAAGTCGGGAAAGCATTCATTCTAGACTATTTCTCATGTTTCTTCAGATTCTAAAATTTTGGGAGTCTGTACGTGGTCCCCAAAGCCCTAGACCCTTTCACCTGTGAACAACTAAGTTACGTGCACCATATTATCTGTCCTCAGGGGTTGTTACTAAAATGTGAGGGTGAGAACTTGGATGACAATTGCAAGGGATATAGTCTCAAAGGCATGAGAAGGGAGCATTTATTGACATCTGTGCCTCCATTCTCAGTAATTCAGATAATTGCGTATTTATGTCCTCCAGAAATCAGTTAAATGTTATTATGGTTATTGGTACCATTTGAAAAAAAAACGAGAGACTACAATTTGGAGACAAAGCAATTTAGCTTTAAATCATCAGGGCTGGCTCCGCAATGCCTTGCTAAGCCCGTTTTTTGGTGGTAAGATCCTGTTGCTGGACATGCCACACACGTTGGTTTTAGGATGCGGAGAGATCAGGCTGGCACTGACTTGGAAGCTTCCTTTTTGCTGATTGACATTTATACTGCTGGAAGGATGCTATGTAGCCTGTCGGGAAGAAGACATATCAGTAGTCTTACCCAGCTATGAACCCCTGTGCTACAATAATGACCGATATGACAAGCTGTTTCTATGGCTACATCAGTGGTATGGGTATCCTAAGGGTAATTATCATTTTCTGATTGGATCTAAAGCCTGCTCCACAGGAGGATTCATAAATGTAACGAAGAGCCCATTGATGGCGAGCTTACAGGCTGAGAGGTGAGCCCACTGTGACTTTGTTAAATGACCCAGCATCAAAGCATCTGCTTACCTCCGTACCCACAGATTAGTGTAACCCCCAGTCTTCCTTAGATAAGCGTGTCTGTGCAGTGGACTGCAGTTAACACGGAAAGTCACAAGAGATACAAGTGCAGAGAGTCAGTGTCTGTGAGCGTTCAGCCATCAGTGACACACTGAGTGATGTACCCTTCCCCGCCAGGCTCACGAGCCACTGAGGAAGAAGCGGTGGGAAGAGGGTAAGGGCCAGAGTTGAGGACTACGGTGAAGCTGTCTCCTGCACACGACAGGACAACTGCGCTCATGAACTCAAAGCAGCTGCAGATGCCTGCACATGACGGCCACAAGATCAAGCCAGGCAACGTTGTATTTAGCATGGGGAGCAGAGGGGCTCGTGGGCCCCCACCTCTAGGTGAGGCACCATTGGCTGCTAGGGGAAGGAGAGTCGGTTGGTTTTAAGGTGTGGTCCCTAGCAGGTCAACCATGCTCTAGCGGCCGACCCCATAACCATCCCTTTATGTACAGTACAGATTCGACTCGGTAGGTTTTTTCTTTTACAGAACATAAACTTGGGAATGGGGTGGATCTGGGAGGACTTAGGAGAAGGAATGGGGAGGTGAATTTGATAAAGTAGCCTCACATACATATATGAAATTCTAAAAGAATTAATGAACTATATTAGAAGGAGTACCAGGGCCAGGATTATAAATTGGTCAGTTCCAGGGTTCATAGCCTTCATGACCCTATTTTTTGGTCCTTTCCTGGCTCCCTGTGTTCTGTTGATACCCTGGGCTCTTCCACTGGTGGAGATAAGATTTTCTACCACGAGTAGTGTACAGGTAGATTCTTGACTGTCAAACAACTTCAGTGCTCACTGGTGCCACTAACCTCTCACCGGTCCAGTGGCGTAAGATGGGGCAGAGCCTGAAGGACTCACGTGCACAGGTCACCAGGATGACAGCATTCGTAGTACAGTGAGCCCTCGGAGGACAAGGAAGCTGAGCTGTCCCAAGGAGACTGCTGTAATCACTATGCAATGACAATTTTATCATATAGTTATTATATAATGAAATTATTATATAGTGTCAAGTTTCAGATTGAGAAACCATTTACACACACACACACACACACACACACACACACACACACACACACACACCCCTTACATGTTAAAAAAAAAGCCATATATTAGGAGTTACTTGGATTTTTCTCAAGAATTTCAGTTTTCCCAGCTTTTTGCTTCTAAGTCTGTCTGTCTGTCTGTCTGTCTGTCTATCTATCACATATCTATCATCTACTTCCTTACTACGTATTTTAGGTTGGCTTCAAAGTCACCAAGTAGTCCAGGCTGGTTTGAAACTCTCAGTCCTTCTGTCCCAGCCACAATGCCAGGATGTACTACTACCTCAATGTATTTACAAAAGGTAGTTTTGTCAACCTGAGTACTGTTAGTGAATGCAGCAAGTTGTCTAGGACAAAATAAAATTGGAAATGGCCTGTAACCTTCTCTGCCTTGTCCCTTCCACTTCTGTGGAAGTTTTAAAGCATAGCCTATCCTCTCATGGTGGTTTTTTTTTTTTTTGCACAACATAACCTTGGTGATGATTTCCAGATGCTGCTCTGTGGGGTGCTTCAGGGGCTTACGCGTTATATTTCTGAGCAAATAAGCATATTTTCCCCTTTGTGACTGAAAGGCTAAACAGCAGGTCATGCGTACCTGTACATGTGACAGGGCATTTACATTTCGATCAGGTGAAATGCACCCGGGCACTGTAAATACCATCGGTTGATGTGACTGATCCACAAGTCTGAAAGGCTTGAGAGGCCAGCTTTAGAATGTCTCTTTCCACCTTTCCACCCATCTTTCACTTTCTGAGACGTGAAGAAGGGAACCCGAAACACTGGGATTTGCTAAAAAGGCCTGCACAATCTTTTAGGAGGGCCCACACTCTCAGATCTCTCTAGATTTCCCAACTCCACACCGTGCAGTGTGGACTTTCCGTTATGCCTTCCAGATCCCCGTGCTTGGGAGGAGTGGGGGGCTCTCCCCAAGGTTTCATATTATTGAAAGAAGGGAGGTGTGCTGGAGGGGCACTGCTGGCCTCTTCTTCCTCTACCTCCCCAACAGGTTGGGAGAATTCTGGAAGTGGTGGGGTGGAAAGGCCAGGGCAGATTCTCTCTGTGAGCTCAGGGTAGTAGCATCTTACCTGCCTTTGGCCTGATTGGGAGCCTGGAGTTTCGGCACAAGTTCAATTCTGTAGAAAGCTGTTGTGTCCATAGCATATATCTGTACACATACCTGTGTATGCACACACAGCTTCACTAATACCAAGGCCGATACTTTAATGTCTATCTAATAGATGCCATCTGACACTCTACTAAGTAGCTCAGAGCATGGAATCTGTGCCATAAATGGAACACGGTTAATTATTAAACCAATGCATACTCATGAGTAGAAACCAGAAGGTAGAGAAATAGTACAAAGAAAAAAGTAAGTCATCCACAATTATGTTGGCATAATCCTTTCACCTTTTTTAAAATCTTTGTTAAGCTTTCAAGTCTCTATCTGGTTTTCTTCCCCCCCCCCCACTTTGCACAGGTATGTGCATGCAACCTTCTAAATATATGTATAATAAATATACGTGCACCCACACACATTTCTTTCGTTACGAGTTAATGGCATTAGTAAAAATATTTGCTATCCTTCATTAAGCTCTTTATTTTGTGCACTCTTCAAAGTCCCCTTTGCATAGTGATATACCCTGACATACATTATCTCTTTGAAGGTAGAACTGTTTTAAACCCAGTTTTACTGATGAAGAGGCCAAGTCATACAGTCTAACTCCTTGCTTGAGTTTATACGGAGACTTAAGTGGCAAAGTGACCATTAAATTCAGAATGAGTGTCAGTCACTGCACCTGTCACATGGAGATACCAAGTGATACACTGTATTTTCAGAATCTGTTCCTTTTGCTCAGCATCTCATTAAAAGTGTCCTTAAATAATTAAACATTCTGATAGACTAGGATCTTGATAGATATGTAGAATTTCATCTCAAAATTATGCAAATTACTTTATCTCTCCCCTAAGCCATTTTCTTGGTTACACATTTTCTCTACACAAAGGTGAACAACCTTGAGTTGTGTTCTGTGTCTGTTGATTTCCTCAGGCCAGATCCTTAGCCAGGAAGTGGACATGGTCGGCTGGAGAAACAGTTAAAGCTTTTAGCTCTCGTTACCAAGTTTGAACCTGTAGCTCTGCTTTGCTGGTACTTTGACAGAAATGGGACACGCTTTGGGACACTCAGGCCTCATCTGCACCATAGTGTATACTGGTTAGTCTGAATCTTCTTCTGTTTGCTTGCTAGTTTGACATTCCGATTTACAGTAACCTCAATTTGGTAAAGAGAGTTTGGTTTGTGATGTTCAAAATATTTTTGGCTAACAAGGACAAGGAGGCTTACATCTTTCTTCTCTCTTTAATGTGATGTCTGGGTTTGACTGGGTATCTACTACCCAGGCTTTGACATTTATTTTCTCACAGTCCTGTAGATGGTGAGGTCCATGATCTTGGTGCTGGCACCTGGCAAGGTCCTTCTTGCTGCATGACAATATGGCAGAAGGGGAAAGGGTGTAAGATATCAAAGAGAGATGGAAAAGAGGAGAGAAGCAAAAAGGGGCCCAGTGTGTTATTTAATAAGGAACTCCATACTGTGTTGACTATAGGTCTTTACGTGAAGGTGAAACCCTCATGGTCCAATCACATCTTATAGGTCCCATTTCTTAACACTTAAAATGGTCACTAAATTTCAGACGGCAGGCATTCCAGGCAAAGCACATGGTAATGTGGGTACTTCCATTGCTGTGTCGTTTCCAGGGCTGATGTCAGTCACACGGCTCCGCACGTTTCTGTCTTCCACACCTTTGCTTTTCCTCTGCCTTATACAAAAGCCCAGAGTCTGAACTTTGGAATGTTCAATGCTACATATTCTCAAGAGTCAGCCAAGTCTTACCAAACACCATAGCCATGTTTGCCTATCTCTGTGCAGAATTATAAATCCTATACTCTAACCTTCTTCAGGGTTTTCCCTAAAAGCTGGTTTTCTGTTTATTGTTGCATTTCACGAATTTTTCAGTTCATTTATTAAAAACTTTCAGTATTTTGTTGAATAAATAAAGAGTGGCACAAGTACACGAGGGAGCTACTTCCATGTGCCTAGTAGGGAAGGAAGACGTGAGATCTTGAGCAGTGTGATAAGTATTATAGTAGGAGACTGTCACATACATAATGGTGGGACAAAAGAGACAGGACATGCAAACAGGAAGCTGGTGGAATATGAGATGATTAGCCTGATGAAGTAGGCAGAGAGCGAGAGAAGACACAAAAAACAGCATGGGGAAAGGAATCAGGGCAAGAAATGAATTACTTCACACACACACACACACACACACACACACACAGAGCCCCTCACCATGAGGGGCTCCATGTGGCTCAAGGGGAAGTCTCTCATTCACTAGTCTGATGTTTAATAATGTGATCAGATTAGAGAAAGTGCCTGAATCTACCCACCCCTGGTCCTACCCCATGACTCGATCCATGAAATATATACATTGGTTTTAAATACCAGAAGATCCTCTTGGAAGGTGAGAACCCAGGAATCTAGACTGAAGGGCTCCCTGGAAAGTGGGAGCCTCATTGTAAAAACCCAAACAGACACTGGGTTGCTGACCGTGGGTCATATTAATCTTACTAATGATTCAGATAAGTCGTTGGCTGGCACTTGGAGTTGTTCTAAATTCTTTGTATCTTAAGAGACATTAGAGTCAGGAAACACAAATTTATCAGAAAGGAAAAAACCTTTTTCCCTTAGAAGCAGACCTCAAGTTAAAGGTTCAAGGACAAGTTGTCTTCTTCCTGTTGGAATACAAGAGGCGGTAGGGGAGAAGAGAGTAGGGTGTGAAGGCATTTGGGAAAGAAAAGCTCTGGAAGCTGCCCCCCTGCTCTCTGTGACTTTAAGACATTCCTTCCTCCTTTTCTCCTCAGTGGCAGTTTCTCAGCCTTGGCACCACTGTCATTTTGGCCGAATAATATTGTCACGGAGGCTGTCCTGCCATTGTAGGGTGTTTAGTAGTATCCTTCATCTTGATCCATAAGTACCATTCCATTTCCCCTTCCTCAGTTATGATGGCCCAGACTCCAGATGCCACCATATGTCTCTCCTTCAGTGTTCAAGAACACACTCCGGAGTTACCCTTCTCAGGCAGAGAAGAGGGCTGGGTATTTCCAGGCCATTTCTATCAGTCATCAACTGAGGGCTGCTGAAGGAGGCCCCAGAGAACGTTCCCAGGCAGATATAGGCAGTTGGATATTGTCTGGGATGCTCTGAAGTAGAGATGCCAGAGGCATACGGGAGACTCTCACAGCGTCTGTCTGTCCATGTGCTCTAGACATTGGTTTTCTCTGCAGCCCACCTTTCTCTTCTTTATTTATGTGATGGAACATGACTCTTTACCACTCCAAGACACACATATGAATTCCATCAATCCTTAAATGCTGGTTCCAAATCCCTAAGACAGATGATGCGATTGGTCCAATTTGTGAGGGCTATGTTCCTTTTAGCCAATCAGCTGTGACCATATACTGTAACACAAATATGTCCAGCTAGAGTTCTACTCCTGCTTCAGTTCAGAGCAAGTGGGCAGCAGCTGGCTTGCGGCAGGGGTGGACAGGGCTTTCTGTCAGCATTTAGCAGGTCTTTTCTGTGTGTGAGGCTTTGCAAAGGGCATGTGGACAAATGGCTTGCCAGAGTGCTCAGCAAGGCCAGAGCAGAGACTATAAAGATGAAATGGATGCTCGGGGACTAACCTGTGAGGAGGAACTATTTTCCCCTAGTACCTAGATGAGAAATTGCTTTCAGAAGAGCAGGAAGAAAAGTTGAGATAATTTTTTTTTTATTCACATAGTATAATGGCAAATCTGAACATTTAGGTAGGTGAGAGCAATTCTTTAGCCGGATTTCAAGACGAATTTAGACCACGTTTTCTCTGAGGACAGAGACTCAGCGCTAGAATGACTGCCAGGGCAAAGGAGTGGAGGCACTGCAGGGTTGAGAAGAAGACAGGTCTGTATCAGACAGCCTGGTCTGCCAGTTTTGCTGTGGAAAGAGGAGCAGCACCATGGGGACCCTGGACTGCCAGATTGCTTCTATTTTGAAATCAAAGTGCTGAAAGCAAACAGAAATCGGGATCAGAATAGTCCTTTATCAGGCCTTGGCACAAGGGCCTTTTTGTCCATGGGGAGGCTACTTTCCTGGGAAGTACAGAGAGGACAGGTTGTCCTGTCCTTTGTGGGTCACTTGGATCCTCCTGTGGTGTGGGGCATCTAGAAGTCTACTCAAGCATGCGTTTAAGCCAGTACAAAGCCCCGTTAGCTAGCCAGTGCCACACTGGGTGTTTGGGATCTCAGCCTAGCCCCAAGCCTTTCTCAGGCTGAACTTTTAAGTACAAAAAACGTACCCTGGGTTGACACACCTCAGCTGGCAAGAACAGTTAGCCAGAGATGGAACTAGAGAAGCCTAAGAACAAGGTTGGTACATTTAGAGACGTTGCCAGAGCTACAGGCTTTGATTCAGGTTCGTGTCTTTGATTTTGCTTTGGCAGGTAATGTTGTCTATGTGCTCGGCTCCATGGCCTGAATGGCACCTCCATCATGGTGTCAGCTGTGCTAGGGTCTGCGGTCCTGTTGGCAGGAGTCAAATCATAGTTAGCATTAGTAGCTTAACAGAATTTGGTCTCTGTTTTACATAGATAAGGAAACAGTTGAGCAAGTAGGGTCCTATAGTGAGAGCTGGGAGTTTAATGGCCCAGCCATGGCCATAAGTTGAGTAGTTAACTTGGGGTGGGGTGGGGGCTAAGAGAACAAAGATTGGTACCAATTGTTAGGATTTCGTTGTCTTTTTTTTTTTTTTTTTTTTTTTTTTTTTAAGTCTTTTTTGATCGTGGCTAAATAGGAAGCAAGATCATCTCCATGGTTAAGCCTTAGTGCAAGCAAGCCAGGTGGTCTCTGGAGCCTAGAAACACATTTAACCATGATTCCTGCAATTAACCTGCTATTCATGGCAAGAGAAATCTGCATAGCAGGAACTATTAGGCAGTATCTTGTGTTCATTCACTCACAGGCTGCCATAAACATTAAAGTAGGTGACCGTCAGGTTGGGATTAAAGACTCCCAGCTTCCTGGGGTCACTGGGGAATTAGGCTAAAATTTTCCACCCTAACAGTTCCAGTCTCAACATAACGTGAGGTCCAGGCACAGCCAGCCATCCTGACCAATGCCTGGTTGAGAATGCTTAAGGGAATGATATATTCTTTCTAGCATCCTGAACACTGAGGGGCTGACTTCCTCTGCCTCCTGAACCTTTGTCTTTGAGATTACCAAAGGGATTTATAGGGAAATTAGGTTTTTAGAGCTTGCCATTTTAGGGAGCTTATATTGTAGGGGTACCAAGATAGATTGGTATGTTGGGTAGTTTTATCTCAACTTGACATAAAGTTACCTGAAAAGAGGGAGTCTCAACAGAAAAAATGCCTCCATAAGACCCAACTGCAGGACAATTTTCCTTCTTTCTTTCCTTCTTTCTTTCCTTCTTCCTTCCTTCTTTCCTTCTTCCTTCCTTCCTTCCTTCCTTCCTTCCTTCCTTCCTTCCTTCCTCCCTCCCTCCTTCCCTCCCTCCCCCTCTTTCCTTTCTTCCTTTCTTTTTTCTTTCTCCTTCCTTTCTTCTTCTTCTTCTTCTTCTTCTTCTTCTTCTTCTTCTTCTTCTTCTTCTTCTTCTTCTTCTCCTCCTCCTCCTCCTCCTTCTCCTTCTCCTTCTCCTTCTCCTTCTTCTCCTTCTTCTTCTCCTTCTTTTTTTTTCGTAGGACATTTTCTTAATTAGTGACTGATGGGGGAGGGCCCAGTCCATTGAGCATTGATCCTATTGTGTGTGGTGCCTTCCCTCAACTGGGGTCCTAGGTTCTATAATAAAAATCAGACTGAGCAAGCCAGGGAAGCAGGTCAGTGAGCAGCACCCTCCATGGCCTCTGCACAGCTCCTGCCTCCAGGTTCCTGCCCTAACTTCCTTTGATGTTGAACAGTGGCAGGGAAGTAGAAATCAAATAAACCCTTTTCTCTCTGACTTGTGTTAGTCATGGTGTTTCACTGCAGCAATGGAAACCCTAAGACAGTTTGTTTGGAGAGAGAATTTAATGCCTGGATTTGGGCTATTAGGTATAACCTAACTGCCCAGGGTCTACCTGTGGCTTCCTGCCAGGCCCTAGCCTTTGTGGTTATGAGAGTGCATTGCCCTTGACCATAGGTCTATGAAGGGATTAATATGCTCTTAGGAGGACTTGGCTTCGTAACTCTGCCAAGCACAATGGTATTCACCTGGCTTCTGGCAGCTCAGAGGTGTTTAGCCAGGCATGGACCCACAGCTCCACGGGTATGCTCCTCCCCAGGAGCAAGCAAACCATTCACCAGTAGCCTCTGGATGAAAGATCTTATAGACATCTTCCTGGAAGGTAGGCTGGGTCTGGGTGGATAGATTGACTAAGAGGTCCCTGGTCCTGGTCTTCTTTACTCCCCGTACTCAAGGTCCTGGCTCATGGGGTGGGGTCTCAGGCCTTTCCTGAGGAGAGGCAAAAGGACAGTTTAGGACAACCATATTTACATGGCCTATGTCAGCCTTACCTATTGGGGGTTGGAGGATCAGATGATGACCCATCTGTCATTATCTTCTGTAGCCTCCTTCAGCTGGGTATGGTGGGTCAATAGGTGACTGCTCTAGGTTGAGGACCACAGAGTATGGACCTTTCCTTGCTGGCTCCAGGCTTCAATACTAGGTCACTAGGCTGGACTTGTGGGCAGGCTCAGACACGGGCAAGGACGAAGCCTCTTGAACTATCCGACGAATACTTCTCTGTGTCTGTTTATGGCCTGCAAGGACTTGTGGAGGAAATGGTTAGAGATTTCTGTCTTATGAACTTCTCAGTATGAGGTGCATCTGGCCCTTAGGAGCACAAAATGTAGGAGGCTGGCATAATCTATCTTCCCTAGTCTCAAGGACATATTTAAATTTTTAAAACATATTCTTTTTGCCTTCCAAAATTTTGTGGCCTATAGGCACGATGTAGTTTTTCATCAGCATTTAGAACCTTTGTCAGATTTAGGGAAACTTTGGCTATGAAGGCCAGGCAATTGTAGGGCCCCAGGGAGTTAAGCAAGCCAAACCTAGGGATACTATCGGGGCCTGGATTATTTGGCAGTTTTAGGTGACCTCAGGGTTGCCTGGGGGAGCTTGGGGACCATCTGTCTTTTGGTAACAAGGGAGTAAGCCAAGTTGCTGAGGGAGGCCCATTCCTGGTACACAAACATCCTCTGATCTTTGTTACTTTTCTATTGCTGTGATGAGGCATCATGACCAAGGCAACTTATAAAAGAAAGTGTTTATTTGGGACTCAGAGTTTCAGAGGGTTGGGGCCCAGGATAATCATGGGAAACAAGATAGCAGGCAGGCATGGTGCTAGAGCAGTAGGGGAGAGGTCACATCTTAAGGTAGAAGCTGGAAGCAGGAATGGCATGGGCTTTTGAAAACGCAAAGCCTGCCCCCAGGCACACTGCCTCCAACAAGGATCCTTCCAAGAGTTCCAAGAACTGGGGATCAAGTGTTCAAATACATGAGCTTCTGGGAGCATTCATATTCAAACCACCACACCTCCCACTTATTTGTTAAAAGCAAGTCTTTATTAAGATGCTGTGCACTCCCTCTGGGTATCTGCTTTCCAGTGGGCCTAAACTGTGTCTTCTACACTTCAGATGGAGGCACTCTGGGGATGAAGTAACAATACTAAAAGCATCAGTAATGGACCAGCTAGTCTAGGGAATCCTGAGCAGCCTTGCTGAGAAGGTCTGATTGCCTTGACTGAGCTGACTAAAGGCTGATGACTTGAGCTCAGCTTGGTGAACATACAAAGTAGGAATTATGTTTAATTCTAGAAAATGACTAATTTGGTTCAACTGTTAATAGTGTGACTCTTGTGTACTAAGAGGCAGGGAGTAAGAAGAGTACAATGTGGTCTTTGCTCTCGGTAGTTTGTATTCTGTACGAGGAGATTTCATACATTGATTGTTTTATTAAACATGAGAAAGTTGACAGAGAGATCGGTCCAGCTTTATGAAAGCCTCGATAATTCCTGACACCTGCTGGAAAGTAGTTCTGGTGTAAGAAAGGGCCATGGGCCAGCCTTGGCAAGTTTAGTTTATGGACAAGAGATGAGCAAAGTGAGCAATTGTCTGTGACAATTCATGACATATACCCAGAGCTTTAATTAGCAAGAAAGCAAGTCGCCGCATTTCTGTCTGAGTTGGACAGCTTTTCAGTATGCACAGAGACAGATTCAGTGTGGGTTTTTAAAGGATTTCTCATCATGTGATGGCGTCTCCACAAACAAATCAGCTGAGCAGTGGCACATCCTCCAAGACAGCTGGCATTCAGTGACTCCTGGAGTGACTCCTCCCCAGCCAAGAGGACAGGCGATTGGTGCTCTCTGTTGAACTTGCTGTTCATCTGAAGCCGTTGGTGCCACTGACAAAGCCGCTCCTGCTACAAGGGGTCTGGGAAACAGCAGTGCAGGAAAAAAACAAAAAACAACCCAAAACACTTGCGTAAGCAGATGCCTGCCTTATCCTTGTAGCTTTTCCTTAGCCCACGGCGCCTGACAGAAATGGAGTCAGCTGGGCTGTGATGAGGCCAGCGATACTTCACCCGATCAAGCTGAGACCTCAGGGGATGGAAAAGGCATCTGCTCCAAGCTCAGCCACGCTGCCAGTGCTGCAGCAAGACAAGGCCCATGGCTCCAGGAGGCAATTCCTCCCCTCTCCTCCTCTCCACATGACTCAATTTCATGGCATTTGCAATCTCCAGACAAAGGAATGCTCCAAATTCCAGACCCCATCCTGAAGCAGCCTTTGTGAGCCCAGGGAAGGAGGCCTACAGCCCACATCCTCTGGCTATCAGCAACTGATGGGTGATGTTCAACACGGGACCACTTTGGTCTTCAACTTTTAACCTCGGTGTTCAGAAAGTCTGTTGGCTTTGTGGGTGGAGACAGAGTTCTATGAGTTAATAAATGATTAAGAAAAAACAAAAAGACACAAACTTCTCGAAGTCATGGTTTATATTTTGCTCCACACGGGGCAGCATGGCATTTGCATATATACTTAGTCAGGTGAGAAAGTGCTGTCAGCCCCTGCCACGTGGGCTTTTGGAGTTGCCTGTGGGGGTCTAGGAGCAGCAAATGTCTCAGGAAATCTTGAAGCCCATTTGTGTGCTAACTCAGCAACATCATGGTTTGTAACCCTCTTTTTAATTTTTATTTGTGTGTGTGTGTGTGAGTGCGTGTCTGGGTGAGTGCTCATGTGTAAGTGTGGGTCATGGCATGTGGGTGGAGATCAAGAGACAACATTAGGTGTTAGCTCTCACCTTCTCCCTTGTCTGAGACAGGCCAGCTCCCAGGATTTACTTGTCTTAGTCTCCTGGTTGCATCATAGGCATGCACTCTGCCACAGCTGGTTTTACACAGTATCTGTGGATCTGAACACTGGGTCTTCGTGATTGAACAACAAGAACTTTATCCACAGAGCCACCTACCCACCTGTGTTTGTAACTCACATAATAAATAGATCAGCTGCCTTCTTTGTATTGGTTTCCACTCATGGGGGAACCTTGGTTCCACTCAGGTCCTTGGTACCTGAGTCTTGTTGCCACAACAAGGCAGCAATTCCTGTAGAAATTCAGTGACCCCCCTCCCCCCACATATGGCAGGTACATCTCTTGGTAAAGAGGAGAGATTGAAAGGATGCCATGCTGCCATAGATGGGATTTAATTTCATGTGGATGGTTTTCTTGGCACCACAGGATTTTAGCTCCACCTAAGTGGTTTCTCTGCAGTTTAAGACCAAAATGACATTTGGGATGGAAGTAAGAAGGGGAGACAGGGAGAGTAAGCTGCTGTTTAAAAAAAAAAAAAAAAAAAAAGAATTCCATGGTATAGAAAGAAATAAATCTTCAGGTGAAGGGGGAAGTAGAAGAATTTGTTATTGTTTGTTTAAGAGGAAGGATAGCAGTAGAAAGCTAAATACTAAGAAGGAAACTTTACCTTCACACCCTTTACTTCCTCCAAGTCAGTGAATCAAACGCTGGCAGTAGAAGAGAATATAGTGTGGCAGAAACTACTTATATTTGAGAAAGGATGCTGTTTACCACCTGTCTTAGTCTCTGTTCCATTTCTGGAAGAGATACCATGGCTAAGGCAACTCTTAGAAGGAATTCAATTGTGCACTTGCGGATAGTTTCAGAGGGTTAGTCCATTATCATCATGGCAGGCATGGTGGGAGCATGGCATCACTCATGGTGTCTGAGAGCTACATCCTGGTTCACAGTCAGAGAGAGCAACATCAGGACCAGTGTGGGCTTTTGAAACCCCAAAGCCCATTCCCAATGACACATTTCCTCCAACAAGGCCACATTTCTTTTTTATGATAATTTTTAATTTAATTTAAATTTGAAAAGCTTGTTTTACATGTCAATCCCAGTTCTCTCACCCTCCCCTCCTCCCCTGTCCCCCCTCACTCCCATCCCATCCCCTTTCTGCTTCCCAGGGAGGGTGAAAGGCCGAATTACTTAATCCTTCTCAAATAGTTTCACTCCCTGATGACTAAGCTTTCAAATACACGGGCCTATGGGGGACATTCTCATTCAAACCAGCACATCCCACTCCCTGGGCTCCATAGGCCTATAGCCCTATCAAATGCAAATGCATCTAGTCCAACTTCAAAAGTTCTCATAGTCTTTCAGTCTTAGCACTGTTTCAAAGTCCAAAGTCTGTTCTGGGACCCACGGCAATCTCTCAACTATAACTTCCTGTAAAAGCTAAAGCAAAAAGCAGATCACATACTTTCTACATACAGCATACAAAATATACACTGCCATTCCCAATGGGAAGAAACGGAGCATAGTGATGAGATGCTGGACCAAAGCAAGACCAAAAACCACCAGGGCAAACTCCAAATTCTGCGTCTCCATGTCTGATGCCAAGGGCTCTTCAGATCTCCAACTTCCTTTCACCTTAGTCGACATATCAACTTTGTTGCCACATTCTAACCCCTCTTGGGCCGGTTCCACACCAGGAATCCCTCAGCAGGTATCCCACGACTCTGACTTCTTCAACGTTTTGAGTCTCCAACACAATCCAGGCTTTACCTTCACAGTTTCACGCAATGGTTTCCCTGGGCCTCCACACAGGACCTCCTCTAACACACATTCAGCCTCAGATGCTCTCCTCAGCTGTGGAGGGAGAATCCATACCCCTTTCTAAATCCCGAACCATGTGGTCGAAAATGCCAAGTTCTGCTACTTGCTGGGGCTGAGATTTGGCCTCCTCTTTCAATTATAGTTGCATCCACTTTCTGTTGTTAATGGTTTCCCTTACCCCTTAATTCCTTTTCACAAATCGAAGGCTCAACTATGTGGGATCTTGTCCTGAAGTCACTGTTAGATGGAAAAATTTAGCCTAACTCTCCACTGACCCCAGGAAGCTGGGAGTCTTACATCCCAGGCTGAAGGTCACCTTCTTGACAGTCTACGACAGCACCTGTGAGTGAGTGAGCCTTGTCACCCCACCCAGAATCCTGTGCAAAAGCAGACTTCCTGGGCTAAGCGCGGGCTTGGATAGTTTAAATTAATTGGTCTGCACTGGATGCTACCAGGTGATTGGTTCACGATGCGTGGGCTTTGTTGTAATCCTATATAAAATGTCTCAATTCTAAACCCAGGGTTCCCAGTCCTCTACCCCCACGTGGAGTATGGCTGCAGACGCCAGTGCACTTGTAATATAAAGGACCTCATGCTTTTGCATCAAGACCACTTCTCGTGAGTGATTTGGGGGGGGGCACCTTTCCTGAGTGGGAGCTTGAAGGACCACACTCTCCGGGTCTTTCATCACCACTCCCTTTATTTCATTAAGCATCAAGCTTTTCTTTAAACTTTTTATCTCCTTGAGCTCTGGACTTAGCTCCATTATGTTTCCTGGTGTACCTTCTCCTCCTGATATTGTGCATTTTGTATTTTTCCTTGTTTAGCTTGCTTCCTATCTTTACAGATCTGTATAAGAATGACTATTAATAACCATACAACACATCAATATGAGGCTGTCTTGAAATTTCCTTTGCCAATTCTATTAATCTAAAACTCTTAATTTAACCTCAGACAGATTTTTAGGAAAAGGGCTAAAAAGCAGGCACCTTCTTTGTTAAAATATCACAAGAATGGTTTCTAGGCCATTTACCAGTATTCTTCCCTTCTGAAACCTCTTGAACTGTGCTGTCATAGTTAATATTGCCCTCAGCACAATTTTTCATGTTCCCCTTAGGATGACACATTAGATCCCATTTAAATTGTTTAACTAATTTTCTAGTCCAAAGTCCCAAAGTCTTCCATATTCCTCCAACAAACAGCATGGTCAGGCCTGCCCATTCTTCGGTACCAACTTTTGTCAGTGTTCTACTGCTGGAAGAGACATCACAACCAAGGCAACTTTTACAAAGAAAAGCATTTAATAGGGGGTCTTATAGTCCATTATCATCATGGCAGGGGCATGATGGGAACATGGCAGCACTCATGGTGTTAAAACAGTAGCTGAAAGCTACATCCTGATGCACAGACAGAGTAATACCAGGCCTAGTATGGGATTTTGAATCCCAGAAGCCCACCCCCAGTAACAACAAGGTCACATCTCTTAATTCTCAAATATTTCCACTCCTTGATGACTAAGAATTCAAATATATGAGCCCACTCCAAAGGATCTGATACCATCTTCTGGCCTACTGTACAGGCATGACACACACACATGCTTTCAGGAACATACACATACACATACATACATACATACATACACATACACACATAATAAAAGAATACTTCTGTAGTTTTTGAAAGAATTGATTTTGCATTTTTCCTTTCCAACTGATGTCTAATTCCTTTAAGGTCATCTCTAAAGTTTGGGGAGGTTTTTATTTGCAGCTTGACCTTATAATATGATGGAACTTTAGAAAAGAATCCTATCACTTTCACTTTCTTTCTCAGCTGAAATATATATCACCAGCTCTGAGGCCAGAAAACACCATGGTCCTGGTCCTAAAGTAGGAATTTCCTATATGGTTTTCATGAGAAAAGAGAGCCATTTCCCCTAATCTTCCAAAATAAAAAGTTGCTGGCTAGGACGTTCTGAAGGATGCCTTCAGCCCCTAGATTGAATGCTCTATTTAATGGTCACCGTCAGAAATCTATGGCTTATATTCTTATGATATATAAGGTAAGCCTGAACTTTGGTGAGCCACATACCTCTTGTGGCCTACCACACTCTGGAAAGCATAAATCCTGCTGACAGCAACTTCTTTCTCTTTTGGCTTGTTTTCAACATCTGCTTGATGACCATGGGAGTGAATAGCCACTCTCCTATTTGAATGTTCTTTCTGAGTAGACGTTTACCCCTGGCACAAAGAATGGGCGAGATGACCTCAGATTGCACTCTTCACGATGATCCGGGGAAGCGTTGGGTGCTTAGATGCTCTCAGCAGAACGGAGTGGAAAGGCACTTGGTGGGAGGAGAGGTGGGGTGCCAGCTCTTGAAGCAGTCCTTCTGGTTCCTTGCACCCCAGAGAGGAGGTGGGGCACTGCTTATGCTCCGGGTCTACATTGGGGTCCCACTGGGGACAATGGGAAAACGGCGAACCTGCTTTTGCACACTGTTCTTCAGATGAGCCAGTGCACAAGTATGTCTTCGTGTTTGCCAGGTTCCAGAAATCCAAGGATGGGGTAAATTAGTTGTAGGGGAATGCACCTGTCGCTAGGTATTCAGAGACTGATCATATCATTTCTTAACATTAGGCATATCTACCCGCTTCTTTCTTGAGAAGGACGTTTTGAACAATTTAAGCCCTAAATAGATATGATTAGAAATGACAGGACTATTTAGTCTGCAAGGTAAAGGATGGAGGGACATGAAGTCAAAATTCTGCAAAACCAAGTAGTGTATGATGAGAGCCGCAGTGTGGTCATGGTGCGGGCACACTGATAACATGTGCATGCTTTTACAAGATGCTCTAGGATCAAGCTATAGGCAGGTCTTACAAACATACATTTATTCACGGAGGAAGAATTCTTAAGAGAAAGGACTAAAGTTACAGGTTTGCCATCACAGAAGAAGGCCATTTCTCCTTATATATTAAACTTGATACTCAGAGAAAGTGTGAGAGTACATAAAAAAACATATCAAAGCTTGGCTTTGATATCTAGAAGGGAAAAGACCTGAATTTTGTCTATTTTAAATGAATTCAATTTATTTATAATATTCTAAAACTAATACAACTTATTGTTGCACCATTTATAATCTATATTTTTCTAATATAGGCTTTCTTGAAATATAAATGAGAGTTCATTAATCAAGTCCAATTATATTAAGTTCAGTGCGTTACAACCTAAGATGTGAGTGGAGAGATAACAGGATAGGAGGTTAGGTAGGCGAGGTTCCTTTCAACTGGGAAGGAGACAGAAAGGAAAGTGGCAGTCCAGGAGAAAATCTAAATATAGATATTTAGTATGTTGAGGGAGGAGAAAGAAACAGAGAGAATCTTGAGTTTCTAAATTGGATTGGGAGTTCCAGGAGAACTGAGACTTACCCCGTTGGCTGTGGAGGAAAGGAGAGCCTACTGTGATGTACCTGCAGAAACAGGGGCCCCCTCAACATGGCTGGAAAAGAGCCAGGAAGTTCACTTGTCTGTTGAATTCTTACTGTGTACAGGAACTTTCTCTAAATACTGGGGATTTAGTAAGGAGCCAAGCAGACCTTGTTCTAGGAGAGTGGGGCAGGGCAGGGAGTGGGAAAGGTAACCCAAACAGATGTGGTAAGTGACAGAAAAGGTATGGTGGGCAACGAGACCCACGAGAGAACAGATAAGCAGAATGGGGGAAGGGACCTGTGGTCTCAGAGGACAGGAGAGGCTGCACAAGAGATGAGGGATGAGCAAGGTTGGAAGGAGAGAAGCATTTGGCTAAGTGATGCTTGGGAAACAGGGTTTTGGGAAGAGGGACCAAATTAGTCCTACGCCTCTCATGTTTGGCACAGTCCACTGTGAGATGCCTGTTACCTTCCCCTCTCTGACTTTCTATTACTCTTTACTTTTTTTCTCCACATTTTCACTTTCCAGGCCTAAAACAGATACAGCAGGGAGCAGAGTGAGCGAGTGTCAGATGGGATAGAAATGAAGTTAGGGAGAGAGGTGTGGGCTTCAGGGAATGCCACAAAACCCATTAAAGTACCAGTTGGGAACCACCAAAGGATGCTGAGGAAAGGGTGGTGCGACTTCAAGCTTATTCTCAAGGGATCGTGTTGAAAGGCAGGAATGGGAAGAGACTGCAGCCATGGAGGAAGTGGCCATTTAGACTTCTACATCTTGAAAGGGTCGGGAAGTGGTTGGGATTTGTGCCTTTGGTGGGCATTAGGAAAATGTAGGAAAGCCGAGAGTCCGTCCTTCCCTTCGGGGTGACCATGGTGAGGAAACAAAGCGAGTCTCCAGAGCCTCTGTGGTTGCCATTTCATAGATCAGAGGAAGTCATCGCTCATACTTGGAGGGTCGGTAGGACAGCCAGAGCCAGGGTGGAGCTGATTCAGCGAATGGGGTCCCTGGAGCCCATTCTGGGCCAAGGTGATAAACCAATTGTCTTAGTCAGTGCTCTATTGCTGTGAAGAGACACCATGACCTTGGCAACTCTTATAAAGGGAAAATTTAAATGGGGTGGCTTGAAGTTCAGAGGTCCAGTCCATTATCATCGTGGTGGGGGCATATGGCATGCAGGCAGATGTGACACTGGAGCAGCTGACAGGCCTACATCTTGCGGGCAACAGGAAGTTGACTGAGATCCTGGGCAGTATCCTGAGCATAGGAAACCTCAAAGCCCTCCCCACAGTGACACTCCCTCCAACAAGCCATACCCTCTCCAACAAAGCCACACCTCCTAATAGTGCCAGTCCCTATGAGATTATGGGGGCCAGTTCCATTCAAACTACAACACTGATATAGATTATGTGTTCTGCTATGGGCATTTGAGAAGGATTTGTAGTAGAAGCTAAAGTCCAGATATTGAACTAACATTGATTAGCAGATAGAGTGCTTATCATCACAAGGCTAGAACAGTATCAGCTTATGCCCACCAACTCTTTTCCCTTTGGTGGAAAAGGAAAACCCTGAACATGAGTTTAGATCTTAGCAAAATATTTACCCCCAAATGGAGTCACTTTAAATAGGAAGAAACTGAGTAGAAAAACTCAACTGGAAAGTTTATTGTCACTTTTTCTCTCTATATGGGGATGGGATGTTGGAGCTACTTCTGTACAGGTATAGAAAAAGTGAAGGGCAGCCACCTTGCATGTGGGATGACTGTGAAATTCCTGTCTACACGTTGCCAGTTGGAAAAAGCAACCAGGGTCCTTTATGATAATAGTTGGAGGTTTTGGCTCCTGATTGGCTTTGCCACCTGAAAGAGAGCCTTGAGATGGATATTTCTAACCAAAGGCTGACTAGGCTGTCCAGGGGGGCCATATCACATGGGCTTTTCAGGGCACACCCTGTCAAACCTAGAGTCCTGACAGTTCTTGACACAGGCAGGAACAAACTTACAGTGTCAGATAGTGCTTAAAAGGAATCACAGGGTCCTTAGGAAGGACTTGTCTGAAGGCAGCAACTACATCACTGTTTTGGTTTTGCCAAAATAAGGGAAACACCCATAGGTAAAGCTGGAATATTTTTAAGTCCTAGAGCACCAAGAGTCCTCTTTTCTGAAAATACAAATTCCTTACCCAGGCCACCACACAGCTGGATGTGGAGTTGATGCTGGTTTTTCTGACCACCACACAGCTGGATTTGGAGTTGATGCTGGTTATCCTGACCACCACACAGCTGGATGTGGAGTTGACGCTGGTTTTATTCCCGAGAATCAGTTAGCCTGAACAGGCTGCTGTCAGTCTTAAAACTCTCTCTGAGGGTCCACAGCTCTTCCTCAAGATGCTGTGCATGCATGTGTGTGTGTGTGTGTGTGTGTGTGTGTGTGTGTGTGTGTGTGTGTGTGTGTGTGTGTGTGTGTGTGTGTGTGTGTGTGTGTGTGTGTGTGTCCGTTCATGTCCATGAGGAATAAAGACACTTTCTTGGCATATGGCCACCTGTGATTTCACACTCTGGGTATGCTGTGATGTCAGACTCTACCCTAAAGCCTTGCAAAGGGATGAAACTAACCCCAGGAAGCCTAGGAGGTCAGAGGAGACCTGGACAGTTGTAGGAGTTTCAGAAAAGGCAAAGGCCACATGTCTGAGTCTCACAGAGCACAGCCCAGGACCTTCTGTTAGCACCGTGGGCGATGACAGTGGTGGCCTACCTCTGTTGTGATTGTGATGGAGGTGGCCCCTCCACCGTCCTGTGTAACATGAGAAGCGTGATGCTGGCAGCTTGCTCACACAAGCCTGGGAGGAGGATGGGGTGGGAGCTATAGCTCTGCCAGAGAAGTGGGGTTGGACCTGTTCCTTGGAGTGTGCCTGGATATGATTTGCTTCCCTCAGCACCAGACCCCGGGCTTTGTATGAACTGAGAGAGAGTAAGAAACTACCAGCAGAAAGCATCTCGTCTGGATCTTTTCCAGACCTCATTCCCGAGAGCCCAGTGGGGATCTGACATATCACTGGTGTGTGGATTAGAAGAAAAGTCAGGGCGCACCCTTCTTGTTCCACAAAGAACGCAAGGCCATTTGGAAAGACACCGTGACCCAATAAGATGACACAGGATTTTCCCTAAGTATTTGGTGATGTGGCTACAGGGAGAGACGTGGGATAAACACACACTGACAGGAGTCAGAAGTGAAAGGGCCAGGAAATAGTCTTCTCTAATAGGTGCCATAAAATGGGATAATGGCAGTGCATACCTTAGTGGGTCATTACAAGGATGGCAGGAGTCTAAATGCGAAGTGTTTAATGTGTTACCTTAGTATGGCACATGCCTCACACGTGCCATCATTGATTATTGCTGCACTGATGACGCTATTGTGAGACACTTTAACTGGCAATCTTTTCTAGCAGAGCCTCTGACTCTGGATTTGTTACCTTTGTCATCATGGATTAAGAGACTACTCTCAACTCCAGTTTTCGTATGGATTACTTGGAGATGAGAATGTCTAACCTTCAGTCTTGAAAGAAATGGGGGATTTGGTAATGTTAGCTCAGGCTGCCATTTCAAATACCAGATACGGGGTGACTTAAACCATAGACATTCATTTCTAACAGTTCTTGAGTCTGAGAAATTGAAGATCAAAGTCCCAGCGAGGTGGGATTCATTCTGAGATGGCCCCTCTGGTCTTAGACGTGTCTGCCTTTTTGCTGTGTGCTTTGTGCATGGGGGGGGGCAAAGGATAATAGAACAAGAGAATCTTTGATTAGGACCAAACCAGCTCCACCATGAGACCCCCCCCACTCTCGTTACATGCAGCTTGAATGGGAATTTGGTGAGAAGATAGCAGAGTGAGCCTGTCTATAACAGAGCCCACATATCAACCAACCATACTTCTAGATCATATACTGGTATCCTAAAGCTTGGCTAGCCTTATGGCCTGCTATACATCCACTGAGCACTCAGTAGACGATTGAAGGCACCTTAGTTAACCTTTTCAGGGTCTATCCACTGCTAATATAATTAGGACATCCTGTAGAGGAAAACGAATTTTACTTCTTTTAAAAAAGATCTATTTTATTGTTTTTAATAATAAACCTGTCAATAAATAATAGCAGGCCTATGTACACGGATGCTGGTGTCTGTAGAAGCCAGAGGTATTGGATGACTCGGATACGGGGTTATAGGGAGTTGTGAGGAGACTGACATGGGAACTCAGGTCTTCTGCAAGAGCAGTAAGGGCTTTTAACTACTGAGCGATCTCCTAAAATCACCAAGAGGGTTTATTTCCTTGGGCGCATTCTCAACTCAACTCAGTAGAACACAGAATGCCCGAGATCATAGCGGGGTGCATTTTGCTGACTTCTCTCAGGGGTGTTGTGAAATCCACACACCCCACCACGGAATTAGAGAAGCCTGAAGGGACGGCAGTTCCTAAGCCGTTCTGACCTTCTCTCTGGGGTGTCTGACATGTTTAGGTCGTGTATGTTGGTGTTTGGGGCCAGCTTCTGACGCACCAGGAAGGAGAGACACTGTATGTAAGAAGGCAGGCGGGCCACAGAAGAAAGCTCGGTGAACTCTTGATTCCCCCTTGCCTGAGGGTTTCTCTCAGAGCCAGCTCCTCTCATGCTTCAGTCTTTTCCTGATTAAGAAACAAAATAAAACTAGGCTCTAAGAGCGGGAGATAATGATTCTAATTGGTTAGAATGCCAAGGGACCAAGCCAAGTGAACTCTCAGAGAACTTACAGGGCCGAACAGGCTTCTTAACAACACGTTTCTCTTTGGCATAGAGCTTTTAGACTCTCAAATCATTTTCAGATCTGTTGCCTCATTTATCTTAATGATAACCTGATGTGATGGGCAGAGACATTTAGGAACGGGGGTCTAAGGAGGTTGTACTTTTTAGAAGGACCAACAGTGAACTGGCAACCACATGACGTAGGGATGTGGCTGCTGTCGTGTGAGAGCTCTTCCGGGCAGAGGTTGATTGATGGTGGTGATGCCTTTGGTCCTGGCTAGTCAGGACATCTGAAAGAACAGAGGGAACCCTGTGGGAGGAGATGGTGGCTGGAGTATGCGTAAGACCGTAAGACGGGTCACATATGCCTTAGAATTGCTGAAGTGTTTGCTTTCCATCATGGACAGCGGAGGGCTGACTCCGTCAGGCTCACACTAAGGAACACGGAGAGGATGTAGTACCTGCAGCTCACCTGGGGAGGCAGGGCAGGAGTGGTTAAAGCAACACAAACAGCAAGGTGGAGTTTTATGGATGCTGAGTATATGGGAGAGAAACAAAAACTCAAGGTTTCTGCTGAGATGTGTAAAGGGAGACAGGGTGCATTTACACTAGGGACGATGCGGGAGGGGGTGGACAGAGACAAGAGGACGGAAGGCACCTTGGGAAGGTGGGCGTGTATAGGTTTGTTTGAAAAGACATCGGGAAGTAAAATGGAGGATGCCAGACTAAGAATGGCTCGGGGCTTCGGGGGCCTGTGGGTTATGGAGGACGAGGGGAAGTTTTTCTGAACGACATGTGTAGCGCAGTGGAGGCAGGCCTTATAGCCCTGGCTTCTTGGGTGGATTTCACAAATTGGGTGCTAACGTCCCAGGCTTGGTGCTCAGTCCCAGGATGCGGAGGTGAAGAACGGGACCCGTTTTCAAGGAGTATTTGGTTCAGGGCCAGTGACTGGGACCAGAGAAATCTTAATGGAGATCGCCTCCCTACTGCTGCCAGGCCGGCGTCCCCCGCTCCTCTTTTAATCACCAGCCTCCCCACACTGGTCTCTTTAGTTCTAGTTTTCTGCCTGGCAGTGCGATTCTACTCTCTTCAAGATGACTCAGTTCTCATCTTAACTCTAGCATTGTTTGTTGATGTTACGGGGTAACTTTTACTAAAGAGTTCTTCTCCAGGGCTCAGCAGTAAAGAGTACTCGCTGTAACTGCAAAAGGCCCAGGTTCCTAGCATCCCACTTGGCTGTTCTAGGATCTGATGTCCTCTTCTGGCCTTGGCTGACACCAGGCACACTTGTCATGCAAATGTAGACAAGCAGGCAACACTCACATACATAAACAAATCTAAAAAGGTATTTACTGTGGTTCCAAGTGCTACTACATACTTACAGACTCAGCCACAAAAGTCTAGAATTTCTAGAATGTATATTTTATTATATTTTTGAAAATGCCACCCAAAGTTGCCTGTTTTCAGTCTCTAACACTTCTTGATATTTCACATTCTGTTTTGGTAGCTAACGGTTAATTTCTTGGTATTGGGTATAGCTTCTGCCTAAACCGTGGAGACTTGAAATTTATGTAAAGGTATTAAGTGTTCTTTTAACTCTTTATCAGGGTTTCAGTGTTTTCCCCAACATCATCACCACTGCCACCTTGAGTTTTGAATGTCTGCCACCTAAGAACTTTACTAGAAGTCAAGTTTTAAAGTAAAGTTCACTTAGAACTTTAAAGCTCATTCAGAACTTTGGAATGTAGGTGCTAATATGCCCTTTATACAGATAAAGAATTGGGGGTCAGATTAATTGTAGTGACATATGACTTATGATTTATTAAAGCTTGCCTAAGGATTCAGAAAGCAAAGTCAGTCACAAGCCATACAGACCAGGCAGTGGTGGCACACACATTTAATCCCAGGACTCAGGAGATAAAGGCAGATAGATCTCTGTTAGCACAAGGCCACTGGGGGATACATTAGAGTGACTCGGTGTAAAAGAGTAACAGAGCACACACCTTTAATCCCAGGACTCACGAGAGGTATTAAAAGCAGGACCAGGGTCTCAGAGCTGGCACTCATTCTCCAGCCACGTTGAGGATAGGAAGGCTCAGTCTCAGGATTCTCCAGCCACGTTGAGGATAGGAAGGCTCAGTCTCAGGATTCTCCAGCCTCGTTGAGAAGAGCATAGCAGTCTGGGATTCCAGTCTGAGGTTGGTGGAGGCAGGATCGCCTTTCAGCCTGAGCTAGAGGTGAGAACTAGTGGCTGGCTGCTTTGCTTTTCTGATCTTCAGCTTGAAGCTTGGACCCCAATATCAGTCTCTGGGTCTTCTATTTATTGTGCTACAATTAAATGATTTATCAAAACCTCATTGATCCCAAGTGGAGATGCACAAGTCTGAGTTCAGCTCTCTTCACTCCTGCGGCTGAACTCGAGCCACAGCTTCACAATTCCACGTGCTGTCTATGCTCTCCCTCTTCGAAAGTGTATGTGGCACACCGCATACCTTACCCCCTGGGCTTCATTTTTGCAGTGGCAGCAACAGAAGACAGAGTGGATGGGGAGATTTGTGTCTTCATGATATCAACATGAGCTGAAGACATACTACTTAAGGCCACTGAGTCTTTGTTTACACACGTGTGAAACAGGATGTTGTGAGTGAGGTTCCAAGAGCATGCAGCCTGTGGGTCAGGGCTTGAAATAGTGGAAAGAGCTCAGTTAAGAACGCTTATCCAGAGTCTGATGACCCGCAGTACTGCAGTACAGCCTCTGTGGTGTGGTTTCTTATCTGTTTTCCCTGTCAAGTTTTCTAGCCACACCCTGACTTGGTTCTGATTCACCTCTACCACAGGAACGTTTTAATTTGCTTTTTTGGGCTCCTGTATCAGGCTGTTCCCTATTTTCTGTCTCGGTAACTCATGTGACTTTGCAATTCTCTCTCCTTGGCTTGAGAGTCACACATGTAGGCGGTGGTGGCATCAAGGGCATTTTTACAAAAGGCAAAAGCAGGACCTACTATAGGTCATTGGCACTGGTTCCGTGGTGTCCAGCTCCCTTGGGACACATGTCATCATGCTTCCTTCTCCCCAGGGTTCCTGCTCAGACCAGTCCAGTATCACCTGGAAACCTGTCAGGAATATAAACCTTGGGCTCCACTCCAGGAGCTGGGGATGTGGTCAGCTCTTTGTGCTAATAAGCCCTTCAGGGAACTCTGATGTACTTCAGTGTTCGAGAAGCGACACTGGTGAGTTCCTGTAAGGATTGGGGTTTTCACTGTGGATCCCCAGGCTTTCCCAGCTACTCCTCTGTTAGGGCTACCATTAGCTGATGGCATTAGTGTCAGTATTCTGGTTCAAGAGCTTCATGAGGCCTTTGTTCTACTAACTCATGTGCTGCATATCTTTGGTGTAGACAAATAGTTTCTCAGAACTTGATGCTTCAGGCAGACATATTTATATCTGATGTGAATCAAATTGAGCTTAACTTATTTCTTACTACTTTTTATTTAATTATTATTTTTTAGTTTATTTTACATACCAACTACAGCTTCGCCTCTCTCCTCTCTTCCTGTTCCCTCTCCTGCCTCTCATCTACCCCCTTCCCCATCCACTCCTCCCATTGCTTCTTAAAAAGTTACATAGCCTTTAATTATACAGCTGAAGCTACATAGCCTTCATGCATTACACAGCCCGTCCCCATTTACCTCCTAAGAGACACCTTTCTCTGTATATTGGGTGTGTGAGGATTGTTGGAACTATTATTTAAAGAATGTCTAATAGGAACTCTTACCTGAGGGCTCTTCTTGGATTACAAGAATACAATGTCTCATACTGAGACATTGTATAGTCTCAACTACTGACAGGAACAGTTGTCAACTAAACCGGAAATCAGCTCAAGAGAGGCTGGCTTCAGCGGACCATGGTGCTCTCAAGGAGGATGTTCCTTGCTTGCCTTTATGTGTCCATCATCCCTCAATGCCTACCCAATACTTACCGAATGTCTTCTGTGCTCAAGGCTTGGGGCTTATAATGATATCAAGAAGATGCAATTGCCGACTCCATGGAGTTTATGTTCTCATGCTGCCCAACAAATAAGTAATGAGTTACTTGAAAATACATTTTATATTATTAAAAGAGACAAGGATGTTTATTTCTTGGCCCTAGGAGTCAGTGTTGGGAGGGGGAGATTAATTAATGAGAAAGATAATGACACTGGGTCAAGACGGCACTTTTGAAATATTTTGATAGCAGATGTGAAATGAACTCTTGTTTGAGATTCTTTGAGAGGTTGTCACTGCTTGAAAAGGATAAAAACAAGCTGGCTAGTCGGCACCTGGGGTAGCAGAATTAAAAATAATGACAGCAGAGGACAGTCCTAGCTGGTATTTATGCACTCAGGGTATATCAGCAAGGGGCTGAGTGCTGTGCAGATGCAACCCTGTAGTCCTGTGAGCAGTGGGCACAGGATCTTAGGCATTCCTTCCAGCTCTGCCACCAGCCCGTGGAGGCGAGATTTCAGGAAACTACTTTGCTTCTCTGGGTCTCAGTGTTCTTATCTATAAAGTTGTGGGATTCAACTGCACTTGTCTGTGATTTCCAACTCCACGATCCTTTGTGTGACATGTTATCAGTTAACGGAGAAGCACCCAGTTAGAGCCATTGCTCCCATGCACAATTCTCTAGCATCCTATCTGAGCAAGGAAACAAATGGGCTCTTCCAGATTTAGCTAGTGCTCTATGGATGCTGAAGCATCCTTGGAGGTGTCTAAACAGAACCTCGGGTTAGAAAGACATGTGCATGACTGTCTCTGGAACGATCCTGTTCTTTTATTCTGACCGACATCACCATACAGTTTCTGGTTTTATGAATAACAAAGTGATGTATGTATACTGCATTAAGAAAGTCTGTTCATGATAGCACATTATTTTGCTAATAAATGAACTATAGACCGTATTCTAAATTTATGAGACGTGCAACAGAAAGTTACAGCGTTCTTGAGCCACCACTGTTTTACAAATTTGGCATCTGCAGGCCTCAAAAGGCTGAAATGTTTTAAATTTATTTACACCCTGCAGTTTCCTTGGGGAACTGTTTTCCATAAGCTAATGAGGCGCTGGTGCAAGGCCTCTCTGTTATTCCTGGCAGGAACACTGAGACACATCGCCTGCTGCTCTGCTTTGTCCCTCAGTAGTCCAGTGCAAATAATAAATATCGGGAAATACATCATCTCTTTGGATGTGGGAGCCAAGTGGCAGGGCTGCCAAGCTTGAAACAAAGCAATTACAAGCTTGGAGCTGATTCAGATCCTTCACCACATGTGCCCACATTTGAGGGACACCCTGGCCTCAGACTTTATCATGTCCATTTGCTTATTCTGAGCACATGGGCAATCTTTAGAGATCTAATCTATGAAGTTGGCATTTATTTCAAGAAGTTGTCTTTTCATGGGTTAAATGCTATTCTGAGGACAGGGAACTTGTTTTCTCAATGCATCACTTGGTGAGCACTTATCCTGTATCTCCAAGGTGCCCACTCCAGAGCTGTGAAACGTTTGTGTTGCCTTAATGTATGCTCATAGTCAGGGAGGTTCAGCACAACAGGCTTCTCTTGCTGGGAAAAGCAACTCTCATGATATATACACTCTGCTTCTCCAGAACATCAACATGGTGGTCTAGACGTATCCTGGGCATATCATAAGCCTGGATGAATAGAGGTTGCTTTGTATCTGGTCTTAGACAGCAAAGCATGAGTCTCTGAACTCAGGTGCTGATGTCTGCATCTATTTCCACCTCCAGCCATTCTCCCTTTGTCCAGTATGTCTCCACACTGGAAAGTAAGTTGTGGACACATTTCCCCCTTCTCTCTTCTACCTTGTTTTATCTACTGTCATCCAGAACTAGTTGAGGTCAACTCACAAGTGCTTCTTGAGTTGGAAGAGAGCTTAGGAAAGTTGTGAAATGTCTACTGCTATTGCTCTTAGTATTAAAACAATATGGTAGAGATTAATCCAGGAGTACAAGACAGATTCAGCATTTTTGGAAGTGTTGGGACTTAACAGAGCAGTACTTGAGGACAATGGTCCACTAGCCAGACCTGGCTATCAGTGAAGATCAAGACGGCTGAAACTTTTTTGTGTCTGCTTACATCTTTTCATTGTATTTCATCTCCTTCTACTTAGTGTTCTGATTGCTTCTCTGGGCTTTTGGGCTCTGGCCTTGGATGATTGTACTTGAGGTATTATTGAGGAGAATCAGAGTGAGAGTAAAGGCTCAGAGAACTGCTGAAGGAAAAATGCTAAACAGTGGACTCAGGAGTGAATGCTCAGGCTCCATCATAAGCTCATGCATGTGCCTGTGTCCCCAGCATCCTAGAAAGTCACAAGGAAGCTAAAAGACTGCCTAACACACACTCAAGCCTTCTGTCCTTCATAGTTTCACTTTCTTCAAGAAACTGTCTCCTAAATCTATGTTTCTTCCGTAAGCCCCACCCTTCTTTACCATTGTGGGAGTTTGGCCCCCATAATCTTCTTATAGGTAGTGGCACTATTAGGAGGTGTGGCTTGTTGGAGGAAGTGTGTCACTGTGGGGGTGGGTTTTGAGGTTTCTGATGCTTGGAATACTGCCCAGTGAGTCAGTTGACTTCCTGCTGCCTTCTGGTCAAGATGTAACTAGCATGACATCTACCTGCATGCTATCATACTCCCCACCATGACAATAATGGACTGAACCTCTGAAACTGTAAGTGAGCTCTCTCAGTTAAATATTTTCCTTCTAAGTGTTGCTATGGTCATGTCTCTTCACAGCAATAGAAGCCTAACTAAGGCAATGATCCTTTCTAGTGTACCCAGAGCATTTGTTCCTTCTCTATCATCTTCTGTAGTGTACCCAGAGTGTTTGTTCCTTCTCTATCATCCTCTGTAGTGTACCCAGAGTGTTTGTTCCTTCTCTATCATCCTCTGTAGTGTACCCAGAGTGTTTGCTCCTTCTCTACCATCCTCTGTAGTGTACCCAGAGCATTTGTTCCTTCTCTATCATCCTCTGTAGGATTCCCAGATGGTTGTTCCTTCTCTACCATCCTCTGTAGAGTACCCAGAGCATTTGTTCCTTCTCTACCATCCTCTGTAGTGTGCCCAGAGCATTTGTTCCTTCTCTACCATCCTCTGTAGTGTGCCCAGAGCATTTGTTCCTTCTCTACCATCCTCTGTAGTGTGCCCAGAGCATTTGTTCCTTCTCTACCATCCTCTGTAGGATTCTCAGATGGTTGTTCCTTCTCTATCATCTTCTGTAGTGTACCTCAGAGCATTTGTTTTCTAATCATCACACATCATCCACAAATTATTATTCCTTGAGCTCTAACATTGTTTGTCACACAGTATTGTTTATACTCAGTGTCTGTAAATGGATGAAATAGGTGATTAAATCATAGACAATATACTGGTTCTGTGTGAAGATGCTCTCAATTGTGGCAAACACGTCAGGATATAGATTTTTTTTTTGTTATAAAGCTGGTGGCCAATGGCTAGAGCTTCTTATTGGCTAGCTCTGTCTTAAATATTAATCCATTTCCATCAATCTACATGTTTCCACATGGTCTTACTAGACAGAGAGAGAGTCTGGGCCTCTTATTCATCTCACAGCCTATATCTTGACCCTCCTTACTACCTCTCCCAGAATCCTTGTCTCCTAGTCTCACCTATCTTACTTTCCTATTGGCCAACAGGGCTTTATTCATTAACCAGTAACATAAACATATTCACAGAATGACATCTCCCATCATCTCTTTTCTGTCTAAAATAAAAAGGGTTTTAACTTTAGCATAGTAAAATACACAACAAAATAGTTATCAAATAAGAACTATAGTTAACAATATTTAGTTGACAACATTATCAGGAATTAAAGAAAATATTCTATCATCTATCCTATCTTTGTGAGTCTAAAGTCTAATATGTAACTTATCTTTAATCCTAACTAAGAAATATTATAACCATAACTATTTGTCTTCAACTCCATCAAAGACCACAGAAGGATAATATATAAACTCTAGAAAAGACAGAGATAACACACTGCCTGGTCAGTCACCCGAAGTTCTTCTGTAATGTTTTATCTTCAGCCTATAGGCCATAGTGTGTCTGGTAGACTCCTTAGCAAAGCAGGAAACTTTAAATTGTCCACCTGTATTGGCAGTTTGTCAGTCACTTTTCTCTGTGTCCTGCAGACTGTCTGGCAGACTCTTCCATGAAGCAGGAACCCTACAGCAATGTCCATCTTGTATTAGCAGTCACTTTCCTGTGGGTGCTGCATGTCCAGTTTATACAGCATAAAGTCAAACAGTCCAGACAAGAGCAGTATCTGGCCTAAATGGCTAGTCTTGCCATATTGGGAGTAAACTCCATAGTGAGTTTCTTAGATGTCTATCTTTTTTTTTTATGCAGTTGGTATTGCCAGGAGCAGTTGTGCCTCATTGTTAAGAAAACCCCTAAACCATTTTAAATGCCATATTCTGTAGGCCTTTGAAAGGTTTGAAGAATGCCTATCTATCCATTTGAACTATATCTGTATATATTTATAAAAACCTAACAAACCTAACTATAAGTTTTGACCATTAAAGATAACTGTTTATAATTTGTACTTAATTGTACATTACATTTTAAATGAGCTATACAAACACAATACCTAAATAAGAGGAGAAACATACATGTCACAAATTTGACCTTTAATTTGTTATCAATAACTGAAAATCTATTCCAAAATAAAGTATTAATTTCTATATCACAATTCCCTTTTTACCTTTAAAAAGAGATAGATTGTAATCATTAACCATTTATAGCCAACCCCATTTAGATGAAAACAAACATTTATAGACAATATTTGGGAATATGGGCATCATTTTCTCCAAACTGTTTCCTGCTGATTGGGGATGCTGTTTATACCTTAGGGATCCTAAGAAGATGAAGAAATCCTGACTGTAGTGGTCTGCAAGGCTGCTTTGTCCCAGCTGTTTTAAATGGCGCCATTTTGTTATGAGCAGTTGCCAGCCAGCCTGGTCCCAGAGCTACAGCAGCCCCTAAATAACACAGAGAGACTCTATTAGTTATAAAGCTGTTGGCCAACGGCTAGAGCTTCTTATTGGTTAGCTCTGTCTTAGCTATTAACCCATTTCTATCAATCTAAGTGTTTCCATGTGGTCTTGAGAGAGAGAGAGAGAGAGAGAGAGAGAGAGAGAGAGAGAGAGAGAGAGAGAGAGAGAGAGTCCAGATCTCTTATTCATCTCACAGCCTATATCTTGACCCCCAGGATGTAGATTTATATGGAATGGTTTTGGTGCTGCCTACAAAACCATTCAACTATGGGAAAGTGATGTTGTATGGGAAGGTCAGCCATGTCCCAGACCCATAGCTTCCCTTAGCTGTAGCTATCATTACAACAGATAAGCTGGAAGAAGTGACACTTTAAAAACTTTGTAAGTATGAAAATATTTGTTTCATGAGATCTAAGACACATAGCATTAACAGAAGGATATCTGGAAACTTTTGGGGGGTGTTCTTTAGAGGTTAATTGATAGACTTAATCTTTCTAATTGAGACACTTACAGTGGTGAGCCTACCCATCAGGAAGAGAAGAGTGGCTGCTAGGCTCAGACTGGAAGCCTCTTTCCCTGGAAGGCAGCAGGAATTTGATCCCTGTTTGTCAAACCATAGTGTGTGTGTGTGTGTGTGTGTGTGTGTGTGTGTGTGTGTGTGTGTGTAGAATGAACATGCAGTCAGATGGCCCAAGTTCATGTGACATCTCTTACCCATGCTGGCTTGTGACCTAATATTTCTGGCAGTGCAAACTTTTGATTCTTAGGTTATGCATAAAGTGGGCAAGGATAAAGTTAGTGCCGGGTGAAGGTAAAAAGTAGGTCAGCCAATGATTTCTAATAATTGTGTCGGGGTAATTTCTGTCATGGTGGGGACTATATTTTGTTGCTTCTCTGTTGTTTTTTTCTGATGATGAAATCAGCCCTCAGACCCCTGTTGGCTTATCTGCAAATAGAAAAATAATATGGCCAAAGTAAACAAGAGTGGGAAATTGCATTTGTATAATTCGAAAATGGTTTATTTTTTAAAAATTCAAGTCATTTGTTTTTATTCAAGCCATTTCCTCTTGATTTGAGTGGATTATTGCTTTGTCCTTAATTGCATTTTGCTTAGAGGTTCCCCTGTTCACTTTAAGACCAGATACTATTCTTTTGTTGATATAACCACTGACCTTATTAAAAGTTGGTCCAGATAAATCATGATTTTTAAGATAAGAGAGATGTTAACACAAACATGGAAAGCTGGTCACCATATGGAGGCTGGGAGAAATAAATGCTCCATACTTAGTTAATGGAAGCCCAGTTTTGGTTTCTTATCAAACTCATTTATAGCCTCCCTGGGAAATGGTGAGTTTCTGTACAGATTTTCATGGAGTGTTGCATTTTAAACAAAAATTCCAATGTATTTTGAGTCAGACAAACTCTTATTGGCTGAGAAATTATATAATACATCTAAAGTACTTTGTAGACTGTGGTAGATGTCATTTATTCAGTTACCATGAGCTGGAAGTGCAGAATGATAAATGCGGGATGACATTTTTATATATGACCCTGCATTTTATTTATAGCCGAGCCATCTCGGAAAGGTGAAGTTCTCCATGAGTACTTACTGGGGGAAGAAGGGAACCCTCAACACTTAAGTGCCATCTCATGTGTGGGTACCTCTGACTTTCCATTCTTTTACTATATGCATCATGGAGAATGCCTTGAACATAGAAGTCAGAAGGGACCTGTAATCTGAGACATTCAGACACTTTATTATTATTGTGTATTGGTAGCCACAGCCAGGACTTATTATTATTATTATTATTATCATTATTATCATTATTATTATTATTATTATTGTGTATTGGTAATCACAGCCAATGACTTTATTATTATTATTATTGTGTATTGATAACCACAGCCAGTGACTTTATTATTATTATTATTATTGTGTATTGATAACCACAGCCAGTGACATTATTATTATTATTATTATTATTATTATTATTATTGTGTATTGATAACCACAGTCAGTGACTTTCTTATTATTATGTATTGATAACCATAATGAGTGATTTTAATTATTATTGTGAATTGCAACCACAGCCAGCTTATTTGATAACATGTTTTATGGAGTTTTGTTTCATGAGAAGATGGAGGTTTAAAAGTAGATCAGGATATATTATGGCTTTCAGTTTAGTATTTTTATGGGACTTCTGAGCATATGAACGACTGGGTCTCTGATTCTTGACCTTTTTCTTGGGCTCCTTCCCTTCTGCTGATTTGCTTTGTCCAATGTCTATATGACACACTGTTTGTTTTATCTTATTATATCTTATTTTGCTATGTTTTGTTGTTACCTCTTAGAAGCCTGTTATTTTTTAATGAGAGACAGAAAAGGTGTAGATCCAGAGGGGAGGGCCTGAGGGGGCACTTGGAGGAGCAGAGGGAGGGAAAAGCATAACAATGATTGTATGAAAAAGAATCTATTTTCAATAAAACGGGGAAATAAAATAAAAAACAAGTTAGCAGTTTAATAAAACTTCAGTTTCACACTTAAGGCATGGTGGTTTGATGGTGAGAACAAGAGTGTGACTAAAGCTGAAAGGCATTTTAGAACATTTTATTAGTGCCTAATAATTGTACAAGATAGTGATGGGTTTGTTATGACATTTTCATCCTGTGTAATATGCTTTGATCAATGTTACTCCCGTTACCCTTACTCGTCCCCCTTTCCCTTCCTATGACTTCCTTCTTTTTCAGGAGTACCCAAAAAGGCTTTTACTTTTGTTATGTTGACCTGTTTTTAAGTTATAACAGGTAAAATTCTTTTTGACACTATATGGAGAGGAGTGAGAGTTCTTGGAACTATAATTGTTTATCTGCCCCTTGTTTTAATCAGTGTGCCTGCAGTAGGCCCTCTGTGTACATGGCTTCACATGCATGCATTCAGCCAATCGAAAATATTCAGAGAAAAATTTCATCTACACTGGCCACATATAAAGTTTTACTTGCCATATTTCTCTAACTGGTATAGTAACTGATTTAAACAGCATTTACATTGTGCTCAGTGTGATAAGTGATCTAGAAATGACTTAAAGAGTCTGGCAAGGTATTTCTAGGTTGCATGTAAAACCCACCCCATTAGTATAAGGAACCCCAGCCTGCACCAATTTTGGCATCTTTAAAGGTGTAAGCAAAGACTGTATCTTGACCCCAAAAAGGCCGCCAATAGCTGAAGATATAATAAAATGAACTGCCAGTGGAGTGCATGAAAACAAAAAAACTTAGGTAGAGCAAAGGAAACAAGAGGCAGCTGACAGAGTGGAAGAGACACTTTGTTTTATTTATTTAAAACATTTATTTTTCATTACCAACCCCAGTTCTCCTCCCTCCCCTTCTCCTCCCCTTCACCTACCCCTTTATGACCCCCCATCAACAAAGTCTAGCATACCAAGTTGAGGCAGGACCAAGGTCCAACCCTCTGTATCAAGGCTGAGCAGGGTATCCCACCATAGGGAGTAGGCTCCAAAAAACCAGTTCATGTACCTGGGATAAGCCCTGGTGCCAGTGCCAGGGCCTCCCACAACAGATCAAGCCACATAACTGTCACTCATACGCAGAGGGTCTAGTTCAGTCCCATGCAGGCTCCCCAGCTGTAAGTCCATAGTCCATTAGCTCCCACTAGCTCAGGTCAGCTGTCTCTGTGATTTTTCCCATCATGGTCTTGACCCCTGGGTTCATATGATCCCTCCTTCCTCTCTTTAACTAAACTCTAGGAGCCCAACCCATTGCCTGACTGTGGGCCACTGCATCTGCTTCCATCAGTTACTGGATGTAGGTTCTATGATGGCAATTAGGAAGTCACTAATCTGATAAAAGGGGAAGGCCCATTCAGATATCCTCTCCACTACTGCTAGAAGTCTTAGCTGGGATCATCCTTGTGGATTCCTGGGAGTTTTTCTAGCACCAGGTTTCTCCCTAGTCCCTCTACCACAATGGCTCCCTCTACCAAGATATCTCTTTCAAGTTGGTTTCTCTCAACTTGGTCTTGTTGATCCTGCATATTCCCATCGCCCATCCCCTCCCTGCTACCTACTCTTAGTTTACTTAGGAGATCTCAACTGTTTTCACTTCCTGGGGCCCTCTATGTGTGTGCCTCTTAGGGTCCCCCTTTATACCTAGCTTCTCTGGGGTTGCAGATTGTAGCCTGATTATCCTCTGCTTTTACATCTAATATCCACTTATGAGTAAAAAAATAACATGTTGGTCTTTTGGGTCTGGATTACCTCACTCAGGATTTTTTTCTAGTTCCATTCATTTGCCTGCAAATGTCAAGATGTCGTTGTTTTTCTACTTCTGAGTAATACTCCATTGTATGTGTACCACATTTTCTTTATCCATTCTTTGGTTAAAGGGCATCTAAGTTGTTTCCAGGTTCTGGCTATTACAAATAATACTGCTATGAACCATAGCTGGGCAAGTGTCCTTGTGATGTGATTGAGAATCCCTTGGGTATACGCCCAAGAGAGGTATTACTTGGTCTTGAGGTAGATTGATTCCCAATTTTCTGAGAAGCTACCATATTGATTTCCAAAGTGGCTGTATAAATTTGCACTCCACCAGCAACGGAGTGTTCCTGTTACTCGACATCTTCTCCAGCACAAGCTGTTGTTAGTGTTTTTGGTCTTAGCCGTTCTGATAGGTGCAAGATTACCTATCAGAGTCACTTTGATTTGCATTTCCCTGATGACTAAGGATGTTGAACAATTCCTTAAATGTTTTTGGCCATTTGAGTTTCTTCTGTTGAGAATTCTCTATTTAGATCTGTACCCTATTTTTAATTGGATTATTTGGTATTCTGATGTCTAGTTTCTTGAGTTCTTCATATAATTTTGGAGATAAGTCCTCTGTCAGATGTGGAGTTGGTGAAGATCTTTTCCCATTCTTTAGGCTGTAGTTTTGTCTTGTTGACTGTGTTCTTTGCTTTACATAAGCTTCTTAGTTTCAGGAGGTCCCATTTATTGATTGTTGCTCTCAAAGTCTGTGCTACTGGTTATATTGAGAAACTGTTCTCCTGTTCTCATGCATTCAAGGCTACTTCAGACTTTCTCTTCTGTGAGGTTCAGTGTAACTGGATTTATGTTGATGTCTTTGATCCATTTGGACTTGGGTTGTGAATCTATTTGCATTCTTCTACATGTCAGCATCCAGTTATGCCAGCATATGTTAAAGATGCTTTCTTTTCTCCATTGTACAATTTTGGCTTCTTTGTCAAAAATCAGGTGTTCGTGTGTGTGTGTGTGTGTGTGTGTGTGTGTGTGTGTGTGTGTGTGTGTGTGTGTGTGTTTATTAGTATCAGAGTCTTCAATTCTCTTCCATTGATCCAAGTGTCTTTTTTTAAAATTATTATTACTATAGCTTTACAGTAGAGTGTGAAGTCAAGGATAGTGATGACTCCACAAGTTTGTTTATTGTACAGGATTGCTTTGACTATCTTGAATTTTTTTCTGTATGAAGTTGAATATTGTTCTTTTGAGGTCTGTGAAAAATTGTGTTGGATTTTGATGGGGATTTCATTGAATCTGTAGATTGCTTTTGGTAAGATGGCCCTTTTTACTATGTTGATCCTGCCTATCCAAGAGCAAGGGAGATCTTTCCATTTTCTGATTTTTTTTTTTTTTGATTTCTTACTTCAGAGACTTAAAGTTCTTGTCATACAGGTCTTTCACTTGTTTGGTTAGAGTTAACTCAACTTATTTTTATCTTACTTGTTGCAATTGTAAAGGGTGATGTTTCTCTGATTTCTTTCTCAGTTTGTTTATAATTTGTATATAGTAGGGCTACTGATTTCTTTTAGTTAATCTTGTATCCTGCCACATTACTGAAGGTGTTTATCCGCTTTAGGAGTTCCTGGTAGATTTTTTTTTTTGGCTTAGTTAATGTATACTATCTTATCCTCTGCAAATAGCAAAGGCTTGACTTCTTCCCTTTCAATTTGTATCCCCTTGATCTCCTTTAGTTGTCTTATTGCTTTAACCAGAACTTAGAGTATTATATTGAATAAATATGGAGAGAATGGGCAGGCTTATTTTGTTCTTGATTTTAGTGGAATAATTTTGAGTTTCTCTCTATTTAGTTTGATGTTGGCTGTTGGCTTGCTGTATATTGCCTTTATTATATTTAGATATGTTCATTGTATCCCTGATCTCTCCTAGACCTTTATCATGAAATGGTGTATGAATTTGTCAAAGACTTTTTTAGCATCTAATGAGGGGATCATGTGTTTTTTCTATCAGTTTATTTATACGATGGATTAATTGCATTGACAGAGTTTTGTATGTTGCATCATCCCTGTGTCTCTGGGATGGAGCCTACTTGACCATGGTAGATGAATTTTTGATGTGTTCTTAGATTTGGTTTGCTAGTATTTTCTTGAATATTTTTGGGCCAGTGTTCATGAGGGAGATGGGTCTGCTGTTCTCTTTGTTTGTTGCATCTTTGTGTGGTTTTGGTATCAGGGTGACTAGCCTTATAAAAAGAGTTTGGCAGTGTTTCTTATGTTTTATTGAGTGGAACAACATGAGGAGTATTGGAGTTAGCTCTTCTTTGAAATTCTGGCAGAATTTTGTACTGAAACCATCTGGCCCTGGCTTTTTTTTTTTTTTTTTTTTGTGAGACATTTGATGGCTGCTTCTATTTCCTTAGGGGTTATAGATCTATTTAAATTGTTTATCTGGTCTTGATTTAATTTTGGTATGTGGTTCCTATCCAGAAAATTGTTTATTTCTTTTAACTTTTCCAATTTTGTGAAGTACAGGTTTTCAAAGTATGACCTAATCACTCTCTGAATTTCCTCAGTGTCTGTTGTTATGTCTCCCTTTTTCATTTCTGATTTTGTTAATTTGGATATTCTCTTTCTGCTTTTTGGTTAGTTTGGATAAGGGTTTGTCTATTTTGTTGATTTTCTTGAAGAACCAACTCTTTGTTTTATTCATTCTTTGTATTGTTCTCGTTGTTTCTATTTTATTGATTTAAGTCTTAAATTTGATTATTTCCTGTCACCCACTCCTCCTGGGTGAATTTGTTTCTTTTTATTCTAGTGCTTTCAGATGTGCTGTTAAGTTACTAGTGTGAGATTTTTCCAAATTCTTTATGTGTGTAGTTAGTGCTATGAACTTTCCTCTTAGCACTGCTTTCATAGTGTCCCATAAGTTTGGGTGTGTTGTACATTCATTCTCATTGAATTATAGGAAGTCTGTAATTTCTTTCTTGATCCAGGGTTGAGTCAGTTGAGCATTGTTCAATTTCCATGAGTTTGTGGGCTTTTTGCAATTAGTGTTGTTGAATTTTAACTTTAAGCCACGGTGGTCCCCTAAAACACAGGTGATTATTTCATTTTTATTGCTTTTGTTAACTGTTGAGATTTGCTTTGTTGTCAAGTATGTGGTCAGTTTTTAGAGAAGGTTCCATGAGTTGCTGAGAAGAAGGTATATTCTTTTGTGTTTTGGTGGAATGTTCTATAGATGTCTGTTAAGTCCGTTTGAGTCATGACATCAGTTAGATCCTTTATTTCTCTGTTAAGTTTCTGTCTGGCAGACATGTCCATTGGTGAGAGTGGGGTGTTGAAGTCTCCCACTATTAGTGCATGGGGTTTGATGTGCATTTTAAGCTTTAGTAATGTTTCTTTTACACATGTGGGTGCCTTTCCATTTGGGGTATAAATGTTTAGAATTGAGACTTTATCTTGATGGATTTCTCCTGTGATGAACATGAAATGCTCTTCTCCCTCAATTTCGATTAATTTTAGTTTGAAGTCTATTTTGTTAGTTATCAAGATAGCTACACCAGCTTGTGTCTTAGGGCCATTTGATTGGAAAATCTTTCCCCAACCCTTTACTAGGAGCTAATGTCTGTTTTAGAAGTTGAGGTATGTTTCTTGTATTCAGCAGAAGGATGGGTCCTGTTTTCTTATCCATTCTGTTCGCTTGTGACCTTTTATAGGCAAGTTGAGTCCACTAATATTTAAGGATATTAATGACCAGTGATAGTTGATTCCTGTTATATTTGATTTTATTTTTGGTGGTGTTAGTGTTTGTGTGTTTCACTGCTTTGGGGTTTGTTGGTGTGAGATTATCTATTGCCTCTGTTTTTGTGGGTGTAGTTAACTTCCTTGGGTTGGAGTTTTCTTTCTAGTACTTTCTGTAGGGCTGGATATGTGGATAGGTATTGTTTAATTTGGTTTTGTCATGGAATATATTGTTTTCTCCATCTATGGTGACTGAAAGCTTTGCTGGTTATAGTAGTCTGGGCAGGAATCCATAGTCTTTTAGCGTCTGCAAAGCATCTGTTGAGGACCTCTGGTTTTCAGAGTTTCCATTGAGAATTTGAGTGTAATTCTGATATGTATGCCTTCATATGTTACTTGGTCCTTTTCTTATTGTTCTTTCTTTATTCCTTATGTTTCGTGTTTTGATGATTATGTGGTGAGGGGACACTTTTCTTTTTTTTTTTTCTTCTTTTCTTTTTTTTTTTTTTTGGTCAAGTCTATTTGGTGTTCTGTGACTTTTTGTACCTTCATAGGTACAAACCCTTTTTAGGTTGTGAATGGTTTCTTCTATTATTTTTTTGAATATATTTTGTGTCTTTGAGCTGGAGTTCTTCTTCTTCTTCTTTTATCCCTATTATTCTTAGGTTTGGCCTTTTCATGTTGTCCCAAATTTCCTGGATGTTTTATGTTAAGAATTTGTTGGATTTGACATTTTATTTGACCAATGAATCTATTTCCTCTATCGGATCTTCAACATCTGAGATTCTCTTCCATCTCTTGCATTCTATTGGTTATGCTTGCATTTGTAGTTCCTGTTAGTTTACCCAGATTTTCCTTTTCCAGAATTCCCTCAGTTTGTATTTTCTTTATTGCTTTCATTTCAGTTTTCAAATCTTGGACTTTTTGTTTTGTTTTGGCTTTATTTAAGGGATTTATTGATTTCTTCCATTTTTTTCTTTCCTTCCATTTCTTTAAGGGAATTCTTCATTCCTTCTTTAAGGGCCTCCATCATAAAGTTGTTTTAGGGTCTTCTTCTTCTTCTTCTTCTTCTTCTTCTTCTTCTTCTTCTTCTTCTTCTTCTTCTCCTCCTCCTCCTCCTCCTCCTCCTCCTCCTCCTCCTCCTTTTCCTCACCCTCCTCCTCCTTCTGTGTTGGGATGTTCAGGTCTTCCTGCTGTAGTACCACTAGGTTCTGGTGTTGCTGTATTGCTCTTTAGATTGTTGAATCTATTCTTGCACTGAAATCTACCCATCTCGTCTTCCCCTTGGTGCAGGTAGTGTCTTTGTCCTAGTCCTGTCTGTCCTTTCTTTCACTTCTCTCTGTGCAGTAGATATCTGTGTCCCAGGGAGCACCGAGGTCACGGGGCACTCTAGATTTTTTTATTCACTTTTGATTTTAACCACTTGGAGTTATTGGCACCAGTCTATCAGTCTGGACTCTGACTTGTACATGACTGGGGGAACCGTTCACCTGCTTTATGCAGTTCATTGCCATTAAAGAAATTTCTCCAGTGTGGACCTTGGCCCTTCCCATGTTCTATTCAGAACACCATCGTAGGTCCTGAATTTTTTGCTGAGTCAGTGTTGACTTTTCACCTGATGTTTAGAAGTGTTTACATCATGGCTGAGTCTGCCATCCATTCATTGAAAAATACACTTCAGCACATGGTAACAGGTTCTAGGAACATGGTAGCAAGCAAGACAAAATGTGTTTCTGTTTTTATGGATCTGATGGTCTAATGAGGAAGGCTGATGTTTAAGCAGTTTGTGAGGAAGCCAATGCGTGGAGAGGAGGGAAGGGTTTCACATGTGAGGAAGTGAGATGAGAGGCAGGACAGAGTACTGAGAAAAAGTGTGTCCTGAAAGCCCTAGGAAGACTGTGTGTCTGCTTCTCTAGGGACTGGGAACCTGTAATGATGTAACATGACCAGATTTGAGCTTTAAAGTCACAGCTGTAAATGGTGAAAGTGGGGAGGTAGGGTTCTGTTCCTGCAGAGGCTCATCAGGAAGACTGCTCAGAAGTCCAGCCCGGAGATGGCCTGGCTTGTGTGTGTGAGTGCAGGGGTCTGGTGTGTGTGTGTGTGTGTGTGTGTGTGTGTGTGTGTGTGTGTGTCTGTGTGTGTGCGCGCACAGAGGAAGAAGCTTGTATGTTTGAGTGTGTGCCTAGGGGAGGGAGCTTGTGTGCATGAGTGCAGAGGGGAGGGGGAGGGTTGTATTTGTGAGGAGCTTTGTGGTGGGCTGGATTAGTCTTGGCAGTGGTTTGGACATGTGATTGGGGGAGCAACTGAATGATCATGGAGAGTGATGGTGACATTGCCCAGACTGGGAGGAAGACTGGATTTGAGGAGACAGATTGAGTTTCATGAGCATTAAATAAGAATTTTAATAAGCAACTAAACTGAAATTCAGGTCTTGTGTGGCTTCTGGAGCCCACATGGCAAACTGTTGTGTGAATTTGGGAAAGCTATTCTCTTTTCACCCCTCAGATTACTTCTATCTTCTTCGGTTTTCCTTTCCCTTGAGTCAGGATCTCAGTGTCACAGCACCCCAGGCTTTCTTTCAACTCCTGCTTTGATTGTTGAGTGCTGGGATCACAAGCACACACCATGGTGCCTGGCCCTCAGTCTCTTTACCTGTAAAGTGGGTATCATTTAAAGTTCCTCGGAGATCCACATATGTAAAGAATGCTATTGGTGCCTATTTACAAAGCTCAAAGAAGTCCGGGTTGCTCTAATGAACTTGGGGCTTATTAATGCATGCTAAGTGAAGCCACACGAGGGGCCAAGGTTGATGTGAGTGTGAGTATAATGCGAGGGGCAGGGGAGAACTCAGGTCCAGGTGGTTGAGACTCCAAGAACGACCTGGAGAGGAAGCGTCACGACACCTGAGACTGAGTAGGGCGGGCAGGGAGAGGAAGGCGAAGGTTAGGAGCAAAGAGAAGGGCATGTTGGCAGCACGCCACTGAATGCTAAGGCTGAAAAGTACCCCCTTGCTGTCAGTCATTGAGAGCTTTTCTAAGGTTGAGATGGTATAGTAAACATTGAGACTAATTTGGAACATACAAGGAACTGGAAAACATTCGGGGAGCATTATTTGAGTTCAGCCTTTTAGAGAAGGTCATCTAAGTTAGGAGCATGTCCAGCTTATAAGGACCAGCCCCAGGAGAGTCTAAACTTCCTTCTTCTTGCAGAGGACAGACCCACACTCCCTTCTCTTAGGGTCCTGGCCAAGTTCTGGCAGCGGTGGGAGTAGCCTGTATTGGCTAAATCAGTGTAGGATTTAGTGCTCTTGACTTCAATGATGGCCAATACAGGATGTCACCACTTGGGAAAAAAGATGGAGCTATGGTTCAGGCTCTACATGGAAAGTGTGATAGGCCCCTGGATCAGAGTATAGAGAGGGGGCATTGAACCTGAACCCAAATGCTGTGTTTGGAAAGAGACCTGCCTGTCTAATAGGGTGGGGAGGAGAGGCCAGGTCAGAGTGACATGTTAGCAAAGGTGTGCTCTTAGGATGGGGGAACTGGGGAGAGCAGCCAGGCCAGGGCTGAAAATAGACGCTTTATGAGAACACTCTGCTTTTGGAAAAGCTTTCTTCCAATATCTCTGACTGTGAAGGGGGAGCCTCTCACTGTAACACGCTGTGACTTGCTATTGGCGATGTAGAGAGGTGAACTACCTTGCATCATCTGGCCGTGATTCCAGGCCACTAAGAGCTCCTAGGCTTGATGGAAGCACACACAGCTCTGGTTTGAGGCAGCTGGACTCAGGTTCTCCTAATTTTATCCAATGAGCTGCCATTTTAAATGCAAAGAAAAACGAAGAGCACCAAAAATTCAAATCACAGGCTGCAAACACGCCGGCAAAGATTCTCATTTACAACGAAAGCATTGAGGCAGGGCTAAGTGTGCTCTTTTACTGGGAGGCCGCATGAAAAGTGGCTCACAGCTTCGTCAAATCTATTCACGTGCATCTTTCAAATGGTCGCGGCCTGGATTTAGGGGTCAGGAATAAGTTAAGCTAGTAGATAAATTCACAAATGGAGACTGCAGGAGCAGCTGCAGATCTGTGTATGCTGTGTCTCAGGAACTCCCTTTTCTTCAAGTACGTGGCTTGTAGAGAAGGTTATTTGGAGTGAAACTGGGGTTCTGCCAGTGGGATAACCAGCCAATGGTTTTTCTCCTGTACTTTTAAGCGAAGCGTACCTGTGTGTGCTAATGGAAAGAACGTCTGACAAAGTGGTTGGAGGGGCTGTGGTGAAAGTTGGGACAGGCTCTCCTTGACGGTATGAGGACCTGGGCCTAACCCTCAGGGTGGCACATGCATGTCCTCCCTCACACGCTCCCTCCCACACATGTATGCGTGTTCACCCGAACAGATTGAAAGTATAGTGGTACAGCGTTTTTCTTTTTCTTTTTTTGAGTGTCTAAAACCCAGCAGACTACCATGCCAATTCCACAGTGTCTCCTGGATAGTTCATTTTTCAATGACTCTTCAGAAATTCTTTCTTTAGATACAACACAGACCGAAGAACTTCCCAGAACAATGGAAAGGGAGCCATGAAGTAGAATATAATGGAGTCTTGCTATGACAGATTAGACAGGGCACCTATTCTTTGTTACTATCTCTATGACGAGAAGGTCTAATTGCCTGTCCCTTGAGCTGGGCTAGTCTTTGTTGATTGACTAATAGAATGTAGAAGAACTAAAATTCTGCCTCTTCTGAGGCTAGGTCTCTTTCAACTGTTTCCCAGACCTTCTGAAATTCTTTCTCCTAGCTAGAGACTATGGCCATTATTTTGTGATGGATCCCATGGAGGGGCCTCTGGGGAGAAGAACCAAGGTAGGCTCTTGGATCGTAGCTGTCAGCCAGCAACCACTTGCCAGGCTTCTGCATGTCCTCCCAAGCTCCTGCTGCTTCATGGAGAGGGGATAGATTTTCCCCACAGGGATTCACCCCAAGTGCTTACTCACAGGTAGAATACACGCTTTTTTTGTTCAACTCAATTCACTCAATTCTGAGTGAATACTTATGAAGTAGATTAAGGGTTCAGGAATTCTGCTGAGTGCTTCAGATAGAGTTTTCACTAGATTCTTATACCTTACTTTCTCTCCGATGCTCGTCAAGAGTGTTTGTTGGATGAAGAGAATGGCCACTTGGCTTCTGCTCTTCTCAGGAGAGTTACTGAAAAAAAGGGAAACGTAGGCTCTACTTTTCTAGGACTCCAGTTGTAAACGTTAGTCCCCACCCCACTTTCAGAGCATCAAAAGAGAAAAACCCCTCTGTTCCCAGGGTAGAGAGGGAGCGTGTGCACTCACTCTGCCACCTGCCTCAGGTTGCCTGACACTTCATTTTCCTTATTTCCAAGTCAGTTTTATTGGTTTTAACTTTCCCCCTGGAAATCTCCAGAGAAGGGAGGCATTAACCTCTAATATCAGTGACTCACTGAGATTAGGGAAAAATAAAAAAGAAAAAAGCATTTTTTTTTTGTTATTTTAGAATGTATGAAGATTTTTATCTACTTAAATATTTTTCTGATTTTTATATTATGAGATGAAATCCATGATATTTTGGAACAATATTCCAGTGGATGACAGGGTTTCCATTTCTTGTGTGGGTATTTATAGCAACTCACAGACACAGCAAAGCCCCCCACTTTATGAGCATTATGGCAGCTGTGGTTTAAATGTTACATGCCTTTCACAGGCACATGCGATTTACGCCTGTTCCCCAGCTGGTGGGACTGTTTGGGAAGGTGGTAGAACCTTTGGGAGGAAGCCGGTCCCTGGGTGGGCTTCACAGCCCTGGCCCGTTGCCTTGTTCACTCTGGGCCTTTTGAGTATGGATACAATGTGACCATCTAGCCTCTGGCTCTGCCACCTGACTTTCCTACCTGACTCTGTGCCCCAGCCACTGTGAGCCAAAATAAATCTTATTCCTTACAATGCTTTGGTTAGAAGTGGCTCATTACAGCAAAAGTAAGAGCAACTGAAACAAATCCTGTCTCAGTGGCTACTGCATGCTAAGTTTCTGGGATGCTAAGTTACTTTGAGTGATGAGGAGGAACATGAGACATCACAGGTGTAAGAGATTAGGGTTGCAGGATACTAAGCCAGCAAGCAAAAGACAGTAGCATTTTTACATACCAGTAAGAAACCTGGCAACAGAAAAACCAAGAAAGCAATCCCTTATGCAATAGCGCTAGCAACAATATACAGAAGTGTTGGCAGGGCTTTCTTTCCTGCCTGTCAGCTTTGTACCACCAGCCAGCTTCCAAATAACCACAGAGAGACTAATTTTTAATTATAAATGCTCAGCCCATAGTTTAGGCTTGCTACTGACTGGCTCTTACATCATATATGTATGTTTATATTCTACCATGTGGCAGTACCTCTTTATGATTTTTAAAATTTAAATTAGAAATAATCTTGTTTTACATATCAATCCCAGTTCCCTCCTTCCCTGCTCCCCCCTCCCCGGCCCTCTATCCTATCTCCTTTCTGCTCCCCAGGGAGGGTGAGACCTTCCATAGGGGACTCTCCAAAGTCTGGCACATCATTTGGAGCAGGGCCCAGGCCCTCCCCATGTTTCTAGGCTGAGAGAGTATCCCTCTATGTGGAATGGGCTCCCAAAGTCCATTTGTATACTAGGGGTAAATACTGATCCACTGCCAGAGGCCCGGTAGACTGCCCAGGTCTCCTTATTGACATTCACGTTCAGGGGGTCTGGGTTGGTCCTATGCTGGTTTTCCATCTATCAGACTGGGGTGCATGAGCTCCCCTTGTCCAGGTCAGCTGTTTCTGTGGTTTCCCCAGCCTGGCCTTGGCCTCTTTGCTCATCACTCCTTTCTCTCTGCAACTGAATTCTATGAGTTCCGCTCAGTGTTTAGCTGTGGGTGTCTGCTTCTGCTTCCATCACTTAAGGCAGCCTCTCCACTACTGCTGAGATTCTTAGTTGGGGTAATTCTTGTAAGTCTCTGGAAGTTTCCCTATTGACAAATTTTTCTTTAGATTTATAATGACTCTCTCTGTTATGGCACCTTATTTCTTGCTCTCCTGTATCTCCCCCACAACTCAATCTTCCTGCTCCCTCATGTCCTTCTCTCCCCTCTTCTCCTTCCCTTCTCTTTCTCTTAATTTCCTCTCCCGCCCCCATGCTCTCAATTTGCTCAGGAGATCTTGTCCCTTTCCCCTTCTCTGGGGGACCATGTATCTCTCTTAGGGTCCTCCTTGCTTCCTAGTTTCTCTGGTGGTGTGGATTGTAGGCTGGTGATTCTTTGCTCTATGTCTAAAGACCATATATGAATACCATACCATGTTTGTCTTTTTGTGACTGGGTAACCTCACTCAGAATGGTTTCTTCTATTTCCATCCACTTACTTGTGAATTTCAGGGTTCCACTGTCCCCTCCTCCCCACTGAGTAGTACTCCACTGTGCAAATGTACCACATTTTCTCCATCCATTCTTCAGTTGAGGGATATTTAGGTTGCTTCCAGGTTCTGGATATTACAAATAATGCTGCTATAAACATAGTTGAACAGATGCCTTTGTTTGTATGAATGTGCATCTTTTGGGCATATGCCTAAGAATGGAACTGCTGGGTCTTGAGGTAGACTGACTCCCATTTTCCTAAGGAACCCCCATACCAATTTCCAGAGTGGCTGTATGAGTTTGCACTCCCACCAGCAGTGGGGGAGTGTACCCCTCTCTCCATATCATCTCCAGCATAAACTGTCATTGGTATTTTTGAGTTTAGCCATTCTGACAGGAGCAAGATAGTATCTCAGAGTCGTTTTGATTTGCATTTGCCTAATGAATAAGGATGTTGAGTATTTGCTTAAGTGTCTTTCAGCCATTTTAGATTTCTCTATTGAGAATTCTCTATTCAGTTCTGTACCCCAGTTTTAAATTGTATTATTTGGTGTTTTGGTGACTGACTAGCTTCTTGAGTTCTTTGTATATTTTGGAGATTAGTCCTTTGTCAGATGTTGGATTGGTGAAGACCTTTTCCCATTTTGTGGGCTGCCATTTTGTCTTGTCAACTGTGTCCTTTGCTTTACAGAAGCTTTTCAATTTTAGGAGGTCAGAATCAATTATTGAGCTCAGAGTCTGTGCCACTAGTGTTATGTTCAGGAAAGTGGTCTCTTGTACCAGTTCATAAAAGGGTACCTCCCACTTTCTCTTCTAAGAGGTTCAGTGTGGATGGATTTATGTTGAGGTCTTTGATCCATTTGGACTTGACTTTTGTGCATGGCGATAGACATGGGTCTATCTGCAGTCTTCTACACACCCTCATCCAGTTGTGCCAGCACCATTTGTTGAAGATGCTTTCTTTTTTCCATTGTATAATGTTAGCTTCTTTGTTAAAAATCAGGTGTTTGTAGGTGTGTGGATTAATATCAGGGTTTTCAATTCGATTCCATTTGACTTCCTGTCTATTTTTGTGCTAATACTATTTTTAGGACTATAGCTCTATAATAGAGCTTGAAGTCAGGGATGGTGATGCCTCTGGAAGTTCCTTTATTGTATAGGGTTGTTTTGGCTATCCTGGTTCTTTTGTTTTTCCATATGAAGTTGACTATTATTCTGTATAGTAAGACTCAAAGTTATTGTTATACAGGTATTTCACTTGTTTGGTTAGCATTACCCCAAGATATTTGAAGTTATTTTGTGGCTATTGTAAAAGGTAATTTTTCTCTGATTTCTTTCTTAGCCCTTTATCATCTGTATGTAGTAGAGCTACTAATTTTTTTTTGGAGTTAATCTTGTATCCTGCCACTTTGCTGAAGGTGTTTATCAGCTGAAGGAGTTCCCCATAGACTTTTTTTTGGGTCTATAGTTTTTACGTAAACTATCCTATTATCTGCAAATAGTAAAAGTTTGACTTCTTCCTTTCCAATTTGTATCCCCTTGATCTCCTTTTGTTGTCTTACTGCTCTAGTGAGACCTTTAAGTACAATATTGAAGAGATATGGAGAGAGTGGTCAGCCTTGTCTTGTTTCTGATTTTAGAGGAATCGAGTTGAGTTTCTCTCCATCCAGTTTGATGTTGGCTGTTGGTTTACTGTATATTGCTTTTATTATGTTTAGGTATGTTCCTGTTATCCCTGATCTCTCCAAGACCTTTATCAAGAAGCAGTGCTGGGTTTTGTCAAAGGCTTTTCCAGCATTTAACATGGCATGCTGGTCTCCTGTTCCATCTGTCCCTGGCTGGCGACTGTGCCTTCCTCCTTCTCTGTGCTCTACCTCTACCTGCCTAGCTATTGGCCATTTAGCCCTTTATTAAGCCAGTCTGAGTGGCAAATCCTCACAGTGTACAACGGCATCATTCCACAGCACAGCAGGGTGAGTTTACTGGAAGAAGTGCATGTCTTCTGTGCCTTCACATGCAATCTGCTTCTCTGCCTTGCTTTTCTTCTTTGGCTGTTTGGATGGTGTCTTCTGATGAGAGTAGGACCTTTGTGGGGATTTGTCTTTATGTTGTTTGCTCTATAGCCAACAACAGGTGTGTGGTTTGTGGGCTAAGTTTTCTGTCTCTAGGTATCAACCCATACACCTGTCAACCTGCTTTCATGTGCTGTAGCTTAGACTTTAGCCCTTTTAAGATCTCACGTTGCTTTTCCTTCTTTTTGGACCTAGTGAATCACAGTTTGTGGTTCAGAACAGATTTCAACAATACAGAACACTGTGCTTCTGACTCAAAGTTTCCTCTCTAGTTTGGGGTATTCTGCAGACATGGTCTCAGGGTATAGTCCTTTGACCCTTACCTTGGATCCCCAGAGTGGACTATGTGGGGAAGTTGCTTTAGAATCATGGCCACAGACTTTGCAAAGGTCTTGAAAAAATGGACCCTGGCCACTGCTCCAGCCCATACTGAGAAGAAAGGATATTTTTCTGGCACCTAAATGATTATGCACCAAGATTGCTATCTGGTTGGACTGCAGATCTTCTCAGTGATATGTCTAATATTGGTTGGACTTTCAAATTTCTCTTCTACACCCCTCTACACCTTCTGTCACAGCATCTGTGACTTCTCTGTTTCTCTGTCTCTCTGTGTGCAGCTCTGTCTCTGTCTCCTTCCTTTAGATAATCTGGTACTGAAGTCTCTCTGCGTGTGTGCTCCCCCTGCTCTCAGAGGACACTCTGCTGGGCTGAGCCTCCCGGAACAGGCTTGGGACCCCTCTGTTCTCTTTTCTAATGTTTCCTTTTTGAGGGTGACGCTGACTTTTTCCACTGTTATTCACTTCACAGGACAGCTGCTCCTCACCTATCTCTGATTTGTTTCCAAACATTCTAGAATTTGGTGGGTGTAATCTGCCATCTTCCCATCTTCTTTATTCATTTTTGTATTCCTGGTTTCTTTCTGAGTCTGTATCTTCATTATTTTTTTTTATTTTTTTTTCTTCGCTGTATACTTTTAATCCTATATTCATTATAGTTGTGAGGTTTTGTTTTTGTTCTTTTTTTTTTTTTAAATTTGTGTTCTGCTACTTTGCTGAAAGTTAACAAACCTAAAGGTCTCTGGTAGAGTACGTGTTTATGAGATTGCATGGAAATATGGAAATATGACTTTTCCTTTGCTATTCATATTCCAGTTCTTCCTTTTCTCTATTGTTTTGGCTAGTATATTAAGCTCTGCATTGAATAAAAGTAGAGAGTGCTTTCACATCTGATTTTGGAAGAAATGCTCTCAGATTTTCCTAAATTAAAATTGGACATTTGTCTATTGTATATAGCCTTTATCATGCTGTGGTCTATTCCCATTTTTTTAGGGCTTTTATCAAGGAACTCCAAGTTTTGTCAGAGTTTTTTTTTACTGCATTTATTTAGATGATCATGTAGTTTTGACCCTGATTTTATTTATATACCACATTATGAATTTTGACTTTCATCATTCATATAAGATGACTTTGTTTCCTATAATTTTGGCTCGAATCTTCTTTGCTATGCTTTTACTTTCTCTTTGTTCAGAAAACCCTTGGAACAAAACCAACTTGGTCATTGTGTCTGGTCCTTTTAATGTGTTTTGAATTCAGTTTTAAAGTTTTCTGTTGAGAATTTTTGCACCTATGTTTATCTAGAAACTGACCTATAGCTTCTGTTGTTGTTGTATTATCTGGTTCTACTGTAAGGGTAATGCTCATTTTGTAAATGAGTTCCTTCACTTTCTGCTCTATGGAATAGTGTGAGGGAAAAACTATTGATATTAGCTTTGTAGAGAGCTGGGAAAAGGCTTTTTATTATTAGTTTGCCATCATTGCTCATTATTGATTTGTTTAGATTGATGTCTTCTTGGATTTATTTTGATAGACCAGAAATGTAGCTATTCTTTTTTCCCACCCCTTAGGTTTTTCAGTTTACTGAAATACAAGCTTTCAAAAATATTCTTTTTTTTGGATCTTATTATTATTTGTTTTAACATCTTTTTTTCATTTGAATTTTATTTATTTGGATCATCTTTCTCTCTGGTTAGTTCATCTAATTTTCGTTTGAGTCTATGAAGTTTTAAATGTGTTTGTCCCCCAGTTTCTTCAATAAGCAATTAATTATTCAAAAGTATACTTTTAAATTTTCATTTTCTGCACCTTTTTTCTGTTGAATTCTGTTTCATTACAATATGATCTGATAAAATACAATAAATTATATGAATTATGTTTTGCATTTTTAAGACTTGCTTTATGCCCTACAATATTATGTATTTACAAAAAAACACTTCAAATGTTGTTGAGAATAATATGTATTATGTAGTTATTGAGTGGAATACTGTGTACATGTGTGCTAAGTCCATTTGGTGGATAGCCTCATTTAAAGCTGACTTTGCTTGCTGGTGCTTTTAGTATGGATAATGTATCTGTTGCTGAGAATGAGGTATTGAAGTCATTAACTATTATTATTTTGGGGGTCTGTCTCTCCTTTCTATGTCTAACAGTCTTTTATGGAATTTAGTGTGTTAATATTTAGTACACATATGTTTTAAATTATAATCCCTTGATAGAGTATTTTCATTATCCATATGAGGTGACCTTGTTTCCTATAATTTTGGCTTGAGTTCTTTTTATTTCATTTTACATTTCAACCACAGTTTTCCCTCCCACCTCTTCTCCCCTCCCCTCCTCATCTCCCCGCTAGCCCATCCCCAGTCCACTCCTCTCATGGGTAAGGGCTCCAATGAGGAGTCAAGATAGTTTGTCACAATAGGTTGGAGCAGGGCCGCCCCTCTCCCCTCTATTAAGACTGAGCATGGCATCCCACCATAGGGAGTTGGCGCCAACAAGCTAGCTCACGCCCTGGGATTATATCCTGGTCCTCATGCCCTGGGATTATAGCCTGGTCCTACTGTGCTGAGCATGGCATCCCACCATACACGTCCAGTTTCCCTTTGCTCAGAAGGCCCCCTTCCCTTCTTTCACTTCCATTCTGTATTTGTTGCTGCTAGTGAGGTGAGGTTTCTTGCAGATGGAAACGTTGGGTCTTATTATCAATCCAGTCAGCCAACCTGTGTATTTTATTTGGAAAATAAATAAATAAACATTTTATTTAGAAATAATAAATAAATAAATATTTACATTCATTTATTACTGAAATGTGTATAACAATCTTGTCATTTTGTTGTTTTTCTGATAATATCTGATTACTTCCTAACCCTCATTTGACATTCTCTACTGCTCTACTGACACTATTCTTTTCTGTATACTCATGAATGTGTTTATCCTTTTACTTTTTGTGTGAGCCCTTCGAGTATCTTTGGCAGAAATTAAATGTGTGCGATGCTTCATAGATTTGTGTGTCATCCATTTCCAGGGGTCACTGGTAGGTAATATTATCTTGATTGTTCCAACCTTAATGTAGGTGCTACTGAAGGAGAACCCAAATCATTTTTGATAGAGGTGATGAGACCTTACATTGGGAAAAGGATAGTCTCCTTAACAAGTGATTCTGGATAAATGGAATATATATGCAGAAAATAAAATAGACCTGTACTTATCACCATATAGAAAAGTAAACTCAAAATAGAGCAAAGGCCTAAATATAAAACCCGAAACTATGAAATGACTACAGAAAAACAGGAAAAATACTTAAGATATTGGGTTAAGATATTGGGTTAAGGACAGATTTTTGTTTAGATGGGGCTTCAAAATCAGAGGCAGTAAAGGTTAAAACATGCAAACAGGAATATATCTAATGAAAAACCTTTTGAAAAACAAAGAACATGGTCAGATTAATAAACAACATTCAAAAAGAAAGAAAATATTTGTAAACCATTTGTCTATAAAGGGATTAATACCTACACTATAAAAGGAACTAAAAAAGTAGGGTAAAAACCCCCAAATGATATCAATAACTGGATATATGTTTCTTTAATGAAGATACATAGTCAAGAAGCAGGAAAAATGTTACTGTCACTAATCCTCAGAGAGATACAAATCTAAACCTGTTAGATGACACCATCTCATCCAGGTAGACAGCTGCTACAGAGAAGCTGCATTGCAGATGCTGTCTGTTTCCCTGTCTCTCACAGGTGAACGCCAGCCCCTTGTAAGAAGGCATTGTGTTTCAGTCCCGGGTTTTTCCACACAGCGGCCATCCAGGAAATACTATTAAAAGGCAAAAGGGACAACTACACAAAGCCAAACACCTGAAAATAAATGAAGCAATAGTCTGTCTTGTTAATAGGTGAGAGCTTGAGATAGAGGCTGAGAAAGAAATCAGAGAAACATCACCCTTTACAATAGCCACAATCACCATAAAATATCTTGAGGTAAGGCTAAATAAACAAGTGAAAGAACTGTATAGCAAGAACTTTGAGTCTTTAAATAAAGAAATTAAAGAAGATACCAGAAAATGGAATGATCTCCCATGCTCTTGGATAGGTAGGATCAACATAGTAAAAATGGCAATCTTGCCAAAAGCAACCTACAGATTCAATGCAATCCCCATCATAACATGGACACAATTCTTCACAGACCTTGAAAGAGTAATACTCAACTTTATATGGAAAAACAAAAGAACCAGGATAGCAAAAACAACCATAAACAATAAAGGAACTTCCAGAGGCATCCATGACTTCAAGCTCTATTACAGAGCTATAGTTCTGAAAATAGCTTGGTATTGGCACAAAGATGGTCAGTAGGACTAATGGAAACAAATTGAAAACCCTGATATTAACCACACACTTGCAAACAATTTATTTTTGACAATTAAAAAAAGAAAGCATCTTCAACAAATGGTGCTGGCATATCTGGATGTTGGCATATAGAAGACTGCAGATAGATCCATGTCTATCACCATGCACAAAACTTAAGTCCAAATGGATCAAAGTCCTCAACATAAATCCAGCCACACTGAACCTCTTAGAAGAGAAAGTGGGAGGTACCCTCTTATGAGCTGGTACAGGAGACCATTTTCCTGAACATAATACCAGTGACACAGACACTGAGCTCAACAATTAATAAATGAGACCTCCTGAAATTGAAAAGCTTCTGTAAAGTAAAGGACACAACACAGTTGACAAGACAAAAAGGCAGCCCACAGAATGGGGAAAGATCTTCACCAATCCTACATCTGACAGAGGACTAATCTCCAAAATATACAAAGAACTCAAGAAGCTAGTCAGTCACCAAAATACCAAATAATCCAATTAAACCTGGGGTACAGAATGGAATAGAGAATTCTCAATAGAGGAATCTAAAATGGCTGAAAGACACTTAAAAAAGTGCTCAACATCCTTAGCCATTAGGAAAGTGCAAATCAAATCAACTCTGAGATACCATCTTTCTCCTGTCAGAATGGCTAAAACCAAAAACACCAATGACAGCTTATGCAGGAGAGGATGTGGAGAAAGGGGTACACTCCTCCACTGCTGGTGGAAGTGCAAACTCATACAGCCACTTTTGGAAATCAGTATAGTGGTTCCTCAGGAAAATGAGAATCAGTTTAGCTCAAGATACAGTAATTACATTCTTAGGCATATACCCAAAGATGCACATTCATACAAGGACATCTGTTCAACTGTATGTTCATAGTAGCATTATTTTTAATATACAGAACCTGGAATCAACCTAAATGCCCCTCAACTGAAGAATGGACGGAGAAAATGTGGTACATTACATTTACACAATGGAGTGCTACTTACCGGGGGGGGGCGGGGAGGGGAGGGGGAGAGGACGACGATGGACGGATGGACAATGGAATCTTGAAATTTGCAGGCAAATAGAAGAAACCACCCTGAGTGAGGTAATCCAGTCACAAAAAGACAAACATGGTATGTACTCATTCACATATGGCTTTTAGACATAGAGCAAAGGATTGCCAGCTTACAGTCCACACCGGCAGAAAAGCTAGGAAACAAGGAAGACCCTAAGAGAGACATACATGGTCCCCTGAGAAGGGAAAAGGGACAAGATCTCCTGGGCAAATTGGAAGTATAGGGAGAGGGGAGAGGTGGGCATGAGGGAACAGGAAGATTGAGACAGGGAAAGCATAGAGGAGAGCAAGGAAAGAGATACCATAATAGAGGGAGCCATTATAGGTTTGAAGAGAAATCTGGCACTAGGGAAATGTCCAGAGATCTACAAGGATGATCCCCAACTAAGAATGTAAGCAATAGTTGAGAGGCTGCCTTCAATGTCTTTCCCTGATAATGAGATTGATGACTACCTTATATGTCAACCTAGAGCCTTAGTCTAGTAGCTCATGGAAGCAGAAGTAGACACCCACAGCTAAACACTGAACTGAATTCTTGGAATCCAGTTGTAGATAGGGAGGGGTGATGAGCAAAGGGGTCAAGACCAGGCTGTAGAAACCCATAGAAACCAGAAACCCATGGACTCCAGTTTGATAGCTGGGAAACCAGCATAGGACTGGCCCAGATTCCCTGAATGTGGTGTTAGTTGGGAGGACTGTGCAGTTTACGGGGCCTCTGCTAGTGGATCAGTATTTATCCCTAGTATATGAATGGACTTAGGGAGCCCGTTCCACATAGAGATACTCCCTCAGCCTAGACACATGGAGGGGGGCCTGGGTCCTGCTCCCAATGATATGACAGACTTTGAAGACTCCCCATGGAAGGCCTTACCCTCCCTGGGGAGCAGAATAGGGATGGGATGGGGTTTGGTGGGGGGACAGGGGAGGAGGGGAGGCAGAGGGAACTGGGATTGATATGTAAAACAAGCATGTTTCAAATTTAAATAAAAATTAACACACACACACACACACACACACACACACACACACACACACACACACACGGACACACAGGAGAGTTTGCTCTCAGTGAGGGGTAGAGAATTCCAGTCAAAAAGAACACTGATCGTGTCCTTGGAATTTGAGATTCTTTTTTGTTCTTGGTGTTTCTGAACTGTGCTTGTCCTTCCTTTCCACTTAATTTTGAAGTATTTAGTCCTTCATGTGCCAATCCTTCTATGTAACTACCATGAATTACTTCCGAGGAAAAGGAAAATGAGCTTAAGCAGGGTCTCCTCCTCATGGTTTAATTCCATTCATTGTTTGTGTTCGATAGGAAGAGAGAGTCCCATTGTGTCCATGGATGTGAAAACACAAACACAAACACAAACACCAGTGTCTTTGCTGATCACACTGTATAATATTACAAAGCGAATATGTCACTCCATTCTCAAATGTTGACATCACACACCAGTGTGCTAGTGTGTTTGTGTCTTTCTGAAGTTATTCCTAAGTGTTTCTTTAAAGATTTTTAAGGCATAGTGGGTAATTATGTTACTGTCTTTATGTTTATGAGTGTTTTGCCAGAGGAAGGTATCAGATTCTCTGGAACTGGAGATACAGACAGTTGTGAGCTGCAGTGTGTGGGGGTGCTGGGATTTGAACTCTGGTCCTCTGGAAGAGCAGAGAGTGCTCTTAATCACTGAGCCACCACTCCAGCCTCTGTAAGTGATTCTTACACTGTTTTATTCTTGTTTTTTAAAAATTATTTGAGAAATTTATATATGTATACAATATATTTTGTTCATGTTCAGCCCAGCTCCTCGCTCATCTACCCTAATCCTCTTAGAACCACAATCCTCTTTTTAAATTTGTTTTATTTTTCGAGATTATAATATAATCATATAATTTCTCCTCCACCCCCCACTGCAAGTCTCCCCATGTACCATCCTTGGTCTCTTTCATACTCATGGTCCTTTTTCTTTAGTTGTTCTTAGACCTCTTTTGAACTGTAAGGCAGGCGTCACCCCATATTTGTGCTGCCCATTCACTCATGGATCCACTGGGCAGTGTCTGGTCTGGCAGAGGTCACATTATTAAGAAAACTGAATTTCCCTCCCCGAGAAGCCGTGAACCATTATTAACATGAGCCACCGTGGTGCATACGATCCTTTGCACACTCCATGATGGAATTTGACTGCTTTGATCTCCCGTAGGTGTCAGCAGGCAACTATAGGTGCCATGAGTTCATGAGGGCCGCAGGCCTGTTGTGGTTTACCCTGTCCTCTGTCTCTTACAGTCTTTCTGCTGCAATTTTGAGACGATCCCTTGACTCGGTGGGGAAGAGCATGATTAGAGTCCCATTCATGGCCGAGCACTCTAAAGACGTATTTCTGGCGCTTTTGCATTAACTATTGCCCACTGCACAGAAAAGCCTCTGCTAAAATCTGAGAGTTGCCCTAAGCTATGGACATAGAAATGTAGTGCAGAGGGTTCCCGTGCCTCGTGGGCACAGCAGGTAGCATGTTAGTCGTATGGCTTAGATGGCTGTTTGATACTACGTCTGATCAGGGAAGTAAATAATAACAGTGAGCTCATCCCTGGTGCTGAGGAACTTCCCAATCACATTGATCCTGGTTTTGTCTTCATCCTCTCTTTGCCCGTTTTTCTTGCTGACCGCTTGTCTCATCTTATTTATCATGCAAGTAAAACAATAGATATTTTACTAATCAAATTTATTACAAATTATTCACATTTTGCTCTTACTTTATTTTTCTGATAAACAGAACACCATACAATTATCTTCCTTGAAACAACCAAAGTAGGAAGTTCTATTTTTCTTGGATAACATACTTCAAGTGATTATTTTTCTGCTCGTGATTATCTTCAATATTCTAAATAATCTCTCCACTGGGTAAAATCCTGGGTATGATTATTTTAAAGGTCCATTTCTTCATTTTTGTTCTCTTTGATTTTAGTAAGTGGGGGAAAGGAGTAAAGATTGGAATTTGCCTGCTCACAGCCCTTAGAGGGCGTGTCTGCCTCTGTGCCAGGGTACCAGCTGACAGGAAGCGGATGCTAAGCAGTTTTGACTTCCCCTACCTCTTGTGCAGAGGTCATCAGTCTGCACCCCTCCTCATCCTGGCAGTGCTACCTCACGTCTGTAGAGTGAGTCTTCCCCAAAACAGACATCCTGGCATAGCTTTCTTTATTCTCAGAATTCACTGCCAATTGCTGGCCATTCTTCTCCCTGGGAAAAGCCAGAGTGACGTAGTGAGACTCCTCCACTCATGATTCTACTTAGCTTTCTGTCTTTTTGCCCTTGGAAATCCCATGAATCTTGAGTCCCTGGTTCTATGTCCACACTTCTCTGGTGACGATAGTCAGCTGCATGTCAGTGGGTAAGGGACGTAGAGTTCTAAGATGGTGTCATGGCGGAGGTACTTCAGCTTCTCCACATGGCACTTCCAGCAGGTTGACAAGGTAGCCAATGAAGGGTTTCCCTGTGCATCGAGAGAGGGAAAACACCAATGCATGAGCTTACACCCAGGCTGTCTGCACTGTTCGCTAATGTTCTATCACCTAGAGTACATGCCATGGCCAAACTCAGATGCAGGGAGTAGAGACGTAGACATCTTGATATGAACTGAAGAGAGGAGTTGCTTGTGAATAATGTTGTCCTTTGTTTTCTGTTACCATTCTTCCCCTGGCCTCAACCCCTGTGGGACCTGAGAAATTACTGGCCTCCATTCCCTACCTCAGACGTACAAGTCGAAGCACAGAAAAATTGCTTAGCTTAGAATTCTCCAAGGTTCCATTCCATACACTAATTGTATCTTTCCTTCCCAGTATAGGAGTGAGGTTCAAAGCACACATTATGGTAACTAAAAACACACTTGAGTGTGTTGTTTTATGGTGGCTAAGGGGCTCCTCCTGGCCAGCAAACCCTGCGGGTGCCAGGGCCAAGGGCACTGCCAGGGCAGAGGCCTGCCAGCCCAGCTGTGGCCACTTCAGCCCTTTCAAGTTTGCCTTGGGTGAGTGGGAGGTGGGGATACACTTTTATTTCTGGTCTGCTTCCTGCAGATTGTGATTCTTCCGCTGAAGCCTGTGTGAGTTGAATCTCACCTCCACCATCCTTGGCGGGGCCAGCTTCTGCTTTATAGGTGTTTGCTTTTGCAGAGGTGTTAGATGGATGCAGCCACATTTTCCAAATATAAACAAGCCAGGATGGGAGGCACCCTGGAGGGGCCTCTGCTTGGAACGATGCCTGGGGACACTTGGAACCTCAGCCTCCCATCATTTCGCCAGGGACTCTACCCACCAGGAGGAGCAGGTGGCAGTGAGTCTGTGCTTTAAGAACTCTAGGGGAGAAGACACTGAGAGGAGTCTCCTTTGGGGCAGGATCAGAACAGGCTGTGAGGATGGAGCCTATGTGATTTTCACACTCCCCCACTCCTGCCATTTCAGTGCCTTCTAACCCTTATCCTGGCCAGAGTCCCTGCAGAGACTCGCCCCCCACCCCCAGATCTCCAGGTATCCTTACAGTCAGAGCCACACCTTATCCTGGCCAGAGTCCCTGCACAGACTCGCCTCTCACCCCCAGATCTCCAGGTATCCTTACAGTCAGAGCCACACCTTATCCTGGCCAGAGTCCCTGCACAGACTCGCCCCCCCCACCCCCAGATCTCCAGGTATCCTTACAGTCAGAGCCACGGGCAAAGAAAGCACTGAAAGGAAATCAAGTCACAGAGAGGCAGCCTGTGCTGAGGATGCTGAAGCTTTCCTGTCAACGTGGAGGACTGGTGACACTGGGCTTTAGAACAGAGGGCGACACTTGTTGCTGGTGGTGGCAACTTGCCTCATCTCTCCAAGATAACCCCAGTTTCCAAAATAGAGCCTTTGGATCATACAGGACTTGTGCCAGGTAGGAAAGGCAAAGGCCTAGGACTTAGGGTTCATGAGCTGAGATTAATTCTTTATTTAAAAAATGGCAGGGGAAGGCAGCTACGCTCACCACTATACATTGAGTCAGGGGAGGAGTAAACGAGAGAGAGAGAGAGAGAGAGAGAGAGAGAGAGAGAGAGAGAGAGAGAGAGAGAGAGAGAGAATAAAAGAGGGAGCCATTATAGGTTTGAAGAGAAAACTGACTCTAGAGACCTACAAGACTGACCCCAACTAACAATTGGAGCATCAGTACCATAAATGTCCTTCCCTGACAATGAGATTGATGACTAACTTATCCACCATCATGGAGCCCTCATCTAGTAGCTGATGGAAACAGAAGCAGACACCCACAGCTAAACACTGAGCTGAACTGGAATCCAGATGCAGAGAAGGAGGACAAGACCATGCTGCAGAAACACACAGGGACAGCTGACCTGAACAAGGAGGAACTAATGGGCCCCCAGACTGATAGCTGGGAATCCAGCATGGGACTGACTCAGACCCCCTAAACATGGGTCTCAGTTAGAAGGCCTGGGCAGTCTAAGGGACCTCTGACAGTGGAACCAGGATGTATTCCTGGTGCACAAAAGGACTTTGGGAGCACATTCCCCATGGAGGGATACTCTCTTAGCCTAGAGGCAGGAGGGAGGGCCTAGTCCCTACTCTAAATGACTTGACAGATTTAGATGACCCCTCTTATAAGGCATCCCCCATGTGGAGTGGTGGGGGGATGGGATGAGAGGGTGGTTGATGGGCATGGGAGAAAGGGAGGGAGGGAGAGGGAACTGGGATCAATATGTAAAATAAGAAAACTAACTAAATAAAAAAATCCTCAATGTAAAGGATAGTCTCACCCACCCCCCAATGTCAGGTGATTCTAGTGTTGGTTTCTGCCATAGCCAAACAGGAGGCTGAAGAGAAGGAAGAGGAAGAAAACAAAAAGGTTAAAAAAGATCTTCCCAACCAAGTCTACAAACTGGAGCTTTTGAGTAAATATGGAAACTCTCTTTATTCTAATAGTGCTTCTGGCAATCAAGGTTGGAAACCAGGAAGAAATCACACCCATCTATGGACTGCCCTTTCCTGTGGAGCTGGCCCGTAGAAGACCCACCCTAAAAGAGATTTCCAGTATGAGCTGGTTTAGTGGCCCTCTCCCTGGTCATGTTTAATGACTGTACTAGGACAGCATAAAATAGGAGATACTGAGAGCAAGGTTACAGCTGTGAGCTACAGTTATCGTTATTGACAGGGACAGGTGACAGCCAAGATTTTTGTCTGTCAGGACAGGAAGGGGAGGAGCACAAGTTGGCTGTTGGGTAAATATGGAGAGAGAGATAGTGGGGGAAGGACCATCGCCAAAGGACACCTGGTGACACAATCAAGTCATCCAAGGTTATTTTCTGTCCCTTCACGGGGGCGGGGAGTGGCATTTGCAGGATGTCTTTTTGTCTAAAGTTCCTGTAATGAAGCGACATTACTGAGAACTGATTTTGAGAAGGCAAGACTCTTGTGGAAGAGTTTGGAATTGTTACAAGAGGGCTATAGGATGGAATTTCATGGAATTGTCTCATCCAACTTCTCCGTCAGATACTTCTTCATGTCCTATTTTGAGGGCTGGCCATGATTAAAGATTCAAAGTAATTTGTGGAACCAATAAGTCCCTGGTCTTATTAGTCTGTGTCTTGCAAATAAGAGTTCATTCTCTTTTAATATTCAAATTAATTTGCTGTAGTACTATTGGCCTAATTGGAGGAAATGAGTTTTTTCTCCAAAGTTCCCCAGCTAATTCTAAGATAACTTCCTTACTGTATAATTACAAGGCTCAACCAAGTAAATACTTTGAGAACAAAGGGACAAGCGGCTTCAAAGGCAAATTCTGGGTTCCACTCAGAAGGCAGCAACTTTTTGTTACTTGATTGGCTTTCAAGAAAGCCAGTTTGGTCTCCGCTGATGCCTTGCTGACCGCAATGGGATCACATCATTATCACGAGCTTGTGTACTGGATAACATGTTCTGTTACAGGAGCTGAGTTTGACATGGCCTAGTCCTAGGTAGCTGAGGCCTAAACAGCTTCCTTCTGGCTCTCTGGAAGCCAGGGTGGCTACGGACTCCACGGCTCAGTGGTTCAAGGCTACGGATGTGTTTTTCTTGCCATTTGGTCAGCAGGGTATAGTCTTGGCTCTCATGTTTTAAGGCTGTTCATCATCACATCATCATCCAACCAGAGAAAAGGAGACAGGGTGGAAGTCAGGTAGGCAAGCTTGGAGACTCTGTCCTTAAATTGTTCTGTATCTCAGATATAGACACATGTGATGGTTGATACCAATTGTGAACTTAACGAGCTCTGGAAGCTTTGTAGACAGGCCTCCGGGCACACCTGTGAACTACTGACTGTGTAGACTAGGTTAGCTGAGGTGGGAAGACCTGCCCTAAGAATGGCCCCATTCCTAGGTTTGAGCCCTGGACTACACAGAAAGGAAGAAACCACTAAGTGAGGATGAACATTCATGGTTCTTTGCTTCCTGACTGCAGTCATCATGTAACCAGCTGCTTGAAGCTCCTGTTGCCTTGACTTCCTGCCATGAGGGACTATACCCTTGAAGTGTGAGCCACAAGAAACACTTATTCATGTTGACTTTGCCAAAGTATTTTATCACTCTACAGGAAAAGTAGCTGAGACAGTGCATGACCACATGCAGCTGTAGAGGAGGTTGAACATACAGGTTTTACTCCTAATGGGTGTGCATCGAAGAGAGAGAAAAAGGAATAGCACTATCATGAGCACTAATGCTCATAAAGAACCCTTTTCTCATTCAATATACTAATCCTGCTGTCTTAGTTAGATTTCTGTGGCTGTGAAAAAGCCACAACAACTCTTATAAAAGAAAACATTTAATTGAGGTAGCTTACAGTTCAGAGGTTTGGTCTATTATCATCATGGCAGGTCATGGTGGTGTGCAAGCAGATGATACTGGAAAGGTAGCTGAGAGGGCTACAGCTTGTCCATGCAGGCAACAGGAAGTTGTCAGTCTCATTGGGTATGACTGAAGCATATATGAGACCTCAAAGCCTGCTTTCATAGCGACACACTTCTTCCAACAGGACCACACCTAACTACAACAAGGCCACGCCCAATCCAACAAGGCAACACCTCCTAATAGTGCCACTCCCTTTGGGGGCATTTTCTTTTAAACCATTATATTATCTCTAGATTGTTTATGTTTAAATGCCCACCTTCTACTGACTATACCTTCCAGGAAGCCAGAGTGTAGAAGAAACTGGGGGATATAGAGAGCAGAGGCAGGAAATGTTGGGAAAGATTTAAAAGCAAAAAACCTATCAATGACAGGCACATTGTGAAAGTCATTGTGAACTTACCTTGTGGAAGAATACCTACATATCTAAAAAACATCTATTTACTGGGTAAGGTATATGTCAGATGAACATGTCCTGAGTTCATGAAAAGGGAACAAGGATAGTTCTGGCTCGGAATTTATAGCACAAAGTGAAAGGGGAAGCAACAGTTTGTCAGTTGTTTCCTGAAAACCCCCATCCCTCCACCAAAGATACACACAGGTGAGACATGCCTGCGTAATCTGGCCAAAAGTGGAGAGTGAATGTAAAATTGATACAAGGCAGATGATGGAGGATGTCCATCATCTATCGTCTATGTTACTCTTAATGGTTGATGACAGTGCAGTAGACAGGAAGATAGGTGGCACTAGGAGATGAGGTGAATGCAGGAGAGAGAGCTCGAGGGAGTGACCCCATGTAGAGACCGGGAAGATAGGATGTGTCAGGAGTTCTCTGGTAAGATGAGGCCATGTAGAAATACATAGATTAGTAGTTATGGGTTAATAATTAGGAGCTAGCCAGTAAGAAGCCCTAGCCATCAGCCAACAGTTTAATAGTTAATATGTCTCTGTGTGCTTATTTGGGATTGAAGGTGATGGAACCTGGTGGGACAGAAACTTTCATCAATAACGGACTTCCTTTTGGTTGTATGTGTACATGTATGTATGTGGTGCATGTACATGTTTGCATGAGAGTGTACCTATGCGCACATGTGTCTATGTGGGTGTGTGTCAGAGGTCAATGTCAGGGATCGTCTTCAGTTGCTCTGTATCCCCTCCCTTGAGACAAGCTCCCCCACAGATCTGCATTGCATTTGTCTCCTGTGCACAGTCAGCCACTAATACATCATCAGTTCTATTAGCAACAGTGGTACGGTAACACTGAAAGCTAACCTTACTGAACATTCACGTTCTAAGGGCCACACTAAATGTTTTGTATGCCCCATCTCATTTTAACAACTTATTATTTCAGGAGGAAGAAAACTGAAAATTAGGGAGACTAGACATTAGTCTCACAGTTTCCATAACAAATCATCACAAACATGATGATTTAAAACTTAGTTGGAGATAAATTACCTAAAGCTACACTGTGCCCTTGTTTGGGGGCCATTGTTTCCCCATAATAATGTCTAGCCGGTGATGTATTTTAAATTGCTGTGTTAAATAAATCAGTCAATGCCAGACACATGGATATAGAAATGACACGATCGAATGTATAACCTTGACCAGACAATACATGGTATTGAATCTTTTATCTTCCTTGTGTCCTTTTACCTAGAAGAGCAGAGCAGTGTGGTACTCACATCCTCTCTCTCTCTCTCTCTCTCTCTCTCTCTCTCTCTCTCTCTCTCTCTCTCTCTCTCTCTCCCCCTTCACAATGTGGCCCTAGCTGGATTAGGCTAGCTTGGAATTCACAGAAGTCCACTTGCCTCTGCCTCCCAAGTGCTAGATTAAAGGAGTCTGCTGGCTTGTCTGATTCTTGCTTAACCAGGCAGCACCCTTTGCCCACTTCCTCCATCCATCTCTTACTCTCTTTGCACCCACACTAATCAGTCCCCTCTGTACCCTGACTGAACTCTGTTTAGTTCTGTCCAGGCACTAGACCTTCCTGTTGGTTGTGGCCTTTTCCTGGAGTGCACCAATCCCACTCCCCGGTGTTAGCGACGGCTCTGTCCGCAAAGGCTGTATCTGGGTCAGTGCCCTTTGCCATGAGTGCCCATTTCTCTCAGCTCTCCCAGTCTGCTTGCTACTGCCACTCTCCACACAGGTTAAACACTACTGGAACATCAGCTTCCCCAGGCCAGGCACTGTGTGCTTCTCACTTGTTCGAGAACATGGTGATTAGCCAGAAAATATTCATTTATTTTAATCAGTATACACAATATTAGTTTCATTGTGACAGTTTTGAAGCACATTTGATTGGGTTAAATCTCCCCCATTTTTCTGTGTATCTGTGTGTGTGATGTGCTATTTTGTGTGGTGTGTGTACACATGTGCATGCCGGTCATTGGATGTCAAGTGTCTTCCCTCTATTACCCCACCCCTCTGTTTTTTGAGGCAGGCTGTCACTATGAAACCCCTTCATTTGGCCAGGCTGGTTGGCCAATGAGCTCCATTGCTCACTCTTTTCTCTCACGGTGCATGACTTACAGATGCTCATTATTTCACCTGACTTTTAAAATGTGGGCTCTTGGGGATCTGAGAATTCAAACTCAGATTTCGATGCTTGCACTGCAGGTGGTTTATGAATGGAGCCATCTCTCTAGCTCCAAAGAAGGCCTTAAAAAGGGCGTTCAAGCTAGAGAAGTTTGAAAAGGAGAACTACTGCAGATATTGGCAGTAGTTCACATCCAAGCTTACTGCGATGCTAGTGCAGAAATCGTGGAGGTCAGGGGTTAACAAATTCTAACAACGCAGGGGGCAGGCAGGGCCCACAGTAGGTGAAGGGACAAGGAAGACAAGAGGTGGCAGCTACAGAGAGCAGATGTTAGTGACACAGGGCAGCACTGCTCAGTGACAGCTGATTACTGCCAGGTGGGGACATGAGCTCAGAACTGCCAGACTTTGAGTTTTAAGAGAAGCCAGAAATCCCCGTGTGTGTGTGTGTGTGTGTGTGTGTGTGTGTGTGTGTGTGCACTCATGCATGTACAAGTAAGCACGTAAGTGTGCATTATCTTTATTTAAAAATGTATCTAAATCAAATTTTGGAAGAACACTGTAAGTCAAACCAAAGCCATCTGTGGGCTAGATTCAGCTCATAGGGTTCCAGTTTTTAGCCTCTGTCACAGCCATTAAGGGCTCCTGAGCTGGCAGTCCAAGAGGGAGACCTGCACTGTAGGAATGTGGAGGACTCTGAATGTCCTCAGAGGTGACTTGCTGATATCCCTATAGGACAGGCTGGTGGGAGAGCCAGCGAAGAGGCTGGTTCAAGAGTGGACCTGTAGGAATACGCCCAACATGAGCTTCTATTCCTCCTGACCCCCAAGTTCATGTGATGTAGAGGTTCCCAAGAGTCTCTTCTGTTCTATCCTGAGCATGTGGGTGGTCTCCTGGTCACATGCTTGATGGTTGGAGTCTAGCCTTGGATCTAAGGTGTTATCTGTGTGTCTAGCCTTGGATCTAAGGTGCTATCTGTGTGCTTAGACTTGAACCTAAGATGTTTTTTGTGCATCTAGCCTTGAGTCGAAGGTGTGATCTGTGAGTCTAGCCTTGAATCTAAGGTGTGATCTGTGAGTCTAGCCTTGGGTCTAAGGTGTTATCTGTGTGTCTATCTTGGACCTAACGTGTTATCTGTGAGTCTCTGTCTAGCTCCCGATCCTCACTCTCCCTTCATGGCCAGTGTCTTGCTGTGTCTGTAGAGACCTTGTCTACTCACTGCCTCCAGTGCTTTCGGTGACTCGAGATGGGTCCTGTGCACTCAGATTTTAGTTGTGAGCTCTTGTTACCTTCTGATGTCACTAGGCATTCATTAATCTTGCTTGGAACACTCTCCACTCCTCCATAACCTTAGCTAAATGTGTCTCCCACCAGGTAGATTCTAGGAAGGTCAGTGTCCTTGTCATGAGCCCCCATTTCCTCTCTCTTTAGACAGTGCCCCCTTCCACTTAGTTGGTTCCCAGATCCTCCAGCCTCTCATTCCCAGTCTCTGGGGCCATCCTTGCTGCTCTCCTTAGGCCTGCTTCCTGCTGCTTATCTCTGTCTGTGCAACTGTTTGCTTTGGGAATGCTGTGCCATGCTTGCAGATCTAGACACCTCTGGAGCCTACAGAAGGCCCTGTCCCCTCATGGAGACCTAGGCCTTTACCATGACCCTGTGTTGACAGATAAAAAGTCTCTACTGTCTATATACCTAGGGACCACAGACTCAAGGGGCATAAGGTGACAATAAAACAGACTATCTCAGCTACACTAGATGTGTTGAATTAGTGACCCTGCCTGCAAAAAAGTCTACACACAAGTGGTAGCTGAACTCCAAATCAGACTTGTTTAAGTTTAAGCCAAGCCTTTCCCTTCTCTTCCTCCTCCTCTTCCTCCTCACTCTCTTCCTCTTCCCATTTTTCTTCAGAAGTAAAAGCTCTCAAATGTGTCAAAGGGTCTCAGCCTGCATCCGAGTTTAAGAGTGCCCATGTCACATTTCCACACTCCTGTTACTGAAAGCCGGGCTTTAAAAAAAAATTCCATTGTTCATTTCTCCAAGAGGCATCTATCACTGACTCACTTAGAAAAAGTGATTGATCTAGAGGGAAGGATTGGCAACCCAAGATTTCCCTGCTTCCTCTATTTAAAATCATATCAAAGTACTCTAGTATAGCATTATTTTATGGGATTGCTACATATAAAACAAGAATGATTTTAAGAAAAAAAGGAAATAGGGGAGTAAGAACTCTGAAAAGAGAAAAGTCCGGATGGAGATATAGACTTGTAGAGTATTTGGTTGTTTGTTTGAAAGGTTTTGTTTGTTTGTTTTGTTATCATCATATGTAACCTTCAAGGAAAAACATTAAATCATTAAAACAAAATATCTGTCTTTAATATAGGTGTTGTACCATGCACATCTCAAGCCTCTCTCATGTGTATTCACACACTACCACCAGTTATCTGTCTGGATACTGACAACAAAAGGGATGAAATGGTCCTGAGACGTTTCTAGGGCATGGCATTTCTGGGGATATTGGAAATATCTCCTCCTCTTGGCATCTGCTAGCAGAAGCTGGTTGAGATCAGGGAGAGAAGACAATGTAATTGAATTGTTCCTTCATGCTCTAGTTATCTCCTTCAATAGACAGAAGTTAAATCAAGTCAGTTTGTCCTATATTTAGCACAACTTTGGACACTGGCTGCAAAGTATCTTAGAAATGTCTCAATGAACTGGGCATGGGTAATCGACAGTTGACAGTGTGGATGAGACCCTTTGTGGTATAATTGTGATTTGCTCATTTTCAAAGGATCCTGTACAATGCCTGGCACATGAGGTGTGAGGCCCATCAGCGCTTGTGCAGTGTATCAATCACTTGGGAAGGAACACACCAACAGTTCTCAGGCTAAGTTGATTAAATCTCCAAGTCCATATTTTTGTTCAGCACAGAGATAAGTTTAGCAGAGACTGAAGCATAGATTTTGATGTGGATTACAGAAGTATCTAAATCAATGATTACAATAGGACTGTCAGGAAGATGCAAAGATCAAGATGCCACTTTCCTATGCTGACATGTCATGATGCTTTACTCAGCAATAATTTAAATAAAATTCAATACATTCTTTGCCTAAATAAAACAAGACAGTTTAAAACATTTTCAACACTATATTTTCTTTATAGCTAGACAGGTGATTCATGGTATTGAGACTTACTACATACTTTTAATATTATTTTTAAAGTTTAAACACAATTATTTTACATTTTTATGTATGTGTGTGGGAGATAGGGGAAGAGCGAGAGGTGTTTGAAAGTTAGACAACTTTCAGGAGTCAGTTATCTTCTTCTATCATGTGGGTCCTAAGGACTGAATTCAGACAATCAGGCTTGGTAGCAGGTGCCTTTAGCCACTGAGCCATCTTGCCTGTGAAAAATTAGTGTTTTTAACATTGGAAATACAGATTTTACATCTGGGAATAAAGTAAAAATACAGGATGAATTTTCTCCACCTGGAATTAGTGACATCCTGTCTAAAAGGACAACTGATGGGTGCTTGGTGGTTAAGTGTAATTAAAGCTGCAGTGGGCTGGAGATTTTGTGATAGGAATGTTCACAGTAGAGAGTGAAGCCAAATAATAAAATACAGTTTCCAAAATGATGAGGGCTCAAGTTATTGCAGCTCCATAGTAACAGAAAATGCAATATTTATACTCTTATTTACTCTTCTATTCAACCAAAAAATGCATGCTATTTGCCATGGTAACACTTGCATCATACATGCATGTGTTGCTTCAGAAATGTAGCCCACAGCTCTAAAATCAACAAACACATACCAAGACATGAGCGTCATGTGAAACCTCTACTCAATTTACAGTGTTTTGATGGAAAAATATGTCCCGCTGGACCTTGACTTCTTTTCTTTCAAGGACTCATTTCCAATTTCAGTGGCAGAAAACCCAGGTGTCTCTGCTGCCTTTTCTGTCTCCAAAGTTAGAGTAAGAGTGACATGGATGCATCATCACAAGTGAATAAGGAAGGTAGGAAGTTCAGATTGAGAATAGGACAGGAGGGAGAGGCTTACGGTTGACAGGAAAGGAAGAGAGACTCCGTGGCCACTTATGCCTGACCCTCCAGTTCAGGAGCACAAAGAAGGCAGGCACCCATATCCCTAGGATGACTAAAAGGCTGGTGAAGTATTCATTTCTCCAAGGATTTCTTCACTGTGCTAGCAAAGAATTTCTGTTGGTTAGAGCAGCCATGCTGCCAGACCTGGGAACGCCAAGCTTTTGTCCCCAAGAAGCTGCAACACTCGAGCTCCTGTCCAGATCCCATGAGGATCGTACTTGGGACCAACAAGCTAGGGTTGAGGAAAAGGTGTTGGAGGATGGTAGCTGGGGAGTTGGCTTTGGCACCTGGAGACCCTAGAAGAAGGGGACTCTGGAGGGCTGCGTGATGGGACTCCAGGTACAAAAATGGTAACACCTCAGGAGAAGGATCGAAGAACTCAAGAAGTGTGGAACACCCAGCTTTCAGGAGATACCGGGTTATGAAAATGAACTTCATGATTTTGTCTGTGGCTTCCTAGGTTTTCAGTTTCCTAATGTGCCCTTCTGTTGGCATGATGATGATGTGAACATTTGGGGTTTGGCTGCAAAGCAAAAGTTCCACTCTGAGATTTACAGCCTCTATTCCCATGCTCTCCTGTGTTCTTCAAGCCAGCACCCTTCCTAAGTGTCTATTGCTGGGACAATCAGTGTGTCTGTATGGCAGGGCAACATTTCACTGTTTACCAGCATTTTCCATACTTGATTTGGCACTTCACCTTGTTAATTTTCTTTTATTTCTAGTTTAATGGTCACTATAATTGGTCAGCTGTGACCCAGATAATCTTATGGAAAGGTCAAAGAGCCCTATCTGAGTGCAGGGCCACTGTGTTCTGTTCATAGCTTCCACTCCTCCTGAGGGACAGGTGCTTCTGGCCACTTAGTCACAATTCTCAGGCAAGGCTCTGTAAAAGTTAAATGCATTACCAAATCCTAGCCAATCCTTGTAGAATGTTTAGCTTTTATTTAAGCATAGTCTGGCAGTTACCTAATGTGGCTTCCTTCTAGGTCTTGATTGACAGACAGAGGCTGCTTAACACCATGCACAACAGTGCTTTTGGAAGTGGAAAACAGAGTTAGAAGGGCCCACATTGGTTCTCTCATATTGCAGTCCAGAAATGACATATATAGCTTTCACGCTGAACTCACTGGCCAGAACCAGCCATCTGGTCTACCCATCATCCAGGGAGCCCAGAAAGCTGGGCAGGTCCACAAGTCATCTCTTAGGAATAAAATCCCTCTTGTATCCATGGGACTTGGTCATTGACAGCCTTGGTTGTGTGGTTCTGAGAATAAAACGGGGAGTGAAGGCAAAGTAAGTTAGTATGAAGAAGTCAAGGTGAAACCTACAGACATCTGCATTAGAGTGGGAGGAAGATTTTGTGTCACTTCTATTAGGGAGGGCCAGTCTGGCAACAGGACAGAGTAGCTAGAGCCACTGTGGGCTGGAGACCCACTTGCCTCTTCTCCTATCAGCTCAAACTGGGAATGGCTCACGATGGGAAAAAGTCAGTGCCAGGAGATTCTTGATCCACTTCCTCTGAACACTCGAACATTTATTGATCTGTTGTCTCAAAGGTTCCACTTGTGTTCCCAGAACCATGGACCTCTGTCAGTAGAAACATGCTTTTAGCTGAAGATATGGTATGCTGTATCACCAGGCAAATTAGGTACTTCCAGAGATCTCACAGCTCTGGAAAATATTGAACTATACCCAATCATAAAAAACACCCCCCAAAATTACCATGTTGCTCATACTGATGAGTCATTAAAAGAAAGAAGGGAAGTTATAACATTGGAATGGTGAAGGTATCACCTATAGGTGCAGCCTGAAGCAGAGGCCAGAGGTGGGAAACATCAGTTCAGATCTGCAGCCCTCTATGCTGGACAAGAGGAGGCCATGCTGGACTGTTGGTCTCCAGGGTGAGAGGTGGTGAGTTCATCAGCTGGATTCTTCATGAGAAGCTGTTCACTTTTGCCAGAGCATCTGTGTTCTTAGAAGTTGAAAGCTGGCTGCAAGCACAAGGCCCTGGTTTAAAGCCCCAGCACCCATTAAAATAAAAAAAAAAATCCTGACTGTTGGCATGCCAGGTGGAGACAGGAAAATCCTTTGAACTCAAGAGCTAGCCAGTCTGGCCTGATCAATCAGTGAGTTCTAGGCTCAGCTCAGCAAGAGACCCTGCCTCAAAAAAAAAAAAAAAAAAAAAAAGTGGAAATTGAGGAAGACTCAGTGTCAAACTATGGATTTCATGTATATGCACACACATACATGCCTGCCCGCCCATGTGTGCACACAAAAATGAGTATGAGTACACACACACACACACACACACACACACACACACACACACACACACACACACACACTGAAAGCCTGAGATTACATCTAGTCAGAGTATCTTTTATGGGAGATAGGAATTCTGATCAGGGTTGAGTAGGAAAGATAATGGTGGTTTCCTGCTCATGGAAGAAGAGCAGTGCCGTAACAAACAGCCTTCTCACAATCACAACACTCATTTTTATCAGCTGCCCAGCATCATTCACACCAAGGACTCTGCTCTTTGGTCTTCATGACAGCTCTGCTGTGCAGGGAGACTGGGCAGGAATAGAACAATTGCACAGCACAGCACAGCACAGCACAGCACAGCACAGCACAGCACAGCACAGCACAGCACAGCACAGCACAGCACAGCACAGCACAGCACAGCACAGCACAGCACAGCAGGTTTTCCTTCCATTCCTGAAAGGTCTGTGGCATTTTGCCAGGGTGACTGACTCAGGTCAGGGAAATAACCAGGTCTTTTGGGGACCTGTGCTATCACTGAACTGACTCTGATTTCCAGAGAGTCAAAGCATCACTGTGGTCTAGGCACAGCAGGCATCAGAGACTCGTTGGAAACACTGAGGTCTCTCCCCAAGCAGGCTCGGCAGGTCTGTGAACACATCTCCTCGTGATCTCCTTGGCTCTGGAATGTGTGCTTGGGATGGCACTCAGCAGCTGAGAGAATATCTGTACTGTGGAACCCTTCCTGACTCTTCATCCAAGCCCATTTCCCTCCCTTATCTTACCCTCCCAACTCCTGCTTTTCTCAAGATCAAGTACCCTCTCTTTATGTTCTTATAGCACTATTTTCGCCTCATCAAAATGTACATTTTATAATTTTCAAGCATTTCCCATATGAGAGGAGTGTGTGGTGATTCTGCTCACATCTCCAGCACCTCGCTTAGTGGCTAAAGTAGATAATGAATAATTGAGGGTAATTGCACACATCAGTCAGTGAGGCCCAGGAGCTTTATGACATTGAGTTGACAGCCGCAGAGCCACGCCTTAGGCCAGAGTCTCAATTCAAAGTTGAGAATTGTTCTTTACAACATGATGCTCTCTCCCCTCACTGGTGACCTTGTTGGGACTTTTAGTCTAGATTACATATAAAATCTAATACAATGTCAATCTCAGGGAAAGAGTATAATACATACATACATACATACATACATACATACATACATACATACATACATACATGGGATAAAACCAGGCTGGTATTAAGAATAGAATCCAGTGCCTTGTGCATGCTAAGCACATGCTCTACCACTAAACCACACACCCAGCCTTTGATTCACTTGTTATTTTTTTATTTGTCATATGTTGAATCCTGGACTGTAGAAGGCTAACTGTAGCCTCTGTGTGGTGGCCACTTTAGTCACTGTCATGAGCCTAGTCTTACTAGGTTAGCATCATTTTGGTCTGAGCAAATTATCATTGCCAACACAAGTGGTGAAGAATTTAAATGTAGATGCCTGTGTATTTTGGTATTGTCAGGCGAGAATGCTTTGTAATTGACACGCCATATAAGAGAAGTGCTTCTTTTTAAAAATTAGAATAAACTTTGAAAAGTAAGTTTGAAAAGAACACAGGCAAGAAATATTAGCCATCTGGGGGAAAGAGGCAGCTATTGTCTGCTCTTCTGTGTGGGAAACATCCACCGGGTGGTTGTTACTAATGAAGGCAGTGGCTCAGGCGGTTTGGAACCCTGCTCCTTGGGAGAACGTTCGTGTGCTAAACTCATGTAGACATCAGTTTTCTCTACAGTGGAGGAAAATCCGGAAAGAAAAGCATAAGACATTAGCATCTTTCCTGACTAGACTTGGGTGTTTTGCAACTTGGGCTGAGGTTTTTATTCTTCCTTCTGGGAGTGTGCCAGCACATCTCCGGACAGTCCAGAGGGTGGGAAAATGCCCTTCTTGAGATAGTGAGGAGGTGGGAAGTACAGCTGGTTGACCCAGTCTCTTGTGACTTTAGCCCCAGTTTCAATCCTTCCTCTTCTCTCATGTAAACCAGACCAATGAGGTACTCCACGACAGTGCCACAGAGAGCGGCTTGTTGTGCCTATAGCATGACTGGCTTCTTGACCCTGGGGTTTTCTTCATAGCACTGTCATGCATTTAACTTCGTGCCCATAGTAAACCGCTCCTTATTTATAGAATAAGGCACAGTTGATTGTTCCCTTTCAAAGCATCCCCACCTGAACCCCAAGAAGAGTGACATTATCTTCACTTGGACATCTTCACACTGTGTTCTTCTACAGATGCTTGCACACGGCAGGGCTACGTCAAGGATCGGCAGCAGATACAGCTAGGCAGGACCTGGAGAGAATTAGTGCAAATAGAATGTAAGACAAGTTGGTGTTCATAAGGAAACGGGGTTCTGTGTCTTGAACTGGACTTTACAGAGGATCAGTTCTGACTTCTCATTGTTACTCTCTGCTGTTTTCTCCCTGTGTTCCGTCTATAGAGTGTGGACAAGCCCAGAGAGGTTAAGAGGCTTGATTACACTATGCGGTCACCTGGCAACAGATTCATGAACAAGTGCCTGGTCTATTTCAAGCACAACTGTTAACTCTACCTGCTTCCCCCTGGTTACTCCAGGCTGTGGTTCTCGAACATTTAGGGACCATTATGATAATTTGGTGGAAGTTCTCTGTACTTGTCTCACAAAGTATGCAGTCTCTGAGCATAGGTAAAAGTTCTGTGTATTCTGGAATCCCCATAGCTCACTTTTCTGTCCCTGTGTTTTTTCTACCATCGGCATTGAGCAAACGCTGTAAATGGCTCTGGGGTTCATGTTCACTAAGCTCTTTAGAGTCTGAACCCTGTAAGGGCTGTAGACCTTCAAGGCAACTTTCCCACTCTGTGGGGGTGTAGTGAGAAAGCCAAAACTGAGAAAAGAGTCAAAGACAGGAAACTAAGAAAAGATGAGAGAGGCTGGGCTGCAGAGCTGAGCATGGATTTCTGAATGGGAGGTTTTTGAGAGTGTGGAGCTGTGGCCCATGACAGGGTCTTGAGCCTCATGGCCATGTCCCAAGATACAGTTGTGGCATGAATATTGTGGGCAGCACCCTCTGGTAGGATGTTCTGAGGTCAGGTGACTGTTACACTGTTGCTGTGTAGCACGGTGTACTTTGGAAAGGGTGAGAAAACAACGCAGTCAGCCTGGGCAAACTGAGCTGTTTCATTAGGGTTGTATCGTGCTCTGCCCCTCCACATGGGCTGGGGGCATTTGGTGTCCATGCGGCTCTTCTGCTGCTCTCTCTGATCAGTTTAATATTACTAAGAATGTTAAGAACATCATGTCCAGGGTGGGCAAACATCAGTCTAGGAATGTGGCCTTGTGTCCACCGCTCCATTCACTTGTAAATGGCCGTGAGACTGTACAGTCCATCACCTGTAAATCAACTCAGGCTCTTTCTGTTGAAGTCAGAATAAAGCCCACACTCCTTGAGAAGGCATTCAAGACCAGCACGTCTGGTCTGGCCCTGCCTACCCTTGCTCATTTCCTCTCTTTCACTGCTTCTGCCATTTCCAGCCCCCTGCCTGCATTTTTCACTCCTCAACATGCTCAAAAGCTCAAAATTTTGCCATCTCCTGCCATTCACACTTGTGCCTCTTTTTACTGAAACTACAGTTACACAGCCTTCTTAGGTCAAATACCTCGTCTTCTCTGAGTGGTCCCTGTATCACTTGAGGCAGCAACACCCTCTTCAGTGCTTATACTCAGTTCTGGAGTGTTTATTTGGAGTGGGTGTGTTAGTCAGGGTTCTCTAAAGGAACAGAACTGATAAAGTCTGTGTGTGTGTGTTTGTGTGTTTGTATGTGTGCTGTGTGTTTATGTGTGTGTGTGTGTCTGTGTCTATGTGTGCTGTATGTGTGTATATGCATGTATGTGTGTGTGCTGTGTGTGCATGTGTGCATGCATGCATGTGTGTGTATGTGTGTGTGTGTGTATATGTGTGTGCTGTGTGTATGTGTGTGTGCATGTGTGTGTGCGTGCATGTGTGATTTATTAGAGTGTCTTACAGGCTGTGGTCTAAGGTGTCTACCAATGGCTGTATAATGATAGGATTGCTAAGAATCCAATTGTTACTTAGTCCACGAGGCTGGATTTCTCAGCAGTCCCTGGCATCCTGGAGGAGTCCTGGAGAGTTGCTGGTCTTCAGTCCATGTGGGAACCATGAAGAAGTGGGTTCTAATACCACGGAGGAATGCCTCAGCAGCATGCTAGATGAGCTTGATATCAAGGACGAGGGCGAGCAGGTAAAAAACAGTTTGCTTCGCCTGTGTCCTTCGATGTGACTACCACCGGAAGGTATGGCCCAGATTTAGAGAGGGTACTCCAAGTAACTGGATTAAGAAAATCCTCTCCAGGCATGCCCAGATGCTTGGGGCTTTAGATGATACTAGATGCAGTCAAGTTGACAGCTATGATTTGCCAACACACTGGGTAAGTTCTATGTTTGTTTCCATTGATCACGTGTCTTATTTTTCTACCAATAAGCAGGCTGGGGTCCTTTCGTTCTACCCACATCATAAATGGGTGAGGGTAGGTCTTCTAGCTTTGGCAGTGCTGAGCCCTGGAGTACCGAAGTCTTGTGACCTAGAGGCTTATGGGTCCAGGCTCTAGAAGCCGGAGCCTTACTGCTCTAGTGCAGAACTTCAAATGTGTCCTTCCCACTGTGAAGGTCATTTTCTTCTGTAATCGTGAGGTCACCACCCAAGTCAGAGAGCTAACAGTTCTTTGACTACCAGATTCTGTTCCAGGCTCATGATTTCTTCCAATTACAGCGAAGTTGCCACGGCCAGAAACTCAGATTGCATTTGCATAGTCGCTCCCTTTTAGTCTGCAGTTATTACCAATACGTCCGTGACGTTCATGACCTTGAGGTTTCTAGAATTAAAGACCACATAGTTGACAGAATGCTTATCTGTCTAGTGTTTCTTCATTATTTTACATATATAATTATATGTGATTATACATGATATATTGTATCATATTATAATATATTACACCAGATTATATAAGTATTGTGTATATTGTATATATTGTGTATATTGTAGGACTTTCACAGAGGTGGTGGTAACCCCGAGGTGTTCTTTGCATCATATCAATTGATTGGCATATCCCGTGATTGACAGGTTTTCTTTGTCAACTGTGCCCAGTGTCAAGTTTTTCTTACTCTTTTTAATTAGTATGTGTTGGGTGAGTGAAATAACTTCCAAACTGAAAATAAGCATTCATTCTTCATGAATCATATCTATATGAACTGATGGTTTCTGCTTTGATGGATTGAAACAAGATTTTTAAAGTTATTTTGATGCTGAAAATCATCCCTAATGTGTGCTGAGGGAATCGACGCAGGCTGCTTCTCTGCTCTTTTCATGTGTCCCCATTGTCCTTTGCAGATTTGTTTTATGGCGTTGCCAGGTGGTACAGGTTCATCTTAAACTCCCCCTAATCTCTTTTCTTAGAGCAGAACAGAGCATTTAGAAGTCAGTATCTGGAACATTTTTACTGTTGCTATGCCTGCCCAAAGGCTCTCGTAGACAACAGAGCTAGGAAATAATATGTATATGTAACACATACAAGAATACGCCCATGCAATGGATATGTGCCAATATGTGCATTTATATGCATGCCCACATAGACTACCTACCATGTGTGTGAACTCTCCTTCCCCTCAGCCTGCTCCCTTGCCTTGAAAGTTGTTCATCCTGCTTGAAGTAATTTTCATTTCAGCAATGATCTTTTTGCTTCTAATCCAGAGTTCATAGTATCTTTTGGGTCCATTAGTGTTGAGGGAAAGCAAGGACCATTTTGATTGTTAATGTTTGTTTGTTTTAGATTTGTTGTTGGCGGTGGTATTGTGAAAATATCTGCCCTGCTTTACCATTGGTTTCTGGTGAAGTGGGATTATCTATTGCCTAAGTCTTTGTGAGCATAGTTAACTTCCTTGGGTTGGAGTTTCCTTCCAAAGCTTTCTGTAGGGCTGGATTTGTAGATATGTATTGTGAAAATCTGGCTTTGTCATTAAATATCTTGTTTTCTCCATCTATAATGATTGAGAGTTTTGCTGGTTATAGTAGCCAGGGCTGGCATCCGTGGACTCTTAGTACTTGTAGAACATCTATCCAGGACCTTCTGGCCTTGAGAGTTTCCATAGAGAAGTCAGGCATAATTTTGATAGGTCTGCCTTTATATGTTACCTGTCCTTTTTCCTTCGCTGTTCTTAATATTCTTTCTTTATTCTGTATGTTAGGTGTTTTGATTATTATGTGTCGAGGGGTCTTTTTTCTTTGGTCCAGTCTATTTGGTGTTTGGTATGCTTGTACTTTCATGGGCACGTCCTTCTTCAGATTTGGAAAGTTTTCCTCGATGATTTTGTTGACTATGTTTCTGGCCCCTTTGAGCTGGGCTTCCTCACCTTCCTCTATGCCTATTATTCTTAGGTTTGGCCTTTTCACAGTGTCCCTCATTTCCTGGATGTTTTGTGTTAAGGATTTGTTGGATTTACGATTTTCTTTGGTTGATGAATATATTTCCTCTAGTTAATCTTCAGTGCCTGAGATTCTCTCTTCCATCTCTTGAATTCTGTTGGTTATGCTTGCATCTATAATTCCCAATCAGTTGCCCAGTTTTTCTATTTCCAGCATTCCCTCAGTCTGTGTTTTCTTTATTGTCTCTATTTCAGTTTTAAGTCTTGAACTGTTTGAGTTGTTTCCTTCAACTGTTTGATTGTTTTTTTTTTTTTTTTTTCTTGTTTCTTTTTTTTTTTTTTGGCTTTCCTTACTTTCTTTAAGAGGTTTGTTCATTTCTTGCATTTTATGTTTGATCTTTTCCTCTAATTCTTTCAATTCTTTTTTTGTGTTTTCTTCCATTTCTTTAAGAGATTTTCTCATATTGTCTTTGAAGGACTCTATCATTTTTATGAAGTTATTTTTTAAGTCATCTGCTTTGGTGTGTTCAGGTCTAGTTGGTGTAGAGTCCCTAGATTCTGGTGGTGTCATGCTTGTCTTTCTACTGTTAGATGCTCTCTCTCTCTCTCTCTCTCTCTCTCTCTCTCTCTCTCTCTCTCTCTCTCTCTCCCCCCCCGCCTTTCTCCACTACTCCCCCCAGTGGGCTTAGGTATCAGGAGTTTGATGTCTGTAGCTCTGGGAGGTCCAAGCTCTCTAGGAGGTCTCTCTCCTCAGGCATTGGCCTGGTGATGGGGGTCAAAGATCAGGCAGGCAGGGACTCCGGTGATGCTGCATGGGTGTGCTCAGAGCAGCTCAGGAAGATCCCTGGAGGTGGCCGTATTGTTGGACCTCTCCTCTGGTCCAGTGCTGAACTAGAGTAGTGGGGCATTGGGCTAGATTTTTCGCAGGGTGGGGGTGGGTTCTGAGTATGGGTGATCGTGGATCAGAGCACCAGGAACACTCTTGCTGGGGACAGGACACAGGGGGAGCGAGATTTGGAACCAACCCAGGGAGTTCCCAGGGAAGGGTGTGTGTGTGTGGATTTGACCTGAACTGGTCCCAGACCCACCTCTGGCAGAGGTGAGGGTCAGAGATCAGGCAGGTAGCAACTCAGGGTGGTTTCACGTAGATAGGCGAGTGTAGTGTGCTCAGGGCAGATCCAGGAAGTTCCCTCGGTCCTTAAACTTTTTAATATAAATTCACTTGAATGAAAATTCACTCAAGATTTCAGAACAAACAAACAGAAACAAAGCAAAGCAAGGAACCCCTTTGTGTTAGGGTTAGGGTTTGAACCCATGGCCTCAGCATGGGTGTGTGAAGGTGCACGTGCGCTATTGTGGCGGGCGCTGTCCACAGGGAGGGCAGATGCTGCCAGGGCCAGCTTTTACATGAGTCTGTGGATGAAAACGAGGTCCTCAGGTTTATGACGCACTGAACCATCTCCCCAGCCCCCTTTGCTTTTAATGGCACCAACCTTTTAGTTATATGAGCATCTTAACGTGATAATTATTATTACTATTATTATAAGACATTCTTACACATATTTTACTTCATCTGGAATGAATTTATATTCAAATGCATTGTCTAGAGGTTTTGGTGTTAAAAGTCTAGTATTTTCTACTTTTGGGTTGGGGGTTTAAGTGGGAGATTTGTGGTTTTTTTTTTTTTCTTTCTGCTTTCTACCCACCTCTATTTTTTTTTTTTTTTGTACAATTTTGTCTTTATCGAAGAGCTGCCAGGCCTTAAAATTGAGACCTGATGGTAAATCGGGCTTACACGGAGCTTCGTTTCTTTGCATGCATCCCCTTGACTGAAGACTTTGTATGGAGATGTGATACTGTATATTAGGTCAGCAACCCTTCCTTTTCTAACTCCTCCCGCATCAAGATGACTGTAGTTTTATGCATTTACCATTTACCCTACGGGAACTGTTGAACACTTGGAGGACCATGAGTTTTCATTGCCTGCCATGCTCCCGGCAGCTTCAGGCTGCCACTGTTCCTCTCACCGTAGTTCAGCTCACCGATAGTGCTAACCTTGACCTTTTTTTGCAAATATTTTGATATTTCCTGGATATATCCCCTGGCTTCATCGCTTTCAGTCTTTTCTATGGTCAAAAGAAATTAGAATAGTCTATTGCATTGAGCAGTTTCTCTATTATGATAAATAATTGTCCCTATATTTCCGCTTTAACGCCATTGCCCCCACCTTTCCTAGAGGAGGTGTCGCGTAGTTCACAGACCTGATTGTCAGAGTCACGACAAGTGATCCATACTCTTGCTTCCTTCACAGTGTAGCCTTTGATTTAGAAAGTTCTTCTTTTCTATTTCCTTTCATAAGCATAATTTCTTTATTAGTTCTCTGGGAATTTCAAATCATGCACCCTAATTCTGCTCATCCCTCTGGCCCTCTCATATCCTCTCCACACTCCTGCAGCACCCCACAAAGAAAAAAAAAAAAAAAACCAAAGCGAAGCAAGCAAAGAAACAAACAAATGCCCTCTTCTCTTCTTTCCCGCCTCTCCAACACATCTTCATGCATCCTGGTGGCGCTGGAGCAGTGTGTCACTCAGTGCATCCTTCTGTCACTGCAGGGAGTCGCTGGTCTGGTTCAAGGCCTCTACCATCACTGGATTTTCACTGAAACTCCTCTGAGAAACCCCACAGCAGTGATCTGCGGGTATGGTTCCATGAGGTCTTGACTGGAGGGAAGAAATTCTTAAAAAAAAAAAAAAAACCCAAAAAACCCAAAAACATTAATACAACACAAACAGCCTGGATTTTTTAGTCTGTGGAGCAGTTTGAAGACTGAGCAGAAAGAAGCAGGGCACACATTTAACCAAGCTCAGCAGAGACACAGGCAGGAGAATCTGAGTTCTTGGCCAGCCTCATCTAGATAGAGTTTCCCAGGCTAGCCAGGGGGTTGCATATGAAGATCCTGTATAAATAAAACAAACACCCCCAAACCGAAACCAACACACACACACACCCTGAGCACTGACAAAAGTGCTTATCCTACCTCACTAGAAATGGAAATCAAGCACAGGAGGGACTCTGTGACACAGTGCTGGGGACACACGTTTGCTTTACCACAGGATAGTGAGCTCAGATATGGAGCTTTCTGGAGTGTAGTTTGACAGTTTGTGACATCAAATGTATGCACTAGTAAAGCAGTTTCGCTCCAATACACACAGAGGCTATTTATCACTGCATACTTAAATAGAGAAAAACCAGATCCAAACTTACATCAGTGAAGCACCGGGAAGTGAGCTTTGAATATAGCAGATAATGCAGTGATAATCTTTATCTTTATTGATCAGGAAATGCCATCACCACATTTCTTTTGTTTTAATGTATACAATTCCATAACTAGAAGAGGTGGAGATTGAGGCCATTGCAGCCACCACTGCTGTCCATAATACAGATCTATCCACTACTCCTTAGGGTAGCCTCCTGTCCCCCCCACTGTCATTATTATTTTTTGTCATATAAACATCTAATGGTGGCAATGCCATCTTAATACATTTTAGATTGTACAGTGAAGGTTGTTACCTATAGACATCATGCTACATTGTAGCTTTCTATGACTCATGTGCCCTGTGCAACAGAATTTTACGCTCTTTGACCAATTACTTTCCATGTTTTCAAGTGATGGAGAAGAGATTGTAAAGCTGCTTTTGATAAGTTGTTAAAATTACATATTTCTATCTAGATTAAGTGAAAAACTCTACATATTAAGGTAGCATTTCTGGGCTGTATAATTACATATTTTCTTTTTTTCTTACAATTTATGTCTTTAGACTATATAGCAAGGGGATAATAAAAAAGAGGTTTGTTACAGGCAGGGTTTACTCTTTGTAAACTCCCCGCCAGCTGCCACGGTCCTGCCACCACGTGAACCCCAAATAACACTCAGAGACTCTATATTTGATACAATCCTATTGGCCAGTTACCATTATTGTTTATGGGTTAGCTCTGTCATAAGTATTAATCCATTTCTACTTATCTAAGTATTTCCTCGTGGTCATCTTATCTGGGAGCCGCGGCTGGCGTCTTCCTTCCTCTCTGGTCTCCATCTTGATTCCTCCTTCCCACTTCCTCTTTCCTCCTTGTCTCCTAGCCCCGCCTATCTTGCTATCTCATTGGCCCAACGGTGCTTTATTAATTAACCAGTATGAGAAACATTTATAGAATAATATCTCCCATCAGAGGTTTTCCACCTTAGTGCAGCTTCCATTATTTACATTTCCTTTTTGTCAGAAGCTGGGAAATGACTGGAAGGAATGAGGTGTAGAGATACTCAACATCTTGGGAAGTCTTAGAGGCATTTTGATAATGACCTTTTCAGGCTAAATAAAAGAGAATACTGATCAACAGTCACATGAGCTTTCTATTTCTGTCATCATTTGTTCTGTCTGGTCATGTACAGCTTATCATAACTAAAAACGTGTCATATAATATAGAAGTTTTCTGTTCCTTAGGAGACAATGATGTGTTTTGATTTTCCTGTACAGTAAATGCTTATGTGCTGCTACAGAATTCGTTACCATCCCTGCCATGTGTGTACACATGTGTGCATATGCACATGAGTGTGTGTAAGGTTGCGTGTCTATGTGTGCATATGTGGATCCCAGTGGCCAACAGAGGTCTTTCTGTTCTTGCTCACCACTCTATTATTTGGATGTAGGAGCTCTTCATGAACCTGAAGCTCACCATCTCAGCTAAATTGCCTGGTCAGGGAGCTCCCAGGATTTGCCGGTCCCCATCTCCTGAACTGGGTTACATACATGCACATGTGTGTGTGACTTGCAGGTGTGTGTTGGGGATCCACACTCAGCTCGTGTCTGAGTGGCACCCCAGCCTCTACTTTACCACTTCCGACCCCAGACATAGCAGTGTTGCCTTTGCAGGTGACAAGGCTGGGGGTGCAGGTGACAAGGCTGGAGGTGCGGGTGACATCTTTGTTCAGACAAAGCTCAGGCCCCAGAATGGTTCATTTAAGGGGTTTTAGAAGTCTGGTTTGATGCTGTTTATTACTGTTTTTAAAACAAAAGGAACAAAAACAACAAACACCCATGCAACCACAGGTCCAGAGTTAGGTGTGACTTCTGCCTCTTCTCTAGGTACTAACCTCAGGCAGCAAAGCTGTTCTGCATGCACCCATTTTTGGGATTGCAGGAGGCAATCATTGGAGACCTCATATTTTAAATCTGTCTTGAAGGCTGGCATTTAATGTTTCAAACTGAGATGTGACTTATGTACTCAAAGTTTCATGTCTCTGTTTGACAAGTTTGGAGACAATTATCTGTGAAAGGAGGCCATCATCACTACAAAGCCACAAACACCAACAATTTTCAAAAGCTCCCCCCTTATCTGTGGTGCTTCTTTTATCATTATTTATTTTTGTGGCAACAACTCTCAATATAAGGTTTATCCTCCTGGCAAAGTTTAACTGTAGTCACACCCCACATGACATTTTCCCAATGCATGTTGAACTGCATATGTGATCATATATAGCCTAAGCATGCAGGAAGATACACCATCTGGGTTTGGGAAGTCCTCTCTGTGATGTTCAGACAATGGTGACATCACCTAACAATGCATTTCTAGGACTGTATCCTTGTGGTTAAGTGCTGTGTGAATACACAACGGTGTTGTTAGTGTAAGGACAGTGCTGTATGGTAGATCTACAGGGCTCATTAATCTTGTGTAACTGAACTGTTACATTTGACAGTTGCCATTTCTCCTTACCCTCAGGCCCTACCAACCACCACACTTTCTGCTTATGACTTAAATTATTTTAGATTAAACAAATAAGCAAAGTCAAGCATTTGCCCTTTAGATAGAATGCTATCTTTTAAGATATATTCTAGACAGACACTAAGGCTTACATTCTTTACATCCTCCAGGGAAGAGATAAGTATGTTAGCAGCTTTTGGGAACTGCCTTAGCTAGGGTTCTATCACTGTGAAGAGACACCATGATCATCGCAACCCTTATAATGGAAAATATGTAATTGGGGTGGCTTACAGTTCAGAGGTTTAGCCCATCATTATCATGGTGGGACATGGCAGCATGTAGGCAGCCATGGTTCTGGAGAAGTAGCTGAGATTCCTACATCTTGCAGGCAACAGGAAGTGGTCTGAGACACTGGGTAGTACCTTCAGCATGTATGAGACCTTAAAGTCCACCTCCACAGTGGGCCCCCCACACACTTCCTCTAACAAGACCACACCTACTCCAAAAAGGTCAAACCTCCAATAGTGCCACTCCCTTTGAGGGGTCATTTTCTTTCAAACCACCAGAGTAACATATTTCTGAAAAGTACAAAAAAAAAAAAAAATGCTATATTTGCCTTTGTGCTAAGTAGGTCAAACACTCCCCTCCCTACTTCCGGTCTGCACTCCAATTTCATTTAAAGGTTTAAATATATTTCCTAAGCTCTCACAAATATCAATGGGTAAACCTAACCTTAGCGCACAATCAGGAAGTTTGTATGCACAATTCATTTATGAACATTAAAACATGTATGCATAGATTCTGAGTTCCTGTGGGCTGTATCCTTAACCTCCATTGCAGGGCCTCTGCTAAAGAGGCCTCACTCAGCTGGAGAGTGCCAGCTAGACCCACCTATTGGTGCAGAAACATCCTGAATATCAGCCCAGCCTTTGTTCCCCATCGCCAGACTTTGGCTACAGGCCTTGGCTAGAGCTAGACCCGACTATCCCTGAGGAAACATCCTGTGGGCTAGCTTCTGCCAAAGAGGCCTCAGCTGTTCTCTGCTGGAGCCTGATCTTTCACCCCCACTGCCAGGCCCCGGCCTACAGAGAGACCTTCTAGAGAGCTTGGACCACCCAGAGCTATAGACATTGAGCCTCTGACCCACTCCTCCCATAGAGAAAGGGAGGGACCTCACCAACACCTACTGGAAGAAGCTATGGAAGACGGCAATAGAAGAAAACACCTAACATCAGAAAGACAAGCATAACACCACCAGAATCTAGGGAAGCTACACCAACTAGACCAGAACACAACAAAGCAAATGAATCAGAAGAGAACGACTTAAAAATTATCATCATAAAAATGATAGAGGCCCTCAAAGAAGATGTGAGAAAATCCCTTCAAGAAATGGAAGATAAAACAAACAAAAAATTGGAAGAAATGAATAAAATTCTTAAAAAAAAGTACAGAAAGCCAAGAAAAAACAATTAAACAGGTGAAGGAAATGGTTCAGACTTGAAAACAGATATGGAGACAATAAAGAAAACACAAACCAAATTAATGCTGGAAATAGAAAAACTGGGCAAACAATCGTGAACTGCAGACACAAGCATAACCAACAGAATTCAAGAGATGGAAGAGAGAATCTCAGGCACTGAAGATAAACTAGAGGAAATAGATTCATCGACCAAAGAAAAATCTTAAATCTGACAAATCCTTAACACAAAACATCCAGGCTAACAGAATGGATACAAAGACAGAATTCATCCTTCTGCCGCATACAAGAAACACATCTAAGCTTCAAAGATAGACATTACCTCAGGGTAAAGGGCTGGGAAAAGATCTTCCAATCAAATGGACTCAAGAAGCAAGCAGGTGTGCTATCCTAATATCTAACAAGTTAGACTTCAAACCAAAATTAATCAAAAGAGATGAAGATGGTCATTTCATATTCTTTGCAGGAGAAATCCATCAGCACAAAGTCTCGATTCTGAATATCTATGCCCCAAATACAAAGGCACCCACTTTCGTTAAAGAAACGCTACTAAAACTCAAAGCTCACATAAAACCTCACACACTTATAGTGGGAGACTTCAACACACCACTCTCACCACTAGACAGTACCACCAATCAGAAACTCAACAAAGAAAAAAAAGAACTAACAGAAGTTCTGTCTCAACTGGGTTTAACAGACATCTATAGAACATTCCATTCAAACACAAAAGAATATACCTTCTTCTCTGCTCCACATGGAACCTTCTCTAAAATCGACCACATACTAGGTGGCATAACAAACCTCAACAGATACAAAAGAATTGGAATAATCCCCTGTATCTTATCAGACCTTTAAAATTGGAATTTAACAACAACAGAAATCACAGAAACCCTACAAACTCATGGAAACTGAACAATGTGCGATTGCACCACACCTGGGTCAAAGAAGAAATAAGAAAGAAATTAAGGACTTCCTAAAATTCAATGAGAACGACACGGCATATCCAAACTTATGAGACTCCTTGAAAGCAGTGTTACGAGGGAAGTTCATTGCACTGAGTGCCCATATGTAGAAAACAGAGAATAGTCACATTAGAGAACTAACAGCGCAACTGAAAGCCTTGGAACAAAAAGAAGCAAACTCACCCTGGAGGAGTAGACACCAGGAAATAATCAATTTGAGGGCTGAAATCAATAAAATAGAAACCAGGAAAACAATACAAAAAAATCAATGCAACAAAGAGTTAGTTTTTCAAGAAAATCAACAAGATAGACAAACCCTTATCTAAACTAATAAAAAAGCAGAGAGAGAACATGCAAATTAACAAAATCAGAAACGAAAAGGGGGACATAACAACGGACACAGGAAATCCAGACAACTTTCAGGTCATACTTTTAAAACCTGTACTCTGCAAAATTTGAAAATTCAAAGGAATTGGACAAATTTCTGGATAACTATCACTTACCAAAATTAAATCAAGAACAAACAACTTAAATAGACCTATAACCCCTAATGAAATAGAAACAGTCATCAAAAGCCTTCCAACCAAAAAAAGCCCAGGGCCAGATGGCTTCAGTGCAGAATTCTACCAGAAATTCAAGGAAGAACTAATTCCAATACTCCTCAAATTGTTCCACACAATAGAAACAGAAGGTACATTACCAAACTCTTTCTACAAGGCCACAATCACCTTGGTACCCAAGCCTCACAATGATACAACTAAGAAAGAAAACAACAGACCAATATCCCTGATGAACATTGATGCAAAAACACTCTGAATCCAATAATACATCAGAGAAATCATCCGCCATGACCAAGTAGGCTTCATCCCTGGGTTGCAGGGATGGTTTAACATATGAAGATCCATCAACGTGATCCACCATATAAACAAACTGAAAAAGAAAAACCATATGATCATCTCCCTAGATGGTGAAAAAGCCTTTGACAAAATTCAGCACCCTTTTATGATAAAGGTCTTGGAGAGATCAGGGATAACAGGAACATACCTAAACATAATAAGAGCAATATACAGTAAACCAACAGCCAACATCAAACTGAATGGAGAGAAGCTTAAGGTGATTCCTCTAAAATCAGGAACAAGACAAGGCTGTCCTCTCTCTCCATATCTCTTCAATATTGTACTTGAAGTTCTAGCTAAAGCTATAAGACAACAAAAGAAGACCAAGGGAATCCAAATTGGAAAGGAAGAAGTCAAACTGTCTCTATTTGCAGATGATATGATGGTTTACATAAGCGACCCAATAAACTCTACCAGGGAACTCTTCCAGCTGATAAACACCTTCAGCAAACTAGCAGGGTACAAGATAAACTCAAAAAAACCAGTAGCCCTACTTTATTTAGATGACAAAGAGGCTGAGAAAGAAATCAGAGAAAGATCACCCTTTACAATAGCCACAAACAACATAAAGTATCTTGGGGTAACACTTACCAAACATGTGAAAGACCTATACAATAAGAACTTTCTTTAAAGAAAGAAATTAAAGAAGACACAAGAAAATGGAAAGATCTCCCATGCTCTTTGATAAGAAGGATAAATATAGTAAAAATGGCAATCTTGCAAAAAGCAATCTACATATTCAATACAATCCCCATTAAAATTCCAGCACAATTCTTCACTGACCTTGAAAGGCTAATCATCAACTTTGTATGGAAAAACAAAAGACCCGGGATAGCCAAAACAACCATGTACAATAAAAGAACTTCTGGAGGCATCACCATCCCCAACTTTAAGCTCTACTACAGAGCTACAGTCCTGAAAACATCCTGCTATTGGCACAAAAATAGACAGGTAGACCAATGGAATCGAATAGAAAATCCCAATATTAACCCACACACCTATAAACACCTGATTGTCGACAAAACAGTTAAAAGAATACAATGGGAGGAGGAAAGCATCTTCAACAAATGGTGCTGGCACAATTGGATGATGGTGTGAAGAAGACTGCAGATGGACCCATGTCTATCACCATGCACAAAACTCAAGCCCAAATGGATCAAAGACCTCAACATAAATCCAGCCACACTGAACCTCTTAGAAGAGAAAGTGGGAGGTACCCTTGAACAAATTGGTATAGGAGACCGCTTCCTGAACATAACTCCAGTAGCACAGACACTTAGATCAACAATTAATAAGTGGGACTTCCTCAAACTTAGAAGCGTCTATAAGGCAAAGGACACAGTTGACAAAACCAAATGGCAGCCCAGAGACTGGGAAAAATTTTTTACCAATACTACATCTGACAAAGGGCTGATCTCCAAAATATACAAAGAACTCAAGAAACTAGTCAACAAAACACCAAATAACCCTATTAAAAATGGGGTACAGAATTGAAGAAAGAATTCTCAATAGAGGAAATCTAAAAGGCTGAAAGACACTTAAGAAAGTGCTCAACTTCCTTAGTTATCAGGGAAATACAAATCAAAACAACTTTGAGATACCATCTTTCTCCTGCCAGAATGGCTAAAATTAGAGACAGCAATGACAACTTATGCTGGAGAGGATGTGGAGAAAGGGGAACACTCCTTCACTGCTGGTGGGAGTGCAAACTCATACAGCCATTTTGGAGATCAGTATGGCGGTTTCTCAGGAAAATGGGAATTAGTCTACCACAGGACACTGCAATTCTGCTCTTAGGTATATACCCAAATGACCCACATACATGCAACAATGACATGTGCTCAACTAAGTTCATAGCAGCATTATTTGTAATAGCAAGAACTTAGAAGCAACCTAGATGCCCCTCAACTGAGGCTATCAACCTGGATAGCATGGATAAAGAAGATGTGGCACATTTACACAATGGAATACTACTCTGCAGAAAAAAATAACGAAATCTTGAAATTCGCAGGCGAGTGGATGGAACTTGAAGAAACCATCTTGAATGAGGTAACCCAGTTACAAAAAGAGGAACAGGGTATATACTATATACTCGCTCATATATGGATTTTAGACATAGAGCAAAGGATCACCAGCCTATAATTCATATCACCAGAGGAACTGGGGTACAAGGTGTATTCTAAGAGATTCATATAAGGTCCCTCACAAAAGGGGGAAGGGACAAGTCCCCCAGAGCACATGGGAAATGGGAGGCAGTTAATGGAGAGAGAACTAGGAGAAAGAGAAGGGGAGGAGAGGAAAGCATGTGGGACGAGGAAGATTGAGTCAGGGTAGGAGTAGAAAACAGGAGTGTGTGTGTGTGTGTGTGTGTGTGTGTGTGTGTGTGTGAGAGAGAGAGAGAGAGAGAGAGAGAGAGAGAGAGAGAGAGAGAGAGAGAGAGAGAGAGAGAGAGAGAGAGAGAACATAAAAGAGGGAGCCATTACTGGTTTGAAGAGAAAACTGAACCTAAAGAAAGGTCTAGAGAACTACAAGACTGACTCCAACTAACAATTTGAGCAATCGTGGAAAGGCTACCATAAATGCCCTTCCCTGATAGTGAGATCATCAACTAAATTATCCACCATCATTGAGCCCTCATCTAGTACCTGTTGGAAACAGAGGCAAACACCCATAACCAAACACTGAGTCAAACTAGAATCCAGATGCAGAGAGAGGGGACAAGACCAGGTTGCAGAAACACACAAAGACAGCTGACCTGAACAAGGAGGAGCTTGGGCCCCACCAGACTGACGGCTAGGAACCCATCAAGGGACTGACTCAGACCCCCTGAATATGGGTCTCAGCTAGAAGGACTGAGCAGTCTGGGGGACCTCAGACAGTAGAAACAGGATCTATTCCTGGTGCACAAAAGGACCTTGCGGACACATTCCCCCATGGAGGGATACTCCCTTAACCTAGAGACAGGAAAGAAGTCCTAGTCCCTACTTCAAATGACTTGACAGATTTATATGACCCAACCTGGATAGCAAAGTCCTACAAGTGGAATGGGGGTGGGGTGATGGGAGAGGAGGGTAGCCAGGGTGCATGTCACAGGGGAAAGAGGGTAAGAGGGAGGGAGGGGAAACTGGGATCAACATGTAAAACTTTTAAATTATATTATTAATAAAAAAACATGTCTGCATAATAATCTCTGGGTGACAAAGCCCCTGCCCCCCACGGGCTCCCCATCCCACCCTGACATCCCGTACTTAGCTCTGGCTTGGTGTGATGACCCCCTCTACTCTCCTGGCCTTTTGCCTGTTTAGTGTATATAGGGGTAACTGGAATGTCATGAATTTCAAATGAGCAGGATCCAAATTCGTGAGCTTATTCTATATGCTTATTAATTCTACTGCACCGCACAGGTGGGAATGTGGTTTTGAGAGATAATGGACACCGTGTATGGATTTTCTTCGTGCACTGAATGGATAGAAACATGTGCTTAATTAACAACTCTGAGCCAACCGACTGTAAAAACTCATAACACTCAATAGCTCTTAAATTTTTATAATGGCCTCTTTACCTTCGGTGGTCTTGTTGGTAGGCTTCAGACATCGTTCTTTGGGATTCTGTCGCACAGTGGCCATGAAGCAATACTGCCTTACAATTTCTTCCATGAGTTAAGCCTTGGAGGTGCCATTGCCCCTTTACTCATTAAACAGAATTTCTTTGTCTCTTAGCTTACATTAAGTGTATTTAAGATGACAATGCACTGGAGTGAGATTACCAAAGCGCCCAGCGAATGCCAAATCCACCTTCCAAGCTGCTGGCAGGCATTGAGTGGCCGCCGAGTGCAGTAGATGAGAGTGGGCCTCAACAGAACTCCAGCCACTAGAGATGAAGCTGCAAGCATATGTGTGACATGACCTGGAGAGACTGGACCAGCATGGAGACAAGCGGCAGGCTAGCAAAGCTCCCAGATTACACGATGCAAGTGCTGGACCTTTAAATGCTTCAAAGGCCGATTACAAGTCCCAGCTACTCGTTCATCTGAATCTAGATGTCTGCTTTAGAATATTGGTTGCAGTGTTAGACCTCTGTCTAGTGGTGTGATTTTAAGTGGTTTTCTCAGCAGGTGAATTTGGATGATAAAAGTGTATCTTTGGAAATGTTAGAGGAATTTAATGAGATGGTTCTTATAAAGCAAGCAAAGAACATGATGCTTCCATCTAGTACTATTAACTTATGGATGCTTCTCTTTGTACAGACTTTTGAATATCAATTTTTAGTTGACATAATAACTATACATGTTTGTTATGTATTATAGTACGTAATAACCAAATTAGGATAATTGGCATTTGCCAGCTACTTAGCATTCATTTATGTGGGGAGATTTTGAGCTCCACCTCATGACCAGTTCTTCATAAAACATATAATAAATTGCCAACTATAGTTGCTGTTGTGTGCTTCAAATAGTACTTATTTATCAATGTAACTGTAATTTGCTTTTCCAGAAGATTCATTTGAGTTGTCAACTTGGTGAGATCTAGACTCGCCTGGAAGAAGATAAGCTTGTGGGCAAGCTTATGGAGGCTGACCTTGATTAGGTTGACTCATCCACTGTGGGTGCCACCATTCCCTAGGCTGAGATACTGGGCTGTCTGACAATGACACAGTGAACTGAACATAAACATCCAATGCTTTTACTTTTTTGGCTGGAGATGCAACCTGGCCAGCTGCCCCAAGCTCTGGCTACTGTGATTTACCTTCCAGGGCGACAATAAACTCAGCTTATGAGCCAAAAGAAAGCTTTTCTCCCATACATGGCTTCTGTCAGAGTATTTTAATCACACCGAGAAGAAAAACAACCAAGACAATAGCTATTGTTCTACCTCCCACGATCCTTCCTTCTCTCTGCCCCTCTCATCCTAATGGACAACCGTTCTACCTTCCATGTCTGTAAAGTCAGACCTCTTAGCTTCCACACAGAAGCAAGAATTTGTCCCTGGCTTAGTTCACCTCACCAAAGGCCATCCATCTCTATATGGTATTTCTGTTCTAACGTAAATAATGTGACACATTTTAAAGTATTTAACATGATTTACATTTCCCAACCATCTTTTGAATTAGGCAGAGTAAATTTTCTTATAAGCGTATTTTAGTCAGGATAGTGTAGACCACTGTAACAGATAATCCTCCAAAAACTAGCCAATTCCTTCTCATTACTCATGGAATATTAATCCACAGAAGGGATTTTGGTAGCTGTTTTTCACAGGAAGATACTGGAATGTGTCTTTTGGATTTACCATCTTCAGTACACACATGCACACACACACACACACACACACACACACACACACACACACACACCTTTTTGACACATAGGCAGCTGAAGGGAGTAGAAAAAGGCTGACTCAATTACTTCTTGGCCTGATACTGGTACACGTCATTTCTGCTTATATTCTTTCAGCTAGGAATGACAGACACTTGGCTATGCCTGGAACCGATGAACACAAACTGTATGAAGAATAGATTCATGGTAAGCACTTAGCAGTGTCAGCCACACGTGTATTAAAGAGAATAAAACTAAGCTCTAGAGAAGCAAAGGTGACTTGCCTCATGTGGATGAGGTATTTGTAGCCATCCTGCCACATTCTGGGATACAGTAACACCCCAGCTAGAATTATAATAGGGGTTAGTGAAGCTGGTATACAGAGCCGAGGTCTTGTTAATGCAGCGGCTTAGGTAATAGCTCCTGGACCTTCCATGTTGACAACTTAATACCTAGGGCATTGTTTAGAGGTGGGGCTCTTTGGGAAGTGTATTGATTACTTTTTATTGTGTTGATAAAAATACCACAACCAAAACCAACCCATAGAGGATACAGGGAGAGTTCACAGTAGGAGGGGAGGCATGGCAGCAGGAGCAGAAAACTGAGAGGTCACATCTCAACTGAGCAAAGGAGGCAGAGAAGACAGGAAGTGGGGCAGAGCTACAAAACCATGAAGCCTGCCCCAGTGACATGCTTTATCTGCCCCCCAGTGACACGCTTTCTCCATCAAGGTCCCCAAACAGGACCACACTGGGGACTAAGCATTCAAATCCCAGAGCCAACAAAGGACCTGTTTCATTCAACCTACAGCTGGGGTGGGGATCAGGATTGCATGAGGTTGAGTACCCCACTCTGGGATGGAATTACAATAGCTTAGTAAGACAAGGAGGAGGAACCCCAACTAATATGGCTTTGTCCTGCCACATTATGTCCTCTGACGTCAAGAAGACTCTTGCCAGGGTCTAACACCATGCCTTTGAACCTAACAGTCTCCAGAGCTGCAAGTTAAATAAACTTCTGTGTTTGAAATAAATTATCTAGTCTGTGATGTTTAGTTATATCATCGGTAGAAGAACCAGCTCTGGCATTTGGCCTGTGTGTGTCCTCAGGTGAGTTCCTTCTGGATTTTCGCTGGGATCCACGTGGATTTTAGTTTCCATTATGGTTTTTTTTTTCCCAGCATTTGTAGCCATCTAGTGGATCACCGGGCCCAGCTAGGGGAGTCTGACCCCCTCCTGACATAGAACAATGGCACCCCGTTAGCTGCTGTGGTCACAGGCATCCTGGCTGCAGGCTCAAGGAGAAAACCTTGAATCAGTTTGTCTCCTGGAGGCTGAGCTGTTGGCTGCCTGCCCTTCACAACTTGTTAAACTGAACACTTACCCTCGGGGGGGGGGGGCGAAGCTAGAGCTGGGGGGGTGATTCTTACCCTGTGACCCTCTCCACTGGATTGGAGTCACAAAACAGTGTCACAGTTTTGGGGTGGAAAGCAGCGAGGTCCAGGTTCTGTTTCTTCCTTCTAACCTGAACTGTTTCAAAAGTCACATTGGAAATTTGCTGTAATTTTGCCTAGATTCTCCCCCCCCCACCCCCCACCCCCAGGCTCAAAAACTCTCCCAAAGTTATTCCTCTGGGACAAGAGCCTCCAAAATCTATGGCTCCTTCACTCTCACGAGGGGACATTAATACCCAGGTCACATAGGCTGCAGACCTGCAATGGAAGGGCCCCCTTTTCCACCCTGGCCCATAGCTGATAGGACCAGCCAAAGAGTTGTGTTTTACTTGACATGAAAGCTAGTTGAAGTTAAGCAGGAGACATGTTTTTGTTTCTTTAATAAATAAAGGTAGGGACCCTGTACATGAATAAAGGGAAAAGTCGCTCCCTTGAGGTTTTTAGACATCCAAAAATAGTCCCAAGCCTTGCCAAGGCCAATGCAGCCAGAATTTCCATGGAAAGGTCGGCGGTGAGGAAGACTCGCTGCCAGCCGGTGTACACACACCGCCGCCCTCCCCCACCCTTTCCTGTCTCAGTTGCTGGACTTTAGAAAACAGGTTTCCGAAATTGAGTTCATTTTCTGGTTTGAGATAAAATCAGTGGCAGTGGCAGCAGTAAGATTTATTTGTGATGGAACTCAGCTTGCAGGGCTGCAAGGGGCTGGGAAAATGGCTGACCTTCCACCTTGGAGTGGATGGGGGGGAGGGGGCAATGTGTCCCTGTCAGCCAGTAAGGGCCACGCTTATAAAAAGAAAAGGCAAGAAAATGAGAGTGAACGTGAATGTTTCCTAAGTCCTTTTACTTTGTGTGTGCGCACGTGTGTGTGCAGATGTAAGCACACATTTGACTGTGTACCTGTGGAGGCCAGAGGTACATGTCAGGAGTCCTCTGTTGCTTTCCAGTACATTAATATGGCCAGCGACAAGGGTTCTCTTTGAATCCGGAGCGTGACAATTTCCGGTTGCAGGCTTGCCAGCAAGCACCTAGACTCTATCTACCCAGATTGGGATTATAGACATATACTACTGCGATTAGCTTTTCTTTTTCTTGTTTCTTTTTTGGTCGAGACAGGGTTTCTCTGTGTAACTTTGAAGCCTGTCCTGGAACTTGCTCTGTAGACTAGGCTGGCCTCAAACTCACAGAGTGCTGGGATTAAAGGCCACCACCGCCTAGTTAGGGCTAGCTTTTCTATGTGGGGGCTGGAGATGTGAACCCAGGCCATCATGTTCACATGAGACTCTTCATTGACTGAGCCATCTTCCAAGATCCCAAAGCCCATTTGGCCTGGGTACCATATCTTGGAGAGATGGGGTGGCTGCAGTCTTTTTTTGCTGAACATTGCTGGCTCTAAGGGCTGGAAGAGCAGCCAAGGAGTTCACCTTGCTCATCTCCATGGCCGGCTTGTTTCTTACGGAGATGAGCTGCCTGAAGTTTGTCTGCCTAGGCCGCTTTGCTGAGTTCTGTGTTATTAGAAACGGGATAAAAAGCAAATCAACAAACTCACTGGCCAGCGTGGGTTGCTCTTCACCTCTGAAGTTTCTACCACTTGAACAAAACTGGAAGGCAGAAAGCTTCAGGAAAGTGGATTTTAAAAGGAAGTTTGTTTTTGTTGGGGGAAGGTGGCAGTAAAAGCCTTTAGTTGTTAGAATTCAGCTCTGCCCAGGTCAGAGCACACAGTTACTTTAAAATGTCTTTTTATATGAGAGAAACTGTTCCTTCTTAAATTCAGGGCGCTTTGCAAAAGGGCTCTGGTGGCCAAATGAGAAAATACCCAAGGGCATGCTCCCTGAACAAAGGGAGAGATGGGAGAAGAGATGTCAGCTGGCAAAAGCCCTTGCCACTCAAAGCTGAGTCCAGTCCCTGGAATCTGCCCTGGAAGGAAGGGCATGCTCACATATAATAATGATAAATAAACTAAACCCAGGGAAACACAGAAGCAGGATCATTCCTGCCTTCTCAAGAGGAGTCCTAATGGTCGCCTCATGACATGTGGGTGGGTTGATGTGGGCAGGTTGATGGCTTCAGCTCAGGGTAGGTGGGTGGGTTGATGATGGGGGTGGGGGGTTGATTGCTTCAACTTGTCATCTGTCAGAAGCCTGCCAATAAGTCTCAGTTTGAAAAACAGAAGAAATAGATGAGCCTGGAAAGTTTCCTGAACATTTTATCTTAACTTACACTATTCTTTAGGGCAAATAATTGTGACAGTCATGGGACATCTGGGGTAATTATAAGTGGGTGGGAGAGGCTACAATGGGTACCTTTCAGTCCTCACGGCAGTCCAGCAGCTGAGGTAGACCCTTCATGCAGAAATGCTAGTTTAGGGAAACTACACGGGGACCTGAGTCTTTCTTCAGAAATTCTGCAGTCCTACGTGAGAAGTCGCTCAAGTGTACAGGCAGAAGAAGCCAACGTCTGTCAGCTTAGTTCTTCAAATGATACTGGCCAGAACACAGAGAAAACCCATTCGCTGTGAAAAGTAATGTCAGCCAAATTCTCCTCCTAGAGTTTTCAAGGAAACCATTTTTTAACAAAGTCTCATGGTCTGTTAGAAATTTCAAACAAAAGCATAATCGCTGTAACTCAAATTGTTTTTCCTAAAGCCGAGAGAGCTCACAGAGTGCAAAGGCAAATTCTCCTTGGGCCACAGCACACGTGCTTACCCCTGCACGCATAGATTCTGCAAAAATATCAGTTTTTCCACGCTTCCAGCGGTGGCCTTCTTTCTTGTTCACTTGTAGCTGCATACACACTTAAACAGCTGCTCCTGTGTTGTGGGTTTTGACACACAGTCCTTCAGCTATTTGGTCTGCTAGAGGAGTAGAGCGTTGATGAAAGAAACATTTCAGGATGCACGCTCAACAAATCAAGTCTGCTTGTGATAGGAAAACATCTGGGCAAATGGTAAAAAAAAAAATCACTTTCTGAAGTAGACTGTTTCACAAGACTTCGTATTTTTAGACTTCAGTGCACGTGGGCAGTGCACCCGTTGTTCAGAGCAGCACGCCCCTGTCTGGTCACATGTCTAGCTTTCAGTCCCAGGGATACAAACCAGCAAACAAAGTCATCTTTACTGTTTGCTGGCTTTTGTTGGCTCTTCTAGTTCATGTTAACCTACCACAACTCCCTTCCTCACTGGAGGGGGCTCACCTCTTCACTCTGTCCTTAGAAGAAAGTCTCTTCCTTTGCTGGTGACAAGTTCTGCTGTTTTTAGACTTCTTCGCTGTCTGCAACTTTTGTACGCAGAGCCATGAACTGTTGCCTGCCTTGCAACATATCCAGACTTACAGAGGCCGAAACTGAGCTGAGAAGACACCTCATCTCAACAAGAATACAGCTATCTCCTGTTGCTGTGGACTCTGTGTGTGTGTGTGTGAGTGTGTGTGTGTGTGTGTGTGTGTGTGTGTGTGTGTGTGTGAGGTGTGTGTGTGTGTGTGTGTGTGTGTGTGTGTGTGGTGTCGTATGTTACAAACTTGCTCCTCAGTGTGGTAGTGTTAAGACTTGGAGCCTAGTGGGGGATCACTGGGGGTTCTGCTCTTGGATGCAGTTAGAATGGTTCTCTTGGAATCATCTTCAATTCTACTGGGCATCTTCATGAAAGCACCAGACTGGCTTCCTGTGTCTCCATGCGATGGCTTCCAGTTGGGCTAACTCCCACCTAACATCAACTTAATGTGATACAACCAAGGGTCCCCTCACCAGAGTAGAGCTAACATCTGCACCATAGCTTCCAACCTACCAAACTGTGATCTAGATACACCTCTTGTCTTTGTAAGTTCTCAGCCTTGAGGGTTTATCATGGCAGCATAAAATGAACCAATATAACTGCCCTGTCACCAGTGCGTCAGGATGGCTAAGTGGTGTAAAGTGCCAGAAGAGGTGCAAGGCTCCAGACTCAAGCTCAGATTCCTTGTACTGTGACTATTTTTCACCTAATTATCTCTCAGCGTGATCATTATCTCTTTCAACGGGCTACTATTGCCCATGGTTACATTTAACACTTTTCGTTAGAACCACTTAGTCTGTTCACTTTCCACTGAGGTTTAAAACGCCAAGTTATAATACAAATACATTGTCCAGTGTTTCTCCTGAGCTCCAGTACCGTCTGTGGCACTCACTATCTTTAGGAAGAGTCCAAGTGTCTCAGCTTGTGTCCTAACTACCCTGTGACTTGATATATGTCTCTGTTCCATCATCTCTGTCCTTTTTCTTCACTGTATGTCCTTTTAAAGTATGGACCCATGTTCCCGTCCAGTTGTACATCTATATGACCAAACTGTGCTCCCTTTCTGTGAGGTTTTTCTTCTGTTATTCCTATGTCAGATGACACAAACATTTGAAATCAGTCCCTGTTGACCGGGGCAGAAAATACACATATAAAATAATGTTGGCTGTTTATTGTGCTGCCACAAAGGCAGAAGAATTAGGTCAGAGGCTGGGCTCTGAACACAAACCACTTTTCAAGACAGGTGGATTGCAGTCACGTGGCTGAGGCTCTCCATGGCAGCCTGCCTTGTCCAGCTTTTACCAGGGTCCCGGGCTGCTTCTGGCTTCTATGATACCACTGTCTGTGAAACTAGACTTTTTTTTGGTTGCGTCAAAGGCTAGCAGTGATGTGGTCTGTGTTCCTTTGTTCTGCTAGCTCCTGATTGATGACACAAGTATCTGGAGGTCCAATCCTAAACCATACACATACTTGTCACTCTCAGCGCTGCAGGAATCTTCTGCAGTGGTCTCCTAACCAAGCTGTAAGTGCTGGAAGATCCTCCAAAGGCCGGCTGAGAAGCTCAAAGTGTTAGAGCTGCCCCTGGTGCCCCAGCCTGGTGATGATCAATGACGGTCCTACACTCCTTCCTGCCTTGTTTGCGGTCTTCCACCCCACTGTAGCACTGCTCAAACATAGGTTGTTTTTTCTTACGGACGTCTTTCTTGGCCCCTGGGGACCTGTCTTGCTCCTATGGGTGTATTTATTTATTTATACCTGTTATTTGTGACATTGTGCTGTGCACCTGTTAGGAACTGGAATCTGCCTCCGCCAGGGTAGGTACAACATCTCAGGTATCTTTGGCCTTCCAGTGTGTGGCTGTGTTAGGCTTTTTGAATACGCTTGGTAAATTGATTAGTCTCAGTGTCGCTCTGACCTGGACCACAGAGGATTACATAGGAGTCAGCGAGATGGACAAACATCAGCTCTTTTTCTGTTATTTCTTCTAAATAACAGAAACAGGGGCAGCCTTCTGCCCGCCTCCTACCTCAACCCATACTTATTCCTCCTCAAAGTTTAGTATCTGCTAGTTGTCACTACTCCCATTCTTTGCCCAACCACTGTCATGGCACACGGTCCAGGGAACCCAGACCTATATCTATGCCAGGCCAAAGCGAAGCAGGGGGACACTCGGCATTGCATAGACAAATGCAGAGAACTTCGGGAAATGTGTGCATCTCTAATCAGTTTTATTATACCAGGAATCAAACGTAGTGCCGTTAGAGCAGAAGGCCTAAGAGATCTATGCTCTGGCCCTCGTGCCCTCAGGCTAAGAAGTACACACGTTTTTTAAGATGAGCATAAACACAGCTCACATTGGTCATGCTGCAGGATGAGTAGATGGATTTGTGCTTCAGCAGACAGTTGATCCCTTGGTAGAAATGTGGGCCAAGAGCCAAGAGACCCCAGTTTAATTTCCAGTTAAGTCATCTCTGTTTATTTCTTACAAAATACATATTTAAAAAAATCAAAATTAAAGCGTCATGCTTAAAACACTCCACAGTAAACAGAGTCCCGAGAAGAGGGACCACTGCCAGCATCACTTTCTGAGAAGGCTGCATTCAATTTAAAGTTTATTTTATTCCTGGGTACAGAATGGTGCTCAGAACACAGCAGAAGTCACCGCACATCTGGGCAGGACCGATCAGATGTTTCTCAACCTTCTCACTGGGCAGGGATCGCCCCAGTGTCGGGGAGAGATAACTTGAGGTATTGATGGACTGGGCACTGGAAACACAGCCACCTACCCACACCCCATCCTTTCTGCTGTGCTCAGCAAGCCCTGTGGATTTGCCTTTGAAGTAACTCTTGGGTCTCTCTCATCTCCATCCTGGTTGCCTTTTCCGTTTCCTGTTCGGTGGTCTTATTTATTTGTTTGCTTGCTTGTTTGTTTATTTATGCATCTTCTCTTGGTTTTCTACAAGTACCCTGACAGCTTCACACCCTCTTCTGGGGTACAGCTCCATGCATAGGCAGCAGAGGTAGCCTCTTCTTTGTGCTGGGGATGAAGACAGAAGCCTCAGCCCCTGTGAACTGATCCCATGGTAGGTTTCCACCCTGGTCAGGTGGCCATCTTTTCCTACACTCTGGACTGTTGGTTACACGGCCTGCACCATGTCCCTTCTAAGGACACCTTCCTGCTCTTCTCTCTGCTTGGGAAGCTATTTATAACCCCAGCCCATCCCATGAGTGTCAGTTCAGAGATCAGGATCTTACAGGATGTTGGTCACCTCAGCTCAGTGGGTCCTTTACTTAATGTGCTTGCAGCACTACAATCTTCTCCTGCCTTAGCATTCATCGTCACTCAACCCTATACATTTATTCTGTGATCGTTGGGGTAATCTTGTCCCCACTAATGGCAATGGAAATCTGTAGTGAGCTCAGATGTAGCCATTAATGGAAAACTTCTGAATTGTGTTAATGTGTTAACCAATTTCTCCCCTTACAAAAACAAAGGAAATCACCTTCCTATCAACCTTTCTGAGGGCTCCAGTAATTCCCCCACAACTCCATGGCCAGTAAACATATGGCTGAGATCTGCTGGGCCAGGCAGATTGACTCCAGTGTATATGTTATTCATTTTGATGTCATTGTGCATTCTGCTATTGAATATAGTTTTTGTTCCTAGTCAAAGCCTCATGTTATTGGTGCCTAGGTTGGTATTATTGTGGAGGATGGTGTGAACATTTAAAAAGTGGTTCCTACTGGTAGATTCTTAGGTCATTGAGTGAGTACTCTCAAGAGTTTGGGATTCTAGTCAACTCCAGCCTTCCTGTCTTCCTGCCCATTGCTCCTGCCTCAAGATGGGACCATTTGCCCCCAAGGAGTCCTGTCCTACTCACTTACTGTGAGAGCATCTCCACAAGTTAGACCCATGGGGCCAATTAGATCTGGACTCTGAAACTCCAAACCTGTGTTGCAAATAAGCCTCATTGTCTTCATAAGTATCTCTGTAGTAATGAATTCACTGTAGTAATGAAAAACTAATATGACCCTGTTTGAGGTCAATGGTGTGTGTGTGTGTGTGTGTGTGTGTGTGTGTGTGTGTGTGTGGTATTTTTTTGCTCTGTGAACTTTTATATATATGTATACACACACACACACACACATATACACACACACACACAGTTGTGATGAGCAGAGTACTAGCTATAGTATTACATGGCAAGAGGCGAAAGCTGTATGTGGAGTTGAGGTTACTAAAGTACTGACATGAGATGAGGCAGTGACCCTGGATTACCTGGGTGGGATGAAGCCGGTGTAATCAGGTCCCACAAGTACAGCAGGCAGGCTTGAGGGTCTGTGTTAGACAGAGTGTCACAAAGACTGGCAGACACATGGGTGGTTTTGATGGGGGAGGAAGGAGTCATGACACAAGGAATGTGGGCAGCTTTGAAGACCTGGAAAAGGCAAGGAGACAGTTTTCCCAAAGGCCATCAGAAGGAAGTCAGTCCCTTCAGGACACCCTGGTTCCAGCCCAGTGAGACTCATATCAGAAATTTGATTCACTGAACTATAAGATAATATATTCTATTTTAAACTATTAAATTAGTGATAGCTTATTATTATTATTATTATTATTATTATTATTATTATTATTATTATAGAATGCCGATTCAATTCAATACCTATGTGTTCATGTGTATATACATGTGTGTACTGTACATACGTCCATGTTGTATACATTAAAAGATTAAAGGTTTCACTATACAAGAACCAAGTATGTCTCTCCTATGAGGGAGTATTGTGGGGAATACATGCGCCAGTTTATGTGAATAAGCAGTACTTGTATTGTAGGAATCAGTACTGCCTGTGGCTTTTATCACTTCACTGTCTCTCATTCTTGCCACAGTGCCTGGCATATAGAGGGCACCTAGTGAGTATCTGTTCAATGAATGAATGAATGAATGAATGAAGGAATGAATGGCATTGTAATCCTATATATGAAAAATAAAAATACTCAAGGATTTCATGTTAGGAAGTGAGCGACTCAAAATTTTGATCAACTGAGACCACAGCGCTGTAGATGGGGAGTGCAGGATCACCACAGACATCACTAAGGATGGGGAGTGCAGGATCACCACAGACATCACTAAGGATGGGGAGTGCAGGATCACCACAGACATCACTAAGGATGGGGAGTGCAGGATCACCACAGACATCACTAAGGATGGGGAGTGCAGGATCACCACAGACATCACTAAGGATGGGGAGTGCAGGATCACCACAGACATCACTAAGGATGGGGAGTGCAGGATCACCACAGACATCACTAAGGATGGGGGAGTGCAGGATCACCACAGACATCACTAAGGATGGGGAGTGCAGGATCACCACAGACATCACTAAGGATGGGGAGTGCAGGATCACCACAGACATCACTAAGGATGGGGAGTGCAGGATCACCACAGACATCACTAAGGATGGGGAGTGCAGGACAGGAAGTGCTGGCCCCAGGGTGGGTTGTGAGTGGTGTGGTCAGGTGGCTCCAGGCTACGTGGGGTGTCAATACTACTTAAAGAAAGAGCTTCACATGGAAGGGAAGGGACCCGGAATCCGCTCTGAACTGCGCTTGCTGAGCTAGCACTCCCATCCCATTGATGTTCCTGGAGATTCCTCATACGGGTCAAACGTTTGATCAAAATTCCATTTTTTCCCTAGGCTTTGGAGAGATAGCTCAGTTGGTAAAGTGTTTACTATATAAGCATGAGGACGGGAGGTCAGGTCAGCTCCCCAGCCTACATGAGACGCTGGGTTCAGGAATGCACGCTGTAAACCCAGTGTTGGAAGGCAGAGGCGGGCAATCCCTTGGGTTGCTGACCAACTTGGTGAGCTCAAGGTTCAGTGAGAGCCTGTCTCAAAATACAGGGTGCGGCATGATTGAAGAAAACATATGACACCAGCCTGTGCTTTCCACGTGTGCTCATACATGTGCACAGGAACGTGTGTACACTCACATGCGTTGTCTGTACAGTTGAGACCTAGAGGGGAATGGCTTTTAATCGATTACTGCTAGTGTTTTGGCCCTTTACAAATCTTTAAGATTTGAGTTTAACTAATCATTTTAAAGTCTTAGGTAGAGCCAAGCAGTTTCAAAGATACTTTTTCTTTCATTTGCCAAGTGTCTGCTTAGTTTTCCAAGATCTGGGTGCTGGTTGCGCAGCCTTTGCAGGAGGACCCCCATCACACGTGCTTTTTTGGCAACTCTCCCTAGCTCTTGGGGGGGGCACAGGCTCTTCCTGGGGACCTGCTCTGTGTCTGTATCATGGTGATGATGGGAAGCTAAACCCCGTTAGATGACGGACATGCTGGCTTTCTTCTGCCCCAGCACTGTCTAGTATGCACATTCCTTTCTGACCATCCTGGAGATCTGGGGCAGTCAGACAGAAGCACCCTGTTGGGGTGAAGGCATAATGACAGAGCAGGGAATGTGCCAAGCCCTCTATTTCCACGCCAACTGGGACTGGGCAGCATGGAGGCTATTGCAAGTGGGGTAAGGGCTTCCAGGGATGTGGCTAAGATGGGGGCCAGGGCACAGCACAGTACAGAAGAGCTTTGGGGACATGGGAGGGATGGTCTCAGAGTCATGCTTGGCAGAGTTCACCATTCACTTGATGTTACCACATAGCAGCACTGATCTCCAGGGCCCATGCATAGCTAACAAAGAACACTTGTCTGGCATTCACATATCCAAATAACTTTCCCGTGTAAGATCTCAAGATGGTGAGTCTTAAGGGGGTCTGGCCCAACCTCTCATGGTTGCTGTATTTCCATATTTTAGCAGTCATTGATTTTAGTGCCCACTCCATGCAATGATAAACAGTTGGATTATATTTCACATTTGACAGATGTTTTCTTTACCTCCATTATCTAAACTATGAGATGGGATCCTATGCACCGTTTTTAGAGAGGCAAACTAAGACGCAGTGGTTCATTAAGTGGTGGGTAATAGTAGTGTGACCGAGCACAGTGTGCCACTCTCCTGAGCGCTGATTCTCATTTGATGCTCAGTTATTGTCACCACTCTTGATTTGCTGATATAAAAACTTAAAAGCAAAGTGACTACCAGTGTTCTTGGAACTTGTAAGAAACACAGAGATTTTGAAAACGGGCTGCTCACACCATATCAGCTATTGCCCTACAGTATTATTCTGGCCCACGCATTTCTTTGCTGTTTGCAACCTTACAGTTTTATGCCACATGACCTCAGAGATACAGAAGATACTGGCATTGTTGCTAGTCTAGGAGGGGAACGGATGGCTGGGTGGCTCAGGGCAGAAAGTGACAGGTGACAGGAGTCAGGTAGAGCTGCAGAGCACCACGAAGAAGGGCCTGTGTGACCTGGACCCCGCAGAAGTCTCCTCACTTTTTTTTTTGCTTATGTGGCCCACACTGGCCTGGCCACTCCTATTCTTTGGAATGGAGAGGATCTTACAGGTGTTCTGGCGTGGCTACTTTTGACTTTATATTTGGGGCTTGAGACCACGATAAAACAAACAAACAAGCAGGGGTCATAGGCAAGTAAATTGCTAAAAGTTTTCTCAACTTCCTTGCTCAGGAAGCTTCATGACCACATACAGTTGAAGACTCTCTCAGCCTTGGATTTTCCTAACTCGTTTCTCCTAACTTGAAAATCATCTTTTGCTACTTCTTGTTTCCTCTTACCCCCAGCAACATTCCTGGCTACTTCCCTAGCCCAGTAAAGCCTCAAGCACTGCCTCCCCATGGCCACCCCTTTCTAGACTGCATTACTGCGTATAACTCTGATGCATATCTTTAGATACATGTTGTTTGGCAAGTATTTGTGTAATTCTGGGGGTTTGTTTAAAATGTGTTGGGGAAGATTTCTGCCAAACACTGTCTTCTGAACATGACAGAGTCATTGTTCCTGTGAATTCACAGCAGCTATTGTTACCAGCATAAGATCAGCACAAGACTCAGCCAGCAATGAGAAGGTAGTGTCTCATGAAGCCCCACACATGGCGAGGGGCTATTGGCAGTTGGTGGTTACTTGGGAGGGAGAACCAGTTATTTTGCAGCTGTGTAGCCTGTGGTAGATGCCCCATGCTCCAGTGGATGACTCCCTATACCCTTATACATATGGGAAGCACTAATTGAACATGCATTTGGGAAGGGTGTGTGTGTGTGTGTGTGTGTGTGTGTGTGTGTAGGGTTGTCCAAGAAGAATTGGAGAGGGGGAACATGTTGTGTTTATGTATGCAATTACCAAAGAATAAATAAAAAATTAAAAAATGCAATTCACAATTGGTTTAAAAAGTATTTGTCATTTGAAATGTATTTACTTTCTTGGACATCTGATTACCATCAATGGCATGGTTATTCCAAACTCAGCAGTTTGGCTGCTATTTATCTGGTGTGTATCTTCCCTTGTGTTAGCCCCGAAGAACAACCTATTTCCTGCATTTGGATTCTGTCTCATCTGTTTCCCTGACATAGGTCCACATCTTTCCCATCACAGAGTGAGACTCCTAGACCCAGTGTAGGTATTTAGAGAAATACCATTTATGAAGTATAGCCATTAAACTGAGCAAGAAATTCCTGAAAAATTTCTGGAGGATTTGCTTGGCTATGTGATATGTGGGTGTCTTATTTGCTGCTCTGTTGCTGTGAAGTGGCACGGTGGCCAAGGAAACTTAGAAAGCATTCAGCTGGGAGATTGCTTACAGCTCCAGAGGGTTTGTTCATGGCTGTCATAAAGTATGGCAGGAGGAAGGGAGGCCGTGTGGTGATGAAGCAGCGGCTGAGAGCTCCCATCTGCTCCACAAGCAAGAGGCAGAGAACAGAGGCTGTGCTTGGTGTGGGCCTTTGAAATACCAAAGCCCCCCCTTAGTGGCACACCTTCTCCAACAAGGCCACACCTCCTAATCCTTACTGAACAGCCTACCAAGTGGGAATTAAACATTCAAGGGTAGAGCCCAGGGGAGCATTCTCATTCCAACTAAAGCAATGAATAATTAGTTACATTAACTTTGGTGTCTCACTGATAATGAACCTAGAGAGCCTTGTTTTACCTTACAAGAAGGTAATTATCTGGGTGAGTGGCTATGAACCACACTTTGCATGGAGTACCTGTGTCAGTTTTCTGTTTCCATGTGAAACACTCTTCTCAGGGTCAGGAACCCATAGCATTCAGTTTTATGTTCTCAATCCAGATACAGAGCCCAGAAAGTTCTATATGCCCTGTAAATGCTATGGTGTAGGAAAAGCAAGTCAATGTTTCTGATCTGCTTTAAAAATAGTTGGTAACTCCCACCCATGGAGTCATTACTATATATTTGTGTTTTCAAGTATTAAGTATTTAGCTCAGCTCATTTAGTCATAACTGTAGCTTGTATTTTCTTCTTCTCTGTGGAAATTCTACATTCTTGCCCTCCTCCAAGCCTGTGGGAGTCAAACTATGTAGCACATTGAAGTGATCTATTCTTTTCCCTCATAATAATCTTAATAACAAACACATACACATCACTAGCTATATATCAGGAACTATTATATGACAGTGCAGTGCACATGTCACCACAGCAACTCTGTGGACTTTGCTATTTGCAAAGATCTGGTCTTGCTATGGCAGAGGGGGGGGGTTAAATCTGGGGGGAGGAGCCAGAGGCCAGGTGCTCTATAGCCATGCCCTATGCGCTTGTGAGTAGCTGTTTGCTGAGTCCTCTGTAAAAGATGCTCACTCCTCTCAGAAGGACAGAAGGATCAGCTCTGTTTATCATGAGGAGTCAGAAGCTGGAGTTAAAAGTCAACTTCAAGGTCACGGCACTCCTACGGGAAAAATACCGGGTTTAGAGTGAATGCCTTGTTCTTTCATCATCCAAAGTGGCTAGATGCAAATCAGGTAGCTCCAAGTTTTTAAATCATGCTCAATCCTGGGGGCCATTTGGGTTAATCTTGTCATTGCAGACCCAAGTCTTGAGAAAGAGGGTTCTTTAGTTTTGTGCACTCCATTTTCTTTCTCTTTCTTTCTTTCTTTCTTTCTTTCTTTCTTTCTTTCTTCCTTTCTTTCTTTTTCTTTTCCATTCATTTATTTATTTAGTAATCTTATTTTACATATCGATCCCAGTTCCCTCTTCATTCCTCCCTCCCTCCTTCTCTCCCTCTCTTCCACGCTCCAATGCCCCTCCCACTCCACATGTAGGGTGATGCCTTCCTAGAGGGGTGATCTAAATCTGTCAAGTCATTTGGAGTAGGGACTAGGACTTCTCTCCTGCCTCTAGGCTAAGAGAGTATCCCTCCATGGGGGATGTGCCCCCAAAGTCCTTTTGTGCACCAGGGATACATCCTGGTTCCACTGTCAGAGGTCCCTTAGACTGTCTAGGCCTTCTAACTGAGACCCATGTTCAGGGGGTCTGAGTCAGGACAATGCTGGATTCCCAGCTATCAGTCTGGGGGCCCATTAGCTCCTCCTTGTTCAGGTCAGCTGTCTTTGTGTGTTTCTGCAACCTGGTCTTGTCCTCTCTCTCTCTGCATCTGGACTCCAGTTCAGCTCAGTGTTTAGCTGTGGGTGTCTGCTTGTGTTTCCATCAGCTACTAGATGAGGGCTCCATGATGGTGGATAAGTTAGTCATCGATCTCATTATCAGGGAAGGGCATTTATGGTAGCCTTTCCACAATTGCTCAAATTGTTAGTTGGGGGAGGTCAGTCTTGTAGGTCTCTGGATATTTCTCTAGAGTTAGTTTTCTCTTCAAACTTATAATGGCTCCCTCTATTATGTGCTCTCTCTCTCTCTCTCTCTCTCTCTCTCTCTCTCTCTCTCTCTCTCTCTCTCTGTTCCTCTCACCCTCTCTCTCCTCTCCTTTCGTCTATTCCTCCCCTGACTCAATCTTCCTAGTCCCACATGTTTCCTCTCCTCCCCTTCTCTTTCTCCTAGCTCCCTCTCCACTCACTGCTCCCCCCACTCCCAATGTGCTCAGGAGATCTTGTCCCTTTCCCCTTCTGTGAATCTCTTACGTTCTTCCTTGTATCCTAGTTTCTCTGGCGGTATGAATTATAGGCTGGTGATCCTTTGCTCAATGTCTAAAATCCATATATGGCACTACGTTTTCTTATCACAACACTGGGTTTTCGATGCATAAGCCAGAAGCTGTGATGAAGACGGAAACCCTGGCAAATCTATGGATGTATTAATTTCCCTTCGGTGGCATGAGATGTGTGCCCAGGTGCCAGTGACGAGGAAGATTAGGACTCACAGCAATGCTTGACTTCATTACCTTAAAACTATGTTTCTGCTTCCCATGTGCTCTTCCACACCCTCCTATTTCCACCCGATAGGACAGTTCTATGGGTTGGAATACAGTTGTGTGACTTTTCCTGGGTAGATGTGAACAAGCGTTTTATTCATCTAGACGGGGTAGTGAAAACTGCCCGTGGAAACATTCCTATCGGAGTCCAGCTTGGTGAAACAGTTGGTTTATTGGGGTGACCACAAAGCTGTAATTCCTTGACCAGTTTGTAGATAGCTCTACTGAAGTGCATTTCTCCCTCCCACTACCCCCACATTGTTTATTACATATAAAAGTTCCAGACGTGACCCACGCCTATCTTGTAATGCTTGTGTGAGTTCTCATGACCTTTTCATGAGTTATGAGTGAGCCCAGCATCTTCCCTCCACCAAGGAGTGATTCAGCCTAGAGGTAATAGCCTATTAAGAAACACTTGCCATCCTTCCTTCCTTCCTTCCTTCCTTCCTCCCTCCCTCCTTCCCTCCCTTCCTTCCTCTCTTTTTTTCTTCCTCCTACTCTTTTCTTCTTCTTCAGAAAAAATAGATTTTTTTTGAAGCTTTTGACTTGTTTCCAAAGACGCGAGGGTATTTATTACAGAGCTAAATATTTCTGGGCACAGTGTTAGGTCTGTGGGAAACTGGGGTAAACTCTACCCAGCTTGTCTAGAAATCGCTTTGAGAGCAATACACAACTACTGGAAGTGAACATAAATTAATTAAGGAAAGCAATAAAAAGAAAGAACACATAGTTCTCTGCCACTAACAAAACAAATTTGCCCCGTGTAATGGCCTTCAAACAATGCTGGCCACAGTTCTCGTCATCAGTGAGCTTCAAATGCCTCAAGCGCGTATTTGGAGCATGGCACAGGTGGGAGAAATCCACCCAGAAGAGGAATTGCCTTTCTTCGGGGCCAGAGAACTGGTGGACTGCAGGATTTACAAGGACTTCCAGTCTCATGCTTGGCCATAGCTATCTGCTTACCTGGGCTCGGGCACCCCAGGATTCCATTTTCTTTCTGCCGGTTTTTCTTTTGAAAAAGTGCAGTGTTCTCTCTCTACGTGGAGGGATAAAACTTTTCCCTTTTTTGGATGTACTACGAACCCAGAACACAATTATTCATCTGGTTTAATTTAAAATGCAAAAATCTTTGAAAAATAGGTATTTTCAAACCAAGTGCTTCGGCCTGCTGTTCTGGTTCTCATTAGCTTGGCTGAAGCCCTTGATGGTTAAGTCGGGGCCGCTTGAACACCGGCTCACACGCCTGCTCCCAGGTGTTTGTAAACCGGCTGCGGTCCCAGAGGAACGGTTGGCCTGCACAGAAACCTGGTGTTCCCCATACTCTGTGACTTTCCAGAAAGAACGTAGCTGTTTAATGTGATGTTTTGGTAACCTCTGTCCATCCCCCTGAAGCACGGGATAGAGGAATGGGAATTTTTAGGGTCTGGATGCGCCTTCTAACACTAGCATGAATCCTTTGGTGCCACAATCTCCTGTGCCCTCTATTGTGCTGGCTTCTCTAGTCAGAGATCGTCACTGGAGTTTGTTGTATGTTAGTCTTTGAGGAAATGTTTTGGCTGAAGCTAGAGTCTTCTTAGCCTGATAGAAATGTGTTACATATTATAGGACCAAGCCAAATGTCATTCCTATACCCACTGTTACACTTAAGGTGCGTGGCACAAAATGGCATTCCTTTGGTGTGTAAAATTGTAGGTTTACTCTAAGATAACCCTCTTATCTATTCTGTGCCAAATGCCTTGTGCATTTACTGATGTTCTTGGGGACAGCTTTCCTTACAGAGGAATTCAGGCAGCCTGGCAATCTTTTCTGTGGTTTCTCAGGGGAAAAATGGCAGAGCTCAGAGTTATGGTCCGAGTTCCAAGCCTGGACTTGTGTGTGTGTGTGTGTGTGTGTGTGTGTGTGTATGTGAGAGAGAGAGCGAGAGAGCGAGAGCGAGAGCGAGAGCGAGAGAGAGAGAGAGAGAGAGAGAGAGAGAGAGAGAGAGAGAGAGAGAGATCGAGATCTTGCATTTCTTTCCTGAGCATGTAGGCAGAAATTCTATGCTGTGGTTGCATCCTGCAGATATGTTAAAACAAACAAACAAACAAACAAACAACAAAAACAAAAACAAAAAAACCATCCTTTTACCTCAGATATCGTGGAGACAGTGGGCCAAAGAAACTTCTTTCCACAAATGTAACTTGGGACCAGTGAGTTTCCTGGGCTTCTTACAGGGCATGGTGACTCGTAGGGGAAGTCTAGCACAGCATGGGTGATAACTCATGGAAGCTACAGCCCAGGCGGCCTTTGCACACTTTGCAGGCCGCTCTGTGGAAGGCTCTCTTTTTCAGAAGCAAGCCTGGTGGCACTTGAAAGTTTCATGTGATTCTCAAATCTGGTCAATCTCACGAGCTTTCTGCATCTTGTGGGCCTTCCTCTTCTTTCTAGGAGGGGATATTTCTGCTTGGAGGAAGTAGCTGTACAACAGCTGTTCACACGGATGGTTCTATCCCTTCGTCCTTCCGAGCTGTATTTCCCGAGCAGGTCCATTTGCAAGGCCTCTGTTTTGTAACTTCTTTGAGAAGACTCTGTAATACCACAGAAGAACCTCTCAACAGCCTTTCCCTTTGACAAACAAGCAAGGGGGGGTATGGGCTTTGGACCTCTTTGTCCTCCTCATATTTCATAACTCAGCCAGCTTAATCCAGGCAGCCAGTCCCAACTACACTCCATAATTCCGGTGTTTGGTTTTGCTATGGTCCATATTCAAACCCTCTTCCCATCTATGGTAAAAGGATTCCCTATTTTTTATTGTCTGAGGATTTTACACATGCATAAAATGTGTTTAGATCAAATCTATTCCCATTATCTCCTCTCCACTTTCTGCCTACAATTAATTTCAAATGTATCCCCTACTTTCCCCTCTAACAGATTCAGGGTATCATTTCTTGATCTCCTTGATCCAACTGGAAGAAGATAAGGAACTGATTTTATTATTCGACATGCAGCCCTCCAGTTTGACCAGCAGCATTGATTGGGGATACTGTCTTTTCTTCAGGGTGTATTTTTGTCTTATTTGTCAAAAATCAGGTGGACAGAGGAACATGGATTTATTTATTATTTATAGTTTTATTTTATATTTATTTATGCATTATTGTTTATTTAAAAGCTGTAAATTTTTTCTCTTCTTTAAAATTTAAATTTGAAACAAGCTTGGTTTTACATGCTAATTCCACTTCCCTCTCCCTCCTCTCCTCCCATGCCCCAACCCCCCTTTTCTGCTCCCCAGGGAGGGTGAGGCCTTCCATGGGGAGTCTTCAAAGTCTGTCATATCATTTGGAGCAGGGCCCAGGCCCTCCCCATGTGTCTAGGCTGAGGGAGTATCCCTCTATGTGGAATGTGTTCCCAAAGTCCATTTGTACACTGGGGATAAATGCTGATCCACTACCAGAGGCCACATAAATTACCCAGGTCTCCTGACACCCATGTTTAGGGGGTCTTGGTCAGTCTTATGCTGGGAGAGGAGGACATAAGGGAGCAGGAAGATTGAGTTGGGGGCAGAATAGAGGAGAGCAAGAAAAGAGATACCACAATAGAGGGAGCCATTAGAGGTTTGATGAGAAATCTAGTACTAGGGAAATGTCTAGAGATCTACAAGGATGACCCCAACTAACAATCTAAGCAGTAGTAGAGAGGCTACCTTAAATGACTTTTTCCGATAATGAGATTGATGACTAGCTTATATGCCATCCTAGAGCCTTCTTCCAGTAGCTGATGGAAGCAGAAGCAGACACCCAAGGCTAAACACTGAGCCAGACTCCTGGAATCTATTTGCAGAGAGGGAGGAGTGATGAGCAAAGGGGACAAGACCAGGCTGGAGAAACCCACAGAAACAGCTGACCTGAACAAGGGGGAGCTCATGGACTCCAGACTGATAGCTGGGAACCCAGCAAAGGAACGTAGATTTATACCTGGCTCTCAATTCTGTTCAGTTGATGAATGTGTTTAAATGTTTGTTTTGATGCCAGGAACATGCTGGTTTTATTAGTAGTATAGTGAAAAGTAGAAGTAGTGGAACTTGAAATCTGAGAGGGCAGTAGATTCTTCCAGCAATGTTTTCATTGTTCAGGATTGTTTTGGCTATTCGGGGTCTTTCATGTTTCCATATAAATTTTGATTTTTTTTTTCAATTTCTGAGAAGAATAGCATTGATATTTAAACAGGGAGTGCGTTGAAACTGTAGCTAGCTTTGGTTGTCTGTGGTTTAAATGAAGATGTCCCCAGTGGACCAGTATTTGAACTGTTCATGGCACTGATTGGTGCAACTTCTTCCTAGGTGGAGTTTCCCACCCCGACAGCCTTCTCCCAAATAATCAACATGAAAACCCAAGATTGCTTACAAACTCTTGGTCGATAGCCCAGGCTTGTTACTATCTAACGCTTACCTTTTAAATCGACCCATTTCTATTAATCTATGTATTGTCAAGTGGCTCATGGCTTTACCTATGCTCCAGAATGCCTTACTCCCTCTGTGTCTCCTGGTGGCAGCCCTGACTCCTCTCTTCCTCATCTCACCACTCTCAGTTTGGCTGTCCCACCTAACTGTCCTGTTCAGCTATTGGCCAATCATCAGCTTGTTTATTAAACCAGTCACAGAGACATATATTCACAGTGTACAGAAGGATTATTCCACGGCACTGCTTGGTTTAGGAGGTGGATCCCTTTTGGAGGAAGTGTGTATGCCTTTGCAATTGGGCTTTGAGACTTTATAACTTCAGCCCATCCCTGTTTTCCCTTTCTTCTGTGTGTTTGTGGTTAAAATACATTTGCTCAGCATCCTGCTCTGGCTGCCTGCTGCCCTGCTTCCCTTGCCCTACTGCAACTGTAAGCCACAATAAACTCTTTCTTCTACAAGTTGTTTTTGCTACTGGTATCTTTTTTTTTTTTTTTAAAGATTTATTATGTATACGATGTTCTGTCTGCATGTATACCTGCAGGCCACAAGAGGATACCAGATCGAGTTATAGATGGTGTGAGCCACCAAGTGGTTGCTGGGAATTGAACTTAGGACCTTAGGGAGAGTCACCAGTGCTCTTGTATTGGTATCTTACCATAGCAACAAAAAATAACTAGTTAGGTAGGATGGCAGTTTTCACATCATTGATCCTATCAATCCAAGAGCATGAGACATCTTTTCCTCTTCTGGCAAATTCTCCAATTTCCTTCTTTAGTGTCTAAGTTTTCATTGTATAAGTCTTTCAGTTCCTGGGTTAGATTAATTTTTTTATTCTTTCGAGTTTAGCATGGGGTTGTTTTTCTAATTTCTTTCTCGGTGTACCTGTCATTGGCATGTAGGAAGGGTACTATGTCTTTGTGTATTCATTTTGTATCCTCTTACTCTGCTGAATTTGTTTATCAGCATAAGGATTTTATGGTGAAGTCTTCAGGGTCTTTTATACATGGAACCATATCATCTGCAAATAAGGATACCTTTCCCTCTTCCTTTCCTATTTGTATCTCCTCTGTCCCCCTTCCTGTCTTATTGTTCCAGTTAAGACTTGAACAGACGTAGAAAGAGTGGATATCCTTGTCTTACTCCTGATTTTGGTGGAAATGCTTTGACTTGTTTTTTCAAAGATGACATTGGCTGTGGGCTCACTGTATATTGCTTTTGGTATATTGATGTATGCCCTGTGTATCTTTAAATTCTCCAGGATCTTTATCATGAAGAGCTATTTTATTTGTCACAAGGCCTGCCTGCATCTCATGAGATGACCCTGTAGTTCCCATCCTTGAGTCTATTTCTGTGGTGGATTACGCTTGCTGATTTACATCTGTTGGTCTATTCCCACACTTGTGGGATGAAGTATATTTGATCCTGATGGATGATCTTTTTGATGTGCTCTTGAATTTGGTTTGAAAGTATTTTATTGAGAGCTGTTGCATTTATGTTCACCAGGAAGACTGGCCTATAATTCTTTTTTTTTGAGTCTTTGTCTGGTCTTGGAACTGTTCATTTCTTTTCTATTTTATGGACTAATTTGAGAAGTATTCATGTTAGTCCTTTTTTGAAGGTCTTAGAATTCTGTGTCTCTGGGTATTTTTAGTTGGGAGCTTTTAAATTACTGCTTTTATTTCATTGATTGCGTGTATGTTTAAATTATCTTTTTAATTTTAATTTAACTTTGGTAGATTATATAATCTAGAAATTGGTCCATTTCTTTTAGAGTCCCCAGTTTTGTGGAATATAAATTTTTAAAGTTATACTCTTACGAGTTATAAAGTTATGAGTCTCTGAGTTTTTTCAATACTCATAATTTCCCCCATTTCATCAGATATTTTATTAATTTGAGTCTTCTTTCCCCTTTCTGTTGATTAACCTGGGCTAATGGTTTGTCTTTTTTATTAATCTTTTTAAAGAACTAATTATTTCATTTATTCTTTGAAACCATTTAATTTTTTTTCTATTTTGTTAATTTCAGCCCCGATTTTGCTGATCCCTCCATAGGCTCGTTTTGGATGCTATTTATGTTTGGTTTTCCAAGTCCTTCAGGTATATTACTAAGTATTCATGAGATCTTTTTGATTTTTTTTTGATGTAGATACTTAGTGCTATAAACTCTTCTCTTAGGATTCCCTTCATCACTTTCCTAAGTTTTGTTTTTTTTTTTTTTATTTTCATTTAATTATAGGACTTTAAAATTTTTCTTCCTGATTTCTCCCTTGACCCAGTTATCATTCAGTAGTGTGTTGTCCAGTTTAAATGGGTTTGTGTACTGGATGTCACTTCTATGATACTGGAAGGGGGAAGTGCAGGTGAATATAAATGCAGAGTAGGCAAGTTTAAATAGAGGAAGCCCAGGTACCCAGGATGCTGTGCTGGATGCCCAGGTACCCAGGATGCTGTGCTGGACGCCCAGGTACCCAGGATGCTGTGCTGGACGCCCAGGTACCCAGGATGCTGTGCTGGACACCCAGGTACCCAGGATGCTGTGCTGGACGCCAAGGTACCCAGGATGCTGTGCTGGACGCCCAGGTACCCAGGATGCTGTGCTGGACGCCCAGGTACCCAGGATGCTGTGCTGGATGGACTCTTGGAGAAAGTTTCTCGGGAAGTGGACCTGGTGCAGAAGGTGTCTAGGGCATGGCTCCTGGGTGGTGTAAGTGAGCCGAAGCAGGGGAACCTGAAGTTTCCCTGCTATGTAGGTGACGCCTAAACAGGGGCTCTTGAAGCGAAATCTCAGTTTTCTCCATTTTAAAAACCAGCTTTTCCAAATTGCCCTACAGGGTGATGTCATATCATCATCTCCCAAAACCTGATAGCATTTCAATATTGTCTCTAATTAAATTTATCTTTTTATCCTGGCAATTTAGATTCTAGTTGATATGTTCAAACGTGTCTGCCAAAGCTCCTTAGGAGCTTGACCTCCATTGCAGGTGTTGAGAGGCAGTAACCCTAAAAAGTGACTAGACCATGAGGTCTCTGTTCTCTTAAAAATGTAATATTTTTAATTTTAAATTAGTTTAATATTTAAAATCCTTGAGGATTTTAAACATGTATTTTACATGCATGTGTATAATATATTTTGTTTATATTCATCCACTTTCCCCTTCCAACTCCTCCTGGATCTACCATCCCCAAGTTTCCCTTTTAACATCACATTGTTTGGAGAAAACAAAACACCCAGAATGCAATTAGTTGTGCTCATATATGCATGAGTGTATGGTCATCCCTGGAACATGGTCATCCCTCCAAGGACCATACCCTTAAAGAAAACCCAGTCTCTCTGTTGGTAGCCATCTACTGCTCATAGCTTTTCGTCTAGGGGTGGATGCTCATGTGTCCGTCCCTCATCCATGTAGAATGCTAACTGGCTTGATCTTGTGCAGACCCTTTGCAGGCAACCAGCACTGTTGTGAGTTCCTGAGTGCAGAGGTTTCATCCCGTCCAGAAGACAGGGCTCTGTTCTTATGAAGAGACCGACACTATCATTATAGGAGTAGATTTGTTACTGTGGTGCTGAGGGCTTTATAAAGGAACAGGTCACTCCCTTCTTCCAGTTCCTTTCTTTGCTCTTTTCCCATGGGATGATGCTACATTAAAATCTTACCAACTGCTGGTATCTTGATCTTAGGGTTCTTACCTTCCAGAACTGTGGCAAACACATTTCTGTCCATTGTAAGTAACCCAGCTTAGGGGATTCTATCATTATAGCACAAAATAGATGAAGACATCCCATTAAGTGTGACTGCTCACTATTTTCCAAGCCTGATGGCCGTTTCTCTGTTTAGTCCCTTTGTCAGTTCAGATGCTGGTGTCTGATTCCCAGTTCCACTCTGGCTGGTGAGTGTCTTGGTAAGGTGGGATACACTTGATTCCCCAAGTCCACTCTAAAATGACTTTTCTCTGGAATTTACTGTTTTAATTTTTACCTCAAGCCTTTTTTCTTCATAGATTTGCATTTTAAGAAATATATATTAGCTGTGTGCACACTGTTTCAGAACTTTGGATATGTAGAACAATCGTTTAACACCTTGCCTAGGGGAGATGGCTAAGCAGAGCCAAGGGCAAGAGCTGGAGTCGGGCTTCCACCATACTTCTAGTGCATATCTGATAGATGCCTGGCCTTTGCCTGGGTGTTGGGATGTGGACTCTGCTCCTCATGCTCAGGTGGGAGCGCCTTACCCATTGAGCCTTCTCCTCAGCCTTTCCTCCTTTAGACAAATAGCCACTGTATGTAGCTGTGTTGAAACTTGGACAACTTTGGCAGTCCAACTCTGCATCCAGGCAGAAAAAAAAGAGCCCATCCAGGGAAGTAAAATTTCCACTGAGACTTGAAGTCTGTATAAATAGTCTAGAAACAACGTTCTGGGAGAGGGACAATGAGTTGAGTCCGTGAAGCCTGGAGTTTCTGAGGAGGCGAATGCTCACTGCTTGGGACTTCCTGAACAGAGAGCAAGGTAAGAGATGCAGGAGGCAGAGGACATGCAAGGGAGGCCAGCTGCTGCTCAACGACTCTAAGCTGCCTTGGAATTTGGACCTGTTCCCAGGACAATGAGAAACTATCAATTGAATATTTTAAGACACTCTTTTACACTTACATCCTCACTCCTTACCTACACATAAATGTGATTTATGTGTGTGTTTATATTGCATTCTGTTTTTAAAAGTGTGATCTCTTCTCCTCTCCCCTCTTATCCCCCTCTTCTCTTCTCTTCTCTTCTCTTCTCTTCTCTTCTCTTCTCTTCTCTTCTCTTCTCTTCTCTTCTCTTCTCCACTCTCTCCCATTCTTTTGGTCTTTTGTTTGTTGCTTTCCAGATCTCCCCAAAGACCCCATTATTTATGAACCAAATTATACCCTTTTCTCCCAATTATAAATAATAAATCTAACCCCAAATATCTTAGAACATACCTGGAATAGGGTCTTTGAGAAAATGTAGTTACAGTAACATGAGACCAGTAGGCTGAAGCCATAATTTAATCTCACTGGGATTCTTATAAGAATGGGGAGAGGCACCAGGCATGATACCTGATAAAGGCTGTGTGGCAATACAGTGACATACCAAGATGGTGATACTATCCACGTTTCCCTTATGTAGCTGTTATAAATAATAATGTGTAGAAAGAGTGTAATTATCCTTATATATATATATATATATATATATATATATATATATATATATATTTAAGTATTGATGCGTTTATGTCCCAGGACTGGAATTACCAAGTCAAATCATATCATTAATAATTAATAATAAAATATCAATAATTAATATTTGATGAATGCTATAATATTGCTTTCTGAAAATACTAGAAGACCCCTTCTTCCTGCCAGAAATGTATTGGAGTATTCTGTTGCCCATAATTTGCTTGTTAGTTTTGGGAAAATTGGCATAGTTTGCCCATCCAATAGAGTCATGATCTTCTTGGTCTTGCTAATGTTTCTAGTTTTATTCACCTAGTTCTTTAAAAATATCTTGCTCTTGAGTGTTTCATAATTTTGTTTGTTTTAAAATATTTCTCCCACTTCTATACTAGCTGTTTGTTCCAGAATAGAGTTTTATTTTTGATTTTTTAGCTCATATCCATTCTTTTTTCAGTAGTGTTTCTAACCTGTTTTAAAATATTTGGTCTCTCAAATTTATCTAAAAAATAAATTGTTTTCATCACCGAAAGACTGACAGGCTCTCCCACTACCCATGGTTGCTTTCTCTTGAAGGAAGATGTGTGACCTCTGTGGCTTCCCACATATGTTCTCCCTTTGTGGAATATTTTAAATTTTCTTTCTTTCTTTTTTCTCCTCTTCAAAGTACATTTTGTGTTTATTTTCTCCACATTTTCCATGTCTATCTGCTGCGTTTTGTTGTTAGTTAGTGCTTTTTCTTAATTTATATCTCTTCCATTTCAATTAATAGTTTTCACAAACTATATACTACACAAATAGCCTATACCTTTTCATGAAGATTTACATGTACTCATATGCACACACATTAAAAAATATTGACAGTGAGTTTTATTCTTCTTATGTTTTCTCATGTCGACATCTCTGTTCTTATTACCAGTTTGTTAACTGTGCTTCAAATATTTTCTTTAGCTGGATCACTAGAGTAATACACATTTTAAAATCTTTGATCATGTTATAGTCTTTTTTATTCATATGACAAGGGAATGTTATCTTGGCTGGGTATAGAACTCTTAGTTCTCAGTCCTTCCATGAAATTGGCTGTAGATGACATCTCTGTCTAGCTTCCTAGTTTGTGGAGGATAAGATAATGTCTCTCTCACTTGCTTCTCTCTCTCTCTCTCTCTCTCTCTCTCTCTCTCTCTCTCTCTCTCTCTGAGACAAGGTTTCACTATGTGGTCTTCACTGTAATGGAGCTTACTATATAGACTAGGCTGACCACATCTTACAAATATTCACCTGCCTAACCTTATGAGTGCTGAGATCAAAGGACTGCACCACTAGGTCTAGCAAGTCAATTTTTTCTTGTTATGCCAGGCAGTTGCTTGGAAGACCTTTTCAATAAGAACTCTAACTGTTCTAAGCCCAGTTAACACAATATAAATCACTATGATCTGATAATTCATAATTTTCTTTTAGAAAGTGTTTTTTATTCTGTGTCACATGATTTCTTAGTCTGGTCCTTTACCTCATTTAGGAACTCATACCATTTTTATATTCATTCTCCTACTGAGTTCTCTAGTTTCTATTTTTCCACTGACGTCCTTATGTTTTAAGTCAGTACTTACCTTTGCTCCTCCAGAGCATCAATTACAATTTTAACATTATCTTCTCTTTGCATTTATTGACTTTTTCATAGCGACATTTATTTTTATGCAAATAGAATCTTATTAAACTTATGCCAGTTTCTCTGTAAGCTCTTTTCTTCCACAGTAACACCATGTCCTATTCATAGTTCTATTTCTTCAGGCAGCAGTTCTGTTTCATGAGAACCTCTGGTGGCTGAGACCTCAGATTGGTTGTCAGTTCTCCCTGTCTATAATTAATGAACAATGTCTGTTTTAAGACAGGCAGTTGATAATGGTTGACAAAACTATCTCAGGGAATCAAAATGCTTCTGTACAGGAAGAGAAACTGTTGAATGGCTGCCCAAAAGCTTACAGAATTGGGAAAAATCTTTGCTAGCTGACTTTCCAACATAGGATTAATATCTAGAATACATATAGAACTCTATAAATTAAATGTTAAAAAAATCAACCCATCCAAGAAATGGGTATGGAATTTAATGATGAATTCTCAATAGAAGAAATACAAATGGCCAATTAACATTAGTAGCCATCAGGGAAATGCAAATTAAAATGATTTTGAGATTCCATCTCACTTGAATCAAAATCTCTATCTCTATTAAGAAAATAAATGACCACAATTCTGGTTAGAATATAGGGAAAGGAGAATTCCTATCCATGTTGATGGGTGTATAGATTGGTGCAGTCATTATGAAATCAATGTGGATGTATCTTAAAAAGCTGAAAACAGATCTACTACATGACCCAGGTATGCCACTCCTGGGCATATACCCAAAGGACTATGTATCTTGCTGTAGAGATGCTTGCAAATTCACACCCATTGCTATTCTATTCACAATAGCTAGGAAATGAATAGCTCAGATGTCTATTAATTGATGAATGGACAATAAAACTTGGTACATATACACAATGGAATTTTATTAATCTTTGAAGAAAAATAAAATTATGAAAATTACAGGGAAATAGATAGAACTAGAAAAATAATACTGAGTGAAGAAACCCAAACCCAGAAAGATAAATGCTATGTGTTCCTTCTCATGTGACCATTCACACATCAAACTTCTAGATTTTCATTTGGAATATCTACAGAGGTCAAGAAGCTAGGAAGAGACCACGAGAAGGGGAGTAGAAAAGTCTTTAAGGAAAGTAGGGAACATGTTATGAAATTTGGGGGGGGGTTGGGGACTAAAGGTTTAATCAGAGATGAGCTGGATTAACTAGAACTAAGGATGTATGAAAAAGCCTAAGTGTAAATACACAGCTTTGTAAGCTCATATATATTTAAAAAGTAGTTTGAACAGAGGTACCCTGCATGAAGACATGGGTTTCCCCCAGAAGATGTGGGTTATTAAATGAAAATCTCAGTGCCAGTATAGTTCAGAGAGGCCACAAACAATACAGGCTATTGCTAGTGTTTTTGCTTTACTGCCATAACTAGACAGTAAGATCCTATTGCTGAAGACACAGCACACCTGGTTGTAGAATGCAGAGAAATTAAGCTTGAACCAGTGTGGGAAATTCTTCCTGTCTGGACCAACTTTCATGGTACCAGAAGATGCTATCACTGAGGGAGAAAAGTCATCTAGGAACTTAGCTGTAGGGTCTATAATCTATATATCTACTAGTGTAACAGTGGCATGGCTTTTAGAGGGATAATTTACAGCTTTCTGGTTGAAATTTTAACTTGCTTCATTGGAAAGAACCCATCTTTTTTGTTGCTTTGCTTGAAAGTCCATGGCTGGGGAGGCCCTAGAGAGGGAACCTACTACTGTTGTTTGGCTAAATGGAAATGATATCAACCTGCCTTATAAATACTTACATTTATTCTCATAGATAATGCTTTTCAACCTTGTTCAGAGAAACTCTTTGCAGTTGGTCAGTGATCAATATAGAGTCTCATAACTGGTCAGAGTGCTGAAAGTAAATGACAGTTGAGTGGTAAGGTCTAAATGGGACATTTACATCATCCCCCATTCTTGCACTGAGCTCAGGTAATATCATGGTAGAGGAGTAGAAAGATTCTAAGAGCTGGAACAGAAGTCATTTATAATGTTTTTTTCTTGACATGGCATAGCTGTTGCATTCAGGAATGTCAGGAATGTCTAGCAGCTATAATGTTACCTGTATAAAATCTGTACATGATCAAGACAACCAATGTTGGAAGAGAGAGAGGCTAATCAAGTTCCACCCATGAGGAACTATTGGTGATTGATAGTTCCTGGAGGAGGGATTTTTTTTTTCAGGAGTATGACCGTTGTTAGGTTTCCCAACTTCCAGTGAATGACTCTATGCCTACGAAAATGCAGACAAAACTAACAGAACTTATGAGGCCATTTTATAAAAAGGAGAAGAGGAAATTAGGGTGAGTGGGGTAGTAATGGTAGAGTTCAGGGCAAAAGGGTAATGAATTAGGGTTAAAGATGATCAATTATACATTGTATACACATGTGGAATTGTCAAAGATAAAAATATTCTAAAAGGAAAAAGAGTTCTTATTGCTGTCTAGTTGCTATGATAAAATACTCTGACAAGCAGCTTATGGGGTATTTGTGCCCTTTCTATAAACTGTGGGGACTGCAGCCAAAGGCTCTGTTTCACAAGACATAGATTGCAACAGCCAGAGCAGTGGCACACACAGACCCAGGAGGAAAGGGGTGACATCTCTCCTTCAGATGAGGGAGTGAGTGGCTGTTGTCCTGGAAGGAATACTTGCTGGGCAGCAGTACACATTCTGACAGGGGATGCAGAAGTCACCATTTAGGAACTGCCAAGTCTGTGTGGATAAGGGAACTTAGAAACATGTCCAGTTTTCCAAAATATTAATGAAATTACTTTTTGTTTTATATTTTTACCTAATATATATATATTATTTAATTTATTGCCTAGATGGATTACATATTGTTTTATATTTAAAATAGATAATACAAATACAATGTATTCTGATTATGGTTTTCTGGTGTGTGATAATCTTTTTTGTACCCTATAAATAAAGATGTGTCTCTGCCTAAGGTGCCTTCTGATTGGCTTCATAAAGAGGTGAATGGCCAATAGCTAGGTAGGAGAGAATAGGCAGGACAGTGAGACATGGAAGGAGTTGTATATGTAGAATGGATGACAGGTAAAGAGCCACATGGCAAAATGTGAAATATAAATGGGTTAATTTAAGTTATAGGAGCCAGTAGTGAACAAGCCTAAGCTAAGGCCAAGAATTCATAATTAATAATAAGTCTCCGTCATGATTTGGGGGCTGGTGTTTTAAAGAAAATCGGACAAGAAAGACTGACTATAGTTTTCCTTCTCGAAATCCTTCTCACTTCCCCACCCACCCAGATCCACACCCTTTTTTTCTCTCTCTTATTAGGGTGCAAACAGGCATTAATAATAATAACAATAGATAAAATAAAAACAAACAAGGACAAAACAAAAAAACAGAAGGAAAAGAACCAAAGGAAAAGCTTAAGAAACACATATAGACACAGAGACACATATTTGTACACAAATCCATAATATATACACAAAGACCTATAATGCCTAAAAACCAAGCAACAATACTGATAAAGCATTATGAGACGAAGAACTTCCAAAAATGCCATTGAGTTTGTTTTTTTGTTGGCCATCTACTTCTGGGCATTGGGCCTGGCTTTAAGTGTGTTTTGTAAACCCAGTGAAACTTCATTGTGGAAAACCAGTTTTTCCAACTCCGAGATACCATCTTACTCCTGTCAGAATGGCTAAAGTCAAAAACACCAATGACAGCTTATGCTGGAGAGGATGTGGAGAAAGGGGAACACTCCTCTACTGTTGGTGGGAGTGTAAATTTGTACAGCCACTTTGGAAATCAGTGTGGCAGTTCCTCAGGAAAATGGGAATCAGTCTACCTCAAAATCCAGTAATTCCATTCATACAACAAGGGTATCTGCTCAACTATGTTCATAACAACATTATTTGTAATAGCCAGAACCTGGATGCAACCTAGATGCCCTCAACTGAAGAACGGATGGGGAAAATGTGGTACATTTACACAATGGAGTACACTCAGACAAAGAAAAAGCAATGGAATCTTAAAATTCGAAGCAAATGAACTAGAAGAAGCCATCCTGAGTGAGGTAACCCAGTCACAAAAAGGCAAACACAGTATGTACTCACTCACATATGGCTTTTAGACATAGAGAAAAGGATCACCAGCCTACAATCCACACTGCCAGAAAAGCTAGGAAACAAGAAGGACCCTAAGAGAGACATACAGAGTCCCCTGGAGAAGGGGTAAAAGACAAGATCTCCCAAGAAAATTGGGAGCATGGAGGGAGGGGGGAGCAAGTTAGGGGGAAGAGGAGGGGAGAGGTGGGCACGAGAGAGCAGGAAGATTGAGTCAGGGAAATAATGGAGAAGGGCAAGAAGACAGGTGCCATAATAGAGGGAGCCATTTTAGGTTTGAAGAGAAATCTGGCACTAGGGAAATGTCCAGAGATCTACAAGGATGACCCCAGCTAACAATCTAATCAACAGTGGAGAGGCTACCTTAAACTCCCTTCCCTGATAATGAGATTGATGACTACCTTATATGCCATCCTAGAGCCTTCATCCAGTAGCTGATGGAAGCGGAAGCAGACACCCACAGCTAAAGATGAGCCGAACTCTTGGAATCCAGTTCAGATAGAGAAGAGTGATGAGCAAAGGGGTCAAGACCAGGCTGGAGAAACCCACAGAGATGGCTGACCTGACTGAGCGATGCATAGGAGGTTGGTAAGGGGCACTTCTGTGAGGATCTGAGAAGATGCAAGGACACCTGCTGAATGTGGGTGGCACCACCCCATGGGCAGGGTGCCTGGATAGAAGAAGGGAGGAGCCCGCTAGTGCAGGCATCTACTTTCCCTGCTTCCTGGTCTCACAGAGTGTGATGCTTCGTTTCACCACCCCTTCCCCACTGCAACAGACTGAAATCTCTATTTCTCTAGATTCTTTCTCTCAGGTATTTGTCACAGCAGGGGAATGTTTGGCGAACACATCTCACGGGGAAAAAATGATTGCCTCTAGGTAAGAGCTGAATCCCGAAGGGGACGTCAGATTCCTGATGACCAGGGACACTTCTTCTGCACTGTAAACCCATGTACTAAACACTAATGGCCAATAATAGTGTTGTCCAAAAGCACTTCCCCATGAACTGGAGAACCGTGCAGGCTGTCTCCTTCCCTTCAAGATGCTCCTATGTGTTTTCGGGGGGGAGTTCTTGTCTTGTTGCAGTTCCTGCTCAAGTCGCTATATCAACATTACTTCATTTTAACCTATTAGGTAATTTATTTTTGGCCTCAAATCCAATTACTACAAAGGTGTTGAGGTATCTGACCCAAATGTTTATGTCTTGAACTTTCTGAGAGAAAGTACTGGACTTCCCTGAGCATAATTGCTGTTCTGTAACCACATCTGATTAGAAAATGCATGTGATGGAGCTCTGGTACTATGGAGGTCACAAGATATTTTAGGGAAGACTAAAAGTTGGAGAGATAAAGATAACAATAAAAAATGTGTTTCTAATTTAATATGTCCACAATCATGTATGCATGGGGCCAGAGCAAGAACATATTGGAAACAGAATAAGTGAAATAAAAGCTTGAAAAACAATCCCAGTTTGTGGATTGAAACATTTAAAGGAAACTATTTGCTTTAAATCAATTCCAAGGCCCCACAATGAAATGTGGTTCTTTGCTCCATGCCTGTGTAGTGGAGGGTCTAAGGACAGAGGGGAAATAGATGTCAAAAGGGTTTGAAGAGTTCTGATTCAAATCAACCCTCTGTGGACAGGCTGGGCAAGAAGAGTGTGAAAAGTTCCACCACTTGGCAAATTCTCTAAATCCCCTTTCTTTCATCTCCCCTCATTGCTCCTTCCCTCCAGGTTCTTAATTCTGAGATATGAGTGATAAAGGTCCCAGCAGACTGTGTTCTTGGAACGGGTTTCTAATAGGGGATTGCTTGAAGTCTTTTAAAGAAATCTGATCAGGTAGATAGCATGCTAATGGTTCAAACAGTGATGAGAGGGCTGGACTGCCATCAGAGAGCAGGGCACGTGTTCTCTGCAAAGGAGGAAGGGCGTGGTCAAGAAGGTTGGCTGCAGAGGGTTTGAACAGGTACCAGGGAACCATCTGAGGCATCTCTTCTCTCCCTGTGTCATACTTCTCTCCTTTTTCCATGTTTATTTTTTCTTTTTTATTTAAATTAATACCAATCTTATTTTATATATAAATCCCAGTTCCCTCTTCTTCCCATCCTCCAATGCCCCCCCCCACTGATCCCCCATCCTATCCCTCTTCTTCTCCATAGAATGGGTGAGGCTTTCCTTGGGGATCATCAAAGTCTGTCATATCATTTGGGGCAGGGCCTAGGCCCTTCCCCATGTGCCTTGGCTGAGAGAGTATCCCTTTATGAGGAATGGTCTCCCAATGTCCATTTGTACATTAGGGATAAATACTGTTTCACTACCAGAGGCCCCATAGACTGCCCAGTCCTCCTAACTGACACCCATGTTCAGGGGATCTGGGTCAGTCCTATGCTGGTTTCCCTGCCATCAGACTGGAGTCCATGAGCTCCCCTTGTTCAGGTCAGCTGTTTCTGTGAGTTTTTCCAGCCTGGTCTTGACCCCTTTGCTCATCGCTCCTCTCTCTCTACAACTGGATTCCAGGAGTTTGGCTCAGTGCTTAGCTGTGGGTGTCTACTTCTGTTTCCATCGGTTACTGGTGAAGGCCCTAGGATGGCATATAAGGTAGCCATCAATCTCATTATAGAGGAAGGGCATTTAAGGTAGTCTCTCCACTATTGCCTAGTTAGTTGGGGTCATCCTTGTAGATCTCTGGACATTTCCCTAGTGCCAGATTTCTCTTCAAACCTATAATGGCTCCCTCTATTATGGTATCTCTTTTCTTGCTCTTCTCTGTTCTTTCCCAACTCAATCTTACTGCTCCCTTATGACTCCCTCCCCCCTTGTCTTCTCCCCTTCTCTTTCTCCTAACTCCCCACCCCCCATCGTGCTCCCAATTTGCTCAGGAGATCTCGTCCCTTTCCCCTTCACTTCCCTGCTTTGCACACTGTTTTCCCTCTACCCCTTTCTCTCTTCCTTTCTTCTCTTTCTTTCTCTTTCTATTGTTCTTTCCATTTTTCCACTACAAGGAAAACAACACATAGTTCTTTATTGAAAATGTAGAGATGTCTTTTTTGGAATTTAGAATATTTAAGTTTAATACAGAAACTCAATAAAAGTATAATTATTCAGTAATAGATATGGTTATTCTATATCCATTTGTTATAAAACAGACAGCAGCATGGTCTGAGGAAGCAACCCCTGCATTGATTGGACATCATTGCCTGCTAGGACAAAGACAGAATGAACATCTTATTAACTAGGTTGGGTTTTGCACTTACACAGACCTCTGGGTTTCAAAGATTTGAATTTTTCTATTTTGGTAATGATGTCAAAATGACATGCAGACTTTTAGAACTTATTTTTGTTTAGTCATAATTTATATCCTGATCTCTATGGAAATTGCAACACACATATCTAAGGATTTGAAGCTAACATCCACATGTAAGGGAAAACAGGCAATGTTTGTCTTTCTGGATCTGGGTTACTTCACTCAGGATGATTATTTTCAATTCCATCCTTTTACCACATTCTAAGCATGCTTTGATAGCAGATATGTAGTACTTGTTGAAAAATTAGGAAGGAAATATTAGTCAAAGATTGAGCTATAAACCCAAGGCCTTAGGTTTGGTTGGGTGAGCCTGGAAACACCTGTCCCACTGAGATCAAAAGGGTTGCTTCCAGCAGCTATAGGGCAGCTATGGAAGGCTCTGTGTTCAGCAAGTTAGGTTTGGGTTTGTCTTAGACATTCCCCTGGGATGCTAATAGCTGTGTTTGGGACTAAGCTGGGCTGTATCATCAGGGCACAGATGCTCTGTCGGGGTTTCAGTTGCATGCAATTGTGGAGTGTAGATGTGATTAGAAGAGAGAAGATGAGAACAGGGTCTGGGGTGCTTCCACTTTTAGATACAAAAGGAATAAAGAAGAATTGGCCAAATACTCATAAATATATGTGGGAAAAGCCAAGTGAGTTGCTGGACAGCAGGTTAAATGTGTCACGAAGATCTGGATTTGGGAGGCAGGAAAGTGATGTGTGCAATGCTTGGACTTCAGCAAATCACATGGAAAACCCTGTGTACCTCTGTGTAGGAAACGCAAGCTAAGTGCCCAGTTGTATCCAAGGATCCTGATTTATAGAATATTAACTTGGGCAATATTTCTTAAAACTCCCAAATCCCTGGCTCTACCTAGTAAACTTGAAAATTGCTTCAGTTCCTGTAGTTTGTAATGAGAAACCATTAATTTTTCAATATAAAATTAAATAATGATATTGAATAACATATGAACCCTGTATATCCTCTAACTTCCTTCATTAGAGTTTCTGTTATACCTTGCTCTTGAAGTGGAGGGAGCTCAAACAGGTCTCTAGGTGTCCTAGGACCCTGGTCTCAGATCTACTCATTTACACACACACACACACACACACACACACACACACACACACACACACACACGTTTATATGTGTGTACATACATATTTATATGTATATATGTAAGTGCATTCATATTTAAATCAATGTTTTTCATGAAGATGAGGGAAAGCCATGGCATGTTGGTATTTAAGAGGTTTAGTAATAGAAAAACTCATCTTAAGGTGTGAATTTACAAAGAATTTAAGTATGGTTCATGATCTTTTTGGCAATTTTGGAGCAGGGAAAACTCAGCAGGGTGAAATATTAAACTGTGGTCTTTAAGAAAAACTAACAACAAGGGCTGGTGAAAGGGATCAGTATGTAAAAGATCTTGCTATACAAATACACTTGACAATGTGAGCTCACTTCCTGGTACCCACAATGGAAGGAGGTAACTGACTCCAGAAATTTTCCTCTGACACACATGCACATGTTATATATACACACAGAATAATAAGTAAGATGGAAACAATTTGGAAAATAATCAGATAACAAATGACAGGTCACTAAGTTAGATAAAGGCAGGGATTTCCCAATTTTGTTATAGGATTCTGGCCTTTTACCGTTACACACCACCGAACCCTGGGAGCACCATCAAGGAGTCTGCAGTAGAGTACTATAGTATCAGAAGTCCATGACTTGTGGTCTGGGAGCACCATCAAGGAGTCCGCAGTAGAGTACTATAGTAACAGAAGTCCATGACTTGTGGTCTGGGAGCACCATCAAGGAGTCCATAGTAGAGTACTATAGTAACAGAAGTCCATGACTTGTGGTCATAGGACTTGAATTTGCATCTCAGCTTTGCAACTGATTTATGAGTTCTAGGAAAATGCACTTGATTGGAGGAAATTAGTTTCTTATGAAAATGGTGGGAGAAATACCCTCATTGCATGTTTCTGTCAAGGTCGAATGAGATACAGAGATGAAAGCCATTGCGTAGCATAAAGAACTAAAAATGTAGTCCAGACTAGTGAAAATGTATTAAGAGGACAGTAGTCACCATAAATACTGATGAAACCTTGGGACAATCAAGGAAACAACTCACAGCAAGACAGGCAAGAGCTGCTGGATTCTATGTTCAGGCCTAAAAACTATCAGAAAGGCCTAGGTAAATGGGTTCCTTCATAGCTAGGCAAATGGGTTCCTTCATAGGGAGTCTAATCAGAACATCGAGAAGACTGAGTTCCACATCTGTAGAGAACTTTGAAGTGATAATGGCGATGGTAGGGGTGAGGAAACCAACTTCAGATAACTGAGGGATGTTAGGTTGTGGGAAGATTCAGTTTCCTCTGTTGGTCTCAAGGGGCATGACGCGACAGGCCAGGACAGACTGTAATGTCTATGCCTGTTCTCACGGAACAAGGAAAGAGTTCTGAGAGCCATGCCATGGATCTAACAGTAGGAAAATCCCTCAGGAGATGAATTACCTTTTGGCCAGGAGAGTGTTCATGAATGAAACAGGTCATTGGACACAATGACTTCTTAGTGCCTTCCAGTCTCAAGAGTATACCGTTTATGACATTGGTAATCTCTTTTTCATGTATCCTTATACAATATGATATTCTTGAGTATAGTATGCCATGATATCTGAAGATCTGATAGGGCTGCTTCTCCCTATTATTTAGTCCTGTGTTTCAAGAGGTCAATATGTTGTGATACAATGTTTACTTGCTTTTCACTACTGTGTGTGTGACATTTTTTTTTTCCATGCGCACAAAACATCAGACCCCAGAGAGACTTCCTATTATGTGGAGGAATTTTCCAAGGCTAAGCTAACTACATTCCATTTTCATTCCATAGGAAGGGACTTTGATCTGTCAACTGTGAGAAGTAAACTGGGCAGAACCATCACTCATCACCCGCCATCTCACTTAATGGCATTTGTTAACTTTGTTCAGTATTAGGTCATGGTCCTTTGTTCTGTAGGGCTCTCTTTCATGCAAACACTATTTCTATTGATACTGTAGGGCCCAAGAAGCCAGACAGATTGCAAATGCAGTTATCTCAGAAAGTCTCACATTTTGATGATAGTTTGTTCGTGAGAGGAGAAAATGTAGAGAGACCAAGTTTAAAGTCAAGTGTTCTTCAAAGTACCCCCTCCCTTTGTTGCCCTGGAGACCTCTGGTGTTTCTCTGCGTGTGTGATGCTGCATTTGTACCTCCGTGGTTGCCCTGGAGACCTCTGGTGTTTCTCTGCATGTGTGATGCCACATTCTGGCTTTTTCGCTGCTGTTTTGTGTTTTTACCCAGAAGGTTCTCAAAAGACGCTTATTGCTTCTCAGGACACAGTCCTAGAGAAACTGTCACAGCAAATCAAGCAGAACCTGACTTGAAGAAACCTTCTGGGACCTGAGATGTTGCAATTGTTTTATGTGGTGGAACCTGTTACTTGCTGAGACAATCTCAAATAGCAAAATCAGGTTATCTTTTGACAGCTCACAGAGAATAGTCTAATCCATTTTTTTCCCCATAAATATCCTGGAATAAACCTAATAGCGCTGACTGAGTAGTACTGAGAGTCCTCAAGGTTTGCAATATTTTAAATAAAATTTATAACCCAAATTGGTCATTTACACAGTAGTTACATAGAAATAAAAACAAAACTGTATACAGACAGAAAAAAATTTGCATATAGAGAAAAACAAAAGGTAATTGATACTGAAGATATTTTGAAGATATTTGGGCAAAATAATTTGTCAGGTAAGAAAATTTTGCCTATTATGAAGTTAGAATTGATTCCATGTTATTTGTTAGTTCTTACTCTTACACCACCTCTCTGTCCCATCTCATATTATAAGACAAAAATATGGTGACCATAAAATTTCATGTTCCTTTCTACCTCAGTGTAGGCCTATTTAAAGGGGTAACAAATAGAAGAGAAACTTATCAAATTTATTTGGAAATTTGATCTTCAGATATATATGTAGGTCTGTGGTTATGTTTATGGCCACATTTCTATATACTGAATTAATTTAGCCATTGAAGAATTCTACAAAATAAGAGTTCTAATCAATTTAATTTCAGCCAGGTATAAAATTAAAAGCAGATATTTCTTTGAAAATGCTTTTAGTGCAAGTTCTTAAGAGTAAATGATATCTTTCTGAATAAATGCGAATTAAAATAATACGTCAGAAGTATCATTATCATAATTAATTGCTGGAAATAATGATCTTCAGGATTGAGGGTAATAGCTGGATTTGATACCAGTTCTTGATTCTTCCCAGTGTGTCACCAAAAATGACAACCCATTTAGACATTTTGACTTGAAATTAGCCTTGAAAATTGCTACTCTCTTGGGGTGAATTAACATTTAATGTTGGGCAAGTAGAAATGACTGTTGATTTTCATTCTTTATGTTAATTCCGCAGGGAAGGTGAGCTAGTAAAACATTTGTGTGAGCTGGTCATTATTTGAAACTTATTTACCAAAGTGGCTTACGTAATAATCACCCCTGTGCTAAACCAGTCAGCCAACAAGTTTTTATTGAGTCCCCACTGGGTTGGAGTAATGCACAGTAATGATGCATTCAGTGGTGTTAGATGTATGCAGTGAAGATTAGACATGAGCCCGACCTCCAAGGCTGTACAAGTCATTAGAGGACACAAACAGACACATATCATCAACTGCAATGTAACCAGATGACTTAACTCCTATGGCATGAAGGCATAACGGCTGAGCAGAAATTGTTTTGGTGTGCGATGGGCTGGGTTAGATGTGGGAAATTTCCATGCTATAGGCAGCCTTGGTTGAGCTGAGAAAACTCAGTGGCTTGGCAGATGAGAAACGCAATCTGATTTAGTAACTCCATGATGAAATAGAGGGTAGTCTGTAGGTATCCAGAGGTTTAGTAAGATGCACAAACCTACAGGGAAGACAGATGATGGATGTACTTATATGAATAATAATGAGTAGATTATCACAATGCTTAGCTCCGCCTTTAGTTTTATTGACGCATGGTAACTAGTTAGGAACCAGGGGGTTTGCTGAGGCAAGGGGCTCTGGTTTCAAAATGTGTACATTCAATGTGTACATTTTGGTGGATTTGGATATATGACTACCAGGCTGTCATACTATCACTACAACTGAAATATAAAACATAACTGTCACCTTCAAAATTTCCTTGTGTCCCCTTTATTCATGTTCTTGTGTGATAAGAGGACATAACATGCGATTATTCCTGTTAACACATCTTAGAGTTGCACAATGCCACACAATTAACTATAGGTACTATCGTGTATAGTGGATCCCTGGAAGTTTTTCTTCTCTAACCAGGTATACTGTTGCAGAATGATTCTCCACATCACCATCTACCAGCCATCTACCAGCTTCTAAAACAGTGCTCTCTGCTGAAGCAAACTCACAGGGAGCCAATCAGCCACTGCCATTCTGCATCATATGAAAATGAAAAAGATGCCTCTTTCTTTTTGTTGTTGCTCCTTACAAAATATAAATATTCTCAATATATAGGCCTGTGGTGCTAGGGTCTACTTTTTCTGACATTTAAACTTACATATTTAAGGGACATAGATGGCCTTAGTTAAGATTTTCTAATTTGTTTGATGATGCAATGATTGAGCATGGCTACTTCTTTGAGTGGTTAGACTGCCCAGAACACTTTATGGTAGATTCCATCCTCTTCCACATAAAGCCCTTCAGTGAGCTTAGCTTTCCTTGGGAAGCTGGAAGTTTCCCTTGCTGAGACAGGTGTTTCACTCCTTGAGTCATTCTCTTGCTCACCATCGCAAAACCTTCGGTTTCTGTACTTTGAAGAAACACTGAGCTCAACGCCAACTACGTGCCAACTGTGTAGGTCACAGACACTGCCAGTACCATGGAGGCATGGTCACCATGCATGGGTCTGCACAGAAGAGATGGGACTCATGTGGAGGAAAGCTTTCTGATCCGTGTGTGAGCAGCTGCTTATTATATGGTGTTGACCAGGAGCATAAATCAAACCTGACATTCAGTTTTCCTTGAACCCTCAAGCCCTTCTCTGACCTTATATCTGCCAGTTAGACCCTATTTCTAGAAGGTTCCACAAGCTCCCCAAAACAGTGTCTCCAGATAGAGATCAATTAAGTGTCCAGACACAGGAGTTTGTGAAGAACACTCTATAATCAAACCACAATATTCCACCACTTGGCCTTATAGGCTTGTCATGGGTATCTCATCTTTCAGTGCATCCTATCTTCCTAGTATCTACATGGTGTCCTTTCCAGGCCTCCCTCTGCCTTCCTTTTCCCAGTCTTCTTCTGGTCTGGTTGCCCAGCCCATACTTCCTGCCTGGCAATTGTCAGAACAGTGTTTTATTCATCAACCAATAAGAGAAACACATATATAAACATATATATAGAAAGACATCCCCCATCACCTTGCCTACCTTAAATTTTTCCACACTCTTTTCCTTGTCAAATTGCACCTACTTTTTAAAAATCTTCCTGTTCTACTGTTTTTGCCTCTCTCACTGAAAACCTGGTTAAAAGGATTTAATAGTAACCATGCCACAGCCAGAATGTCATTCTGTTTTGAAAATTTCCTCTGCCAAACAAATGAGTCCACCGTTTGTGAATTCCATCTCAGTCAGATTTTCAGGACACAATCAGAATATAGCCAGGTTGATTACCATTTTGTAACACAGATGTCCTCTAGCCCCTTCTCTCCTCTGAAATTGCATGAACTTGGTGTTTGTTCACTGTCTGTGTTTCAATTGGCATCCTGGTCTTCAGAGCTCCCATGGAAATGCCCCAGTGAGCATCCATAGCCCATATGCCCAAACCCCTCCACATTCTTTCCACAAACTGTTCTGATGGCTTACAGGTCACATGGTCAGGGTGTATAGCAGCTACTCTACTTCTTGATACAAATTACCTATGTGATTTAGCTTTAATCATTGCTTGTGATAGAATTCTTGACAGAAACACCTCCCAGGGAGTATATCTCAGAGGATAACAGTCCATCATTTTGGGGAAAGAGCAGACTGTGGCAATCAGAGTCTTCGCTAACTGTTTTTATACAGTGCTTAACAGAAAGCAGAACCAGTCTAGAACCCTCACTCAGGCTTTGCTTCTGCGACTCTATATCTGCCAGCCATACTGATCTTCACAAGATTCCTTGACCAGTACCATCAGCCCAGAGCTAGGTGTTCAAGCAGGTGAGTCTGTGAGAAATGTTTCACACACAAGCTCTTTACAATGGTTTTTACGTAAACACCCGTTTACTGGTTTACTCTAGTTCTTGTGTCCTTCTTCCTTACTGTATCTGTTCTACCCAGAGAAGTAACTATTCATTGGCAACACATTATGTGTTAAGGGGCATACATTTCAGGAAGAAAATATTCCTTGTTTAGGATTTCACAGATGGACACTGGCTATCTCAAGCTACCTAGAACACATTTCTTTGTCTTCAGAGGCTATTCTCTGTGCTTTGAGAATCCCTTTTCATATTTTGCTTAGTTTCCAAACTCTCCTTGGAAACCTCTCAGGGAAATACAAGAAACTTCACTCTTGTGCATTCTCACTGAATCACAGTTTTGTTTGGGTGTCTGTCATTCATGAATCACCAATACTCAGTTGCACTATGCTGTCATCTTTGTTTTCCTTCTCTGCCTGTACGTAAAATTGTAAGGTACCTTGTTTGAATTTTCTGGATGCTGTGACAAAATGCTTGACAAAAACAACTGAAGGAAGGGCTTAATTTGGCTCACAGTTTGAGGGTCTATCAAGTATGCTTACAGCTGTGGTGGTAGGAACACGAGTCACCTAGTCAGCTGCTTATATTGTGTCCTAAGTTGAGAGAGAGAGAGAGAGAGAGAGAGAGAGAGAGAGAGAGAGAGAGAGAGAGAGAGATTTTCAGTTGCTTCCTCATCTTCCTTCTTATCCCAGACCCAGCTCATGGGGTAGGTCTTCCCTTCTAAGTGAAGTACCTTCGGAAATATTCTCAAAGGCACACTTAAAAGTATATTTCTTAAGTGATTCCACATTACATTAAGTTGACAATCAATATCTAACATCAGGTACCCAAAGAATGATAATTCCCCCAGGCAGTAAGTTCTCAAGAGAAGAAGCCAAGACAACACTGTCCATGGGGAGATCATGGGGGAAAGTGGATGTTCTTAGAAGGGAGAGTTCTAGAGGCCATCTTCTTCTCCAATATATTTGAAACTTGTTTTGGATCTTGAAAGATGTACTGCATGGAAAGGTGGTGAAGAGGGACAGAGCTGTCACTGGAGAGAGGGAGAATGCCTGTTCTTCCCACTGGAGCCCCAGATGCCTCTTTCTGCAGCTACTGTTTGTTACTAGTTATTAACTCAGGTCAGAGGAAGCCAGTCATATCCCTTTCCCCAGAATGATCCACGGTTTTCTTTGAGTTTTTGTCTCATAGTGGGTGCTGCAACTGTCACCTATATTCTTATCTATGCTATTCCTATTTATATGTCCATACTTTTGGGTAGCACAAGGACCAGGACTTACACCTCTGTCCCTCAGATGGAGGCGTGTATAAACATGTACATGACTGCTGTGGCTATATTTCATACTGACCTTAGTGTCAGTGATGTCACTGGTGGTTTTCATTTGTGAAGCCTTGTCTCTTCTATCCAATTGCCCATTAGTGTCACTTTTTCAATACTCATTTTCTGTCCTTTAGTATTCAACAAATATCTATTAAATATTTCCATGTTCAGGACACTATGTTAGGTACTAGGAATGGAAGATCTCATAGAATGCTGACAAATGTAGGGACTGAATTTATCTCTGCTTCATGCTTTGTTGTATTCAATCAGGGTCTCTCACCATCTCCCTTTGTCTTCCTCTTTGCATATATTAAATTTCCCTCTGTATAGATATGCAAATAGTGTGTACATTAGATATAAATATTGTGCAAGTGTATCTAAGCATTTGTGATGTTTCCTGCTTGTATACTGATGAGACTGTTTATAGTATTGGGGAAATATTTCATCATGAAAGTAAAGAATAGATTATAATATCAGCACTTGTAGATTCTAGGTAAGAGAAAATTCTCTCTTTGTATGCATGTTTCTGTGTGGATACATGTATATGTAGGTTTGAGGTTTTGGAGTAAACCTGAGACACATTTAAGATCAATGAAGAATACATAAAATTATAGTAGAAGAAAATTGATTTTTGAAGAAGGAAAACAGGATACAATGATGCAAAAATCTATTGTAATTAACTTAGAGACCATCTCCACTACAGTTGAATTAAAATTTGATATTGAATTATACAGGGTTCAGACCATACCGAGTACTACTTTTGTTTTACCATTTTAAAGGAGAAGTATGTGTTGATAACCCTTACTGGAAGAGGATTTGACTTGGGTGAGTAAACATCAACAGTGAAAAGATTTCCAGTCTCTGACATGACTTGTCTGTACACATTTTGCTTGCTGTAATTCAAAATAGAGGGCGACTTTTGTGTAATAGCTAAGCTAATTAAACAGCTGTACCTAACTTGGTGATTACACTTTGTTAATTAAATTGGTTTGATTTATTCTTGTGTGCCAATTTGAAGTGCTTTCAAAGCTAGTGTTGGGAACAGCAATTACTAGAGAATAATTTCCCGTCTCATCTTTGACTCAGGTGGTTCCAGTATTTTCCTAATTCTCTTTCAGGAGGAGACAGAGGAGTCTGCCATTGATGGAAATGTTAAGGGCAGTGCCAAGCTTGGTTCTGAAGCTTCTTGGGATATTATTTATAATTTCTTAATAAATTCCAGCAGCCTCTTTGATAATTAGGGAGTAAGCAAAGCCTCAGAAGCATGCCAGTGCAGTGGAGTAATGGCCATTAAAGACATGAGCTTTGGGACTATTTGGAAACAAATGGTCATTTCACCAGAAAAGTAAAACAAGCTGAACAGTTTTACTCAACTTTCATTCTCCGGCTTTGTGCCATATTTATAGTCAATTCCAGCTAGTCGGCCTTGGTGAGCTTTTACTTGTCAGCTCTGTGACTTGTCGCTACAGCAGTGCCTACCTCTGTCCACTGCTTCCCGATCAGGTACATGCTTGTTTTCTTTCACTTGAAAAGTACTCCACTATTTTTCATGTGATAAAATTATACACCAGGCATGGGGAGTTGAAACCAATCAGCTCCACCTCTTCTGTATTAAGGTCTCAGAGAAATGTGTTTTCTTGCTTTATTCTTTAAGACTTAAGTAGCATTTGGGGTTTGGAGTGGTGACTCAGAAGTTCCAGGAGATCTGATGCCCTCTTTTGGCTACCTCGTGTACTGCACACATGTGGTACACATACATATGAGCAATATAATAATAATAATAGTAATGATAATAATAATAATAATAGGACGACAAACAATAACAATAATGGATTTAGTAGTTTTGATTGAATATCTGTATCTTATTGTAATGGAAACATTGAAAAGACTGTTAAGTAACAAAAGTCAGTTCAGTTACCTAATTCTTTGTATAAATTCCTGACAAGCACAGAAAATTAGCCAGTGATTTTGTAAGGAAAAAATTATGCTCACTTTCTACTCCCTATAATAACTTCCAAGAAGTTAAATGAAATAAGGAATACTGCTCAATAACATATATACTTCTCATTTGGACAATTTGGGTATAACTCTTTGCTTTCATTTAAAATGTGGTAAGCGATCTAGCAAGGAGGTAGTGGGGATGGAAGGTAGATAAGACATATCCATTGGGTTTATGTACTATGCTTGATGACTGAAGTTTTACCTTTTGTGGGCTACCTTCAAATGTTGTTACATATTTTGTTTAACTCTAGCTATTCCTTGCTCTACAACTGTTATGGCTGTTAAACAGAAAGAACATGTTACAGCAAGAAAGAATCATGGTTTTTACAGAAAGGATGGAACATGACCATGGTTCATGTCTTTTGGTGGCAGGACTGTAGGTTTTGACAGAAGTTTAGACATGTAGCTAAGAAAGCAGTTAAGAGCCTGCACGAGGCATGGATCCTACAGCAAACTGTCATGGACTCAGGTTTGTGAACCATCAAGAGTAAGGAATTTAGATAATCAGAGAGAAACTGGCACTGCACTGAGTCTTGGTCCTGCTTCCCCAACATCACAGAAGATGGTTGTTGCTGTGACTCAGACATCACTGGGAACAATGGTTCGCAGAGAACAGATAACTTGGTTAGTTAACAGAAGACATAGGTTCCAGTTGTTTCCCCGAGTCTTTGGATAAGTCTCAAATACTCAGCATCAGTTTTCTATCTGGGCACATGACTTTACCTCATCTCCTGAATGGACTGAGTGAAATTCTTATTGTGAAAGTGTTTTGGCAACTAATGGTAATTTACTTATAATGCATTACAGAGCATGATTGACTTTTTCTTCCTAAGAAATTCCAACAGTCATTCAGGGCTTCCCAGACATCCCAATTTACTACTAACCCAGAGCAAGACACAAATCTGGCATCTCAAGTAGACCTGTGTCCCACCCACACACTTGTATGAAATCCTTGAGAAATCTGCTTTTAACTCAGCAAGAGGTGAACATTCATTTCATTTATTCATTCATGAACTCATTTATTGGATAAATGAAGCATTAAAAAAAAGTAGACACAGTCTTTTTGCCCTTCCCTAAAGAAGGAAACAGACAGAAAAATGAGTGTGATCTAATGTGGCAAGTGAGGCATGTTCAGGACTGGGGAAGACTGAAGGAGGAAATGAAGGGGTTTATGTTTTAAAGAGAAGTGTTCTTGGATGGTGAGTAATACTCGGATCTTCTGGGAAGGTGAGGACATGCTGGGACTATTTCAACCAAGGGAGGACCCTCCATAGAGGCTCAAGAATGTGGCATGGGAAGTGCTGGGCAGTCTGGTGAGCCAGAGAGTGGGAAAAAATGGGAAAACCATTGAGAAATGGATTTCGACAGGCAGAGAGAAGTCAGCTTATTAAATATCCTTGGTTAGCATGCTAAGGAAATTGGTCTTTAGCTAACAGATGTGGGAAGTCACTAGCATTTATCTATAACAAATTGTTTATTTTTTCAGTAAAATTATGAGACCAGCTAATTGCCAAAATAATCAGTGGGTATCCATATACAGAATGTTCAACAAACAAGTAAATAAACAAATGCACCCATGTCTCTGGAAATGCAATTATTAGCATTAAGTGGTTACTGTTCTAGAATTTTCTCTGTGCATATACACAGATAAAAGACATATATACATTTTAAAAAAATAGGGTTGTTTTCTGGTTTTGGCAGCAAATCAAGTGATTTAACAAGATCTCTATCCACTCTTGAGTTCTCTAGTCATGAAAACATGGGCATGCTAGATACAATTTAGAAACATAAAATTCAAATATCTAAATTAAGTTTGGAAAATATCTATTCTGGCATGTCTGAAATAAAGGCGATTTTAGTCTCAGGCAGCAAGCTTATATGCAGGTATGGTGAGGGTTCTGAAGGCTGGGGAGGGGATTGGATTAGAGGCTGGTTCAATGTCTTTGTAAACTTGAGAAGTAAGGCAGGGGTTGGAAGTGAGCAGGATCTCGGAAAGGGAAGTCTATTAGGAAAGTGAAACCAGAGAAATCTGCTAACTGGTTTAGATAGTGTGTCTAAGAATGTTATCTTTCAGGGCGCTGAACTACAACCAGATATAAAGTGGCCTTTATATCACTAACTTAGTCCTGGAATGTCCAAGCTGTGAAGCTATCTTCAAATTATATTTCAGAATGATGCAAAAAACGAAATGAGTTTGTAGCAAGATGGTTGCATACCTAGGTATGCAGGTTTTTTAAGGGTAGGAAGAGGAAAAAGGGAGGCAATGAAAACATTTAAAAACCACGAAAAGATCAGCTGTCATGACGGAGAGTTAGGAGACTTTAAAGAAGAATGCTAAATCCCTAGGTAATAGAACTACTAAAAATATCATCCTAAATGTGATAAAACACACTAAGAACAAAACAATGTGCAGGAAGTAAATCTGAAAAGCACAGACATCTAGAAATAAATTCATGTCATTGATATCCCCAAGTGTGAGTTAGGTATTAGATATATCCAGCTGAGGAAAATTTAGTGAATTGGATAGAAAACTGAGAACATAACCTACAATTAAGCACTGGATGAAGAGATTAAAAACAAAAACTAAACAAGAGTTTAAGAGACAATAGAAGACAGAATAAAAAGAGATGGCCATTATTTGAAGATATAAAACTGATGCCCACTCTTCAGGTTTTAATTTAATGGACCATGTGCTCTATGTCACATTGGCAAATGTTTAACAATCAGCTGTATAATATAAAGATGTAGGCCTAATTTGTAATGTGTGCTAATTTCGGTGGAGGAAGTATCGACATCACAGCTGTTTCCAGGTTACCAGGGAGATTTCACTGAGAGAGCAATTTGAAATGGCACGAGTGATCAGCTTCTGCAAGTGTACCTAAGCTGGGTCAAATGTGGGATCCCAGTCAAATTTAAATATGCCAAACTGGTTCTCAAGGAGGGGAAATTGCAGAATGGTAGAACCTCTGTTATAGACACAAAATCCAGACTCTCTTCTGAGAAATAATGATTGAAGTCTTCTGACATGGAATAATTCTCTTGTTCACTGTAAAGATTTGTTAATCGTATTGGTTTAATAAAACACTGATTGGTCAGTAGCCAGGCAGGAAGTTTAGAAGGGGCTACCAGACATGGAGAATTCTGGGAAGAGGAAAGGCAGAGATGCAGTCACCAGCAGAAGCAAGATGAGAATGCCTTACTGAGAAAGGGTACCAAGCTATGTGGCTAAACATAGATAAGAATTATGGGTTAATTTAAGGTGTAAGAGCTGGTTGGTAATAAGTCTGAGCAATAGGCCAAACAGTTTATAATTAATATAAGCCTCTGTGTGCTTATTTGGGATCGGAGGGCAGCAGGACCAGCCTGGATAGAAACTTCCATCAGCAGATTTCTCAATGAATTAAGCCAAGTAGAGCTTGCAGCTGGCCTTGGGTCTAGGATCAATACTCCCAAAGCACAGACGTTATGTAGAAAAGATGTTGTTAGGACGTGATATGAAGGAGAAAAATCAGGTATATTCACAATACAGTATTTTATAATCAGCAGATTCAGGCTTTTTTCCCTTTGGGGGAAATTTTCTTGTAGTAATATGGATTATTCTGTCTGCTATGTATTTTACTACACCAAAGGGAGATTGGAAGTTTGACCTAATTGTGCCTTTTCTTTGATTTATTGTTTTACCCCCCCCCCTTTTCCACTGTGCATTTATTGCGATTACCCCTGGAACTTCAACCTTTTTAGACATCATACGTAATTTTAGGTTTTAGCCGAATGAGTCTGCCATTAGTTTTTCTGTTCTCGTGTCCTCAGTTTTCACCCCATCCACCTTGTTCGGTGAATTCACATTTGTGAAATCATTCTGTAGATTGTAGCTCTGCCTGGGACCTATCTTCTCTAGTGATTATGGAATAACAGTGGTTTAATCTGGTTTGGACTTTTGGGTGGGTGTCAGTGATTTGTGGAAGCTACTGATGGCGGGGGGTGGGGTGGGGTAGGGATGGGGCAAGCCGGTGATAAAACAAAAAATCAAAGCGTGGACAGCTCTTAATTTTGTCATTTGTATGTTAGCAGAGCTCTGTCTATAAGTAGCCTCTTAGCTGTGCCTTGCTTCCTCCCAACCCTTCCCGCTTAATTGCTACTCCAGACTCTGACAGATCCTTCCTGGGGTAAGAAGAGCCACTTTCTTGTCCTCTTGGACACTTTCTGAATTTGCCTTGGCGGTGGACATGTAGCTTTCAGAACACGCGGTGAAGTGGTCAGGACTGATGTCCTTGGAAGTGTCAGAGAGGCCATTGGAGAAAGATTGCAAAGGATCTGGATTTCTCCCAACATTCTAGCTCCATCTTTTCCAGCCACCCGGCCGGCCGCATGAGAGCCTGCTAAGTCCTTACGTTTCCACAGGCCAGGGACCAGAGAAGACCACTCTTCTTCAGAGCTAGTGAGAAAACCCGGAGGAGGATTCTGATTGGCCCCAACTGGTCATGCGTCCAATGGGGTGGGGCTTAGGGAAAGAAAAGTGTCAGTTCTCAGGGAAATAGATGTTACTTAAGGCTCCCGAGGAAGACGGCGGTAGTTTGAATATGAAGGGAGGGACCCAAGCTTCCATGTGCCTTACTGGAAGGTTCACCAAGTTCCCTCTAGCTGAGCTGTCAAGGACTATGACCCTTCATTCACATTCAAATATACCAGTGCCATTTGATACCCTTACACTGCCCGCCTTTGCCTACACCCCAGAAAAACAGCACTTGGTGATTTTGTAACCTCAAGTATAAATGAACCCCAGGATGTTTCCAGGTCCAGTGTAATTCCAACCAGTTGTCACTTCCTCAGCCCAGGAGCTGACATGGAAGTAGGTATCAGATGTCTGCCGCTTTGTATTTTAGCGAATGCACTAGAGAGATGCTTTTCCAGAACCCAAGAGCCTTGGTAGTGCTGCTGGCAATGAAGAACGTCTTGAAGGGGACCAACTGGTTTTCATTTGGACTGCAAATCGGAGAAGGTTCAGTTACTCCGAAGCTTTTAACATCAGCTCCGCTCCAGAGCACACGGGGTAGTATTTGCCATCTTGCAGAAAGAAGACTCAGCATCTGCAGTGCAAGCGAAATGCTTTTAGCCCACTTTATAGCAGACACGGCTGCTTTGGGCCCTGCTGGCTGCAGCGGCTGACTGCTGGAAGCCAGATCTGTGGGCACCATGATACCGTGTGTATTTAACATACAGGAAAGAAGAGTGATGCGATTTAGCTTTGGAGCACTTCTAACCATATACTGAGCACTTTCGCACAGTCTGACTCTCTCCAATTATTGCATCAAAAATCCTGGCATTAAAAAAAAATACACCACAATGTCACTGGTATGTAATGTATTGATTTTCCAGGTTTTTCACTGGTCAAATAATCAATGAGGTGGTGAGAAAGAAACAAAACTATAAAGACTCTATAACTATAACGCAAGACCAGGAATGACTATTTAAGTGAGCTCTTGTGTTTTCTTTGCTGTGTATTTGTTTCATTTTATCTTTCTCTGTTATGTCTCTGGTTAAGCAGGATATCTGTCACATAATAGGGCCTCCTTTATCTTTACTGAATGAATTGATAGAGCAACATATAAAATATTAGCAAGCAAGAAGGATAAAAATGAAAGTCCAGCCTCAAATCTAAATACACGCCTCCGTGTAAAGATAGCTGAGCACAGAAAAGAAAGGTGTTTTTCTATTGAATTTTCTGTTCTTTGTTTTTGTCTGGAAGCATCAGATTCCCAGGCCTTCAAAAATTGTCTCTGTAATATTCCTGCTTTCTAGACATTCCTGGAAATACAGAAGACCAGCCCAACCTTCCAGTTTTCTGTGTTTAGTGTATGGTAAATTGTTATTTAATTTTTTTTTCTTGGATAATTTGTTTTTGATGCAAGGTATCACATACACTCACATTCACTGTATACCCAGGCTGGCCACAAACCTTCTGCTCCAACATCCTAGCTCTGGGGTTACAGACTTGCACCACAGATCTAGCTACAATTTCTAATTTCTTAGGTGTTTGGAGATAGATGACTGATTTTAGTCAACACAGACCCAACTGCACATGAAGAGGAACTCAGAATCCTTGGATCAGATTTCTTACCTCTGGAGTTAAGGCCAGTTAGATAATTCGTGGGGCCCACTGCAAAAGAAATGTGGAACCCTTGTTTAAAGCTGTTTAAGAATTTCAAGATGGTGACAGCAAGACATTAAGCCAAATGCAGGCCCTTCTACCCACGGGCACCTGTGGGGTCACGCAGATGGCATTCTTATGAAATCAACACTAAAGTCACTCTCAAAATATTGGGGAGTTCATGTGCACAGAAATCACCCGTTGAAAGGAGCTCTGCTTGTTTCAGCTATGGAGATGAGAAGTAAGGAGATGTTGATCAGTCACAGATGCAGTAGCATCCAGGGCCAAAGGTCACAGAGCTTGAGCACTAATCCCCTCAGTAGAGAATGGTGGCCAGAAAGCCACACATCTAAGTTGCCTCCAAACATGATTAGAACCATGTTAGAACTGTTTTTGTTTTTGTTTTTATTGTCTTCTTTTCTTTCACAGTTTGTTTTTGAGTATCCAGAGAATTAATAGTTTCTGGACCACTTACGATGTCTTCAGTGAGTCTCACTGCTCTAAATGTAATTATTGTCTTTGTAATGGTGCTGCCCTGTTTTATCATTGCAGACTAGCTCAAACTAAGCCTGGAGTTATTTTTCTAATACTTGCTCTCACCTGATCAAACTTTCTGGAATCTCACTGGACAATTCTAAGGGCTTCCTTTCCCTCCCCCACCCACTAGCCTAATCATATTCAAAGAACAGTTGTAGGCCTTGCGACAGGCTATAGAAACTAAATAGTAACGACAAGCTTAAATGAGGCCTCAGCTTCAAGCAACTTCTATTTGTGATTAACACTCAAGAAAATATATTTTATTCATGTGACACCACATCAAAAAGGAAAATTTTAATAATCCATATGATACTGAATTCTAATTCAATTTGATTAAATGCCAATAAAATTCTGTCTCACAAGCTGATATTTATGCAGTCAATTTTGGGTTTGTTGTAGTGTTCATTTCTGGTTGAGTGAAATATCATTTACTCCGTGTGAAATGCTTCATTTTTGGTGTCCGGCTGAATCAGTTTTGACAAACTGACACACTTATACAATCAAGTTACAGAGTACTTTTCGTGGTACCAGAAGATGTTTCGTTTCTCAGGTTGCTGTCTAGATAATCCTTTCTTACTCTAGTTCATAAAAACAGGCAAGCTAATACATCTTTCTCTAGTTTTGCATTTTCTAGAATATCAGGTAAATGAGAAAATTTACTCAGAAATCCTTTGAGTCTAAATTCTTGTGTTCGTCCTGCCATTTCTCAGCTGTCAATCACGGCTACCATTGCCGGGCATTTCTCTTTGCAAGGCACCACAGGTATGCAGCAATGTGTCAGTGAACGGGCACTTCTGAAGATAACAAGCTTTTACGTACACTTACTTAATTCATGTATTCCTTTTGACATATTGTCTTGTTCAAATCCTTTATCCCATTCTTCTTAACCTTTTCATATCTGGGTTGTTTGTTCTCTGAATTTTCAGCAGCTCCTACATTCCCACTGACCGTCTCTGGCAGGGTCTCTTGTAAATGTCTTCTCCCTGTTTGTGTCTGGCTCTTCCATTTCTTTAAGTATTTTAAAAAGACGACGCTTTTGATTTTGGTGAAGACCACTGTATTGTGGCTGTTGTTGTTTTGTGTGTGCGTGTGGTATGTGTGCAAAAAGCTTAGGCCACGGCTGTAACTGCCTTGAGCATGGCTTTCTGGGAGTTTTACAGTTAGTACACTTGTGACTCTTCTTTGAGGTGCTTTTGAGTGCCGGGGAAGGCATGGGCTAAGCTGTGCCCTGCACTTTCTTCTTCAGTTGTGCACTATTTGCCGATGGCGTTGTTTGTCCCTTTGATGCTGTCACACTGTTGCCGTGTGCGCTGAGTGTTTGCCGGGTTCTATTGATCTACAGTCTGTATTTTCACCCGAACCATATTATCCAGGCTGCTATAACTTCTGAGCGAGTCTTAAATTGGGTGTCTCCACCCTTGTCTCTACCTCTCAAGTGCTGGGATTACAAGTGTGCACAGCTGTTCTTGCCTCAGTTTCACTGTTTTCAAGTAAGTCTGGTCATAATAGACCCTTTGACTCCCCATAGTTTTAAACACTAACTTGTAGATTTAACAATTCCTCTGAGGTTTAAATTAAAATTGCTGAAATTCCTATTGATTAAGGACATTTCCCTGCTCCTCACCCTGAATACCTCAAGGTCTATGTGTAGTTAACCCACAATGACATCGAAACTATAAAAGCAGCAGGTGAACCTAGAATTGAGATTGGGGCCTTAGACTTACTCGGTAGACTCAATGACACTGAATGTGAAAGCAGTCGGGATTCAGGTGGGCAGGAGGGGTATCAGTGCCTCTCTGTCCTGAGGAGACAGGAGTAGGGCTGTTGGCTTGATCTTTCCCTAGCAGACAGGCTGACTGGGAGGAGCAATGTGTGTGCCTTGCTTCCTTTAAGCCTCTCCTCTGCTTCCTTGCCGAGGTGATGCTGAGTTGCTGCTGTCCTCTCCCATTCTGTTCTCTTTATTTTCCTTCCCTTAAAAGCACTGTGTATTCAGATGTGCATACAGTATGTGTGGACCAAATCCATCCCTGTTCTCGCCCCTCCAATTCCTTCCCTATTCTTTTCACTTTCCCCTTCCAACTCCTGTGACCCCTGCCCTTTTTATCTTTTTCTTCGTTTGCTCCAAATTCTTCCTCGTATGTCCAAAACTCATTAGGAAACAATATTTTCTAAAGATGAGATATGTAAATATATTGTGATAGAAGTTTTGAGATATAAAAAATTAGGCACGCAATTAATCAAGGTTATTGGAATGTGCTGATTATGATTAATTGTGGGACAAAATGTTCTGACAACCTAGGAATGTTTACCCTGGTCTGACTCCAGTGTTAATCCCCGGCTTCATCTCTACATAGCGATGTGTCTGTAGTGCATCTTTTACAGCCTAGTGGAATTACTGACGTTCACATTTTCTTTCTTCTTCCTGTCTGGCAGCCATGGACCAATTAGTCTGAAAATATGAGCATGGGGGGTTACTCTTCAGTGACTCAGCACAGCAACAGATGAGGACATGTTTAATGTTTATTTCTAATCCATTTCCATATTACATTCCCAGTCAGAAGTTTTAAAAATATTTGTATTTGGATAGAAACTGTTGTTCACATTAGACAACAGTCTCTGTTAGAAAATGCCATCATTGAATTACAACTTCTTTCACAGGTGTGGGACAGACATTGCAATTTCAGGGATCATGAATTTGGCCCCCTTTCCTACCTACCACACACACTGTTCTACTTATCAAGGCTATATTTACAATGCTGTATTTGTCTTGGCTCTTTCAGATTTTATTCCCAACATCAGAAATATAAAAGAGATATATTAATTTGAAATGTTTTGAAAGATCACACATACTGGAAATGTTCACAGCTTGGGTTTATTTCATTTTAGTTTTCTAGGGCCCAATCAATGTTTGACTTCCTGGGAATTAATTCACCAAGTGCTTAATAAGATCCAGATCATTAGAAAATTGCACGGACAGGCAGGGTGCCTTGTTGGTCTATAATCAACACATATTGCCCATACAGTTGGCTAATATGTAGGTCTCCTACTTAGACTTCTTCTGGTTTTTAATAGCATTTATTTCCTCATAGATTCATTCATCGATTCATTTAACAAAGCTCTTGTTGAGCTATTACTACTATGTTAAGGTTTAAAGAGCAACAAAAAATACTAATAGAAACATGAGAAAAAAATATGAAGTGAAAATGAGGTTTGCTTAGCTGTGGAAAGAAATTCTAGGAAATCAGTATTGTCAGAGAAGACACAAAGATGATCTCTCTCGATGATCTCTCTCTCTCTCTCTCTCTCTCTCTCTCTCTCTCTCTCTCTCTCACACACACACACACACACACACACATACACACACAATACAAAAGGATGAATGAGAAAACAGATTCTTCATAAATTAACTCATACACAAGAAAAAGGCAAGTCACATGACATCTCTTGGCCTTATGCTAAGATCGAGTAGGGAAGACCAATGGATGCCCCTCTGGCCTCTGGTGAAAGTGGCAGTAAGGCAAAAAGAAAAAAAAAAAAAAAGAGTGGGAAAGCCATCAGGGGATGTTTAGTTATTCCTGTTACTGTCATAAAATATTTTGACAGAAGCAACTTATAAAGAAAGGCTTTATTTGGCTCACAAGTACAAGTAGCAGTCTCACTGCAGGGAAGTCAAAGCAGCAGCTACACGAAGCAGCTAGACACACCCACAGTCAACAACAGAGAGAATGACTATAGTCATGCTCTGTGCAACTCACTTTCTCTTCTTTCACATAGCTCAGAATCGAAATCTAGGGAATGGTGCCACCACTGTCAGGCTGAGACTTCTCTTATCAATGAATGAAAGCATGACATGCCCCCAGACACACCTTTATGGTTCAACCTGATAATCCTTCATGAAGGCTCTTCCCATGAGACTCAAGAAGGTGTCTAGTTGACAGTGAAAAATAATTATCACAGGGGCCTCGGGTCTAAAGTTTTGAAATTGTTAGTGCTTACAGATATGACCCAACGAGAGCTGTAGACATACTTGCATCTCTAACACTTATTGAGACTATATTTGGCTCCTGGTCTAATGGGAACCCAGAGACTGCATTCAAATTACGAAGACTGTAGGTTCACACAGAATTTTTCAATAAAATATTTGAGTTACCTGGAAAAATTTTAGTTTGTATTTTTTTCAATTTTCATTCTTTCTGCAGCTGGTGGGGTTAGGAGGAATGACAATAAAACATAAAAGAGTAGAAAAGAAAAAGAAAGAGCTCATGGGGGATTTTCTCAATTTGTTAACTAGAAATGACATAATACATGTCTGTGGTAGTTAGAATAGGAATGCCCCCATAGATTCATATTTTTAAATGTTTGCTCCACAGGGAGTGACACTCCCTGTGGCCTTGTAGGAGTGGGTGTAGCTTTGTTGGATGAAGTATGTTACCAGTGGGTTGGCTTTGAGGTCTTAGAAGCTCAAGTCCAGACTCATTGGCTCATTAACTCTTCTTGCTGCCTGCCAATCTAGAACTCTCAGCTCCTTCTCCAGCACTATGTCTGCCTGCATGCTACCATGCTTACTGTCTTAAAGATAATCGACTAAACCTCTGGAAGTGTAAGCCAGCCCAATTAAATGTTTTCTAAGAGTTGTCATGGTCATGTTGTCTCTTTATAGCAACAGAAAAGCTAAGTGAGACAATGTCCCAGTTACAAAAAAAATGGAAGGTTGAGTTTAAGGTTTATCTTGATTGCATTGCTTATAGTGTCCTCTGGGTGTTCTGTTTAATAGGTCTCCACATTGACTTTTATTTTTGCTGGACTTGCATACCCAGTTTTAGCAAGAGTCCCACTAAGTTTGCTGAGACTCTTAACAACCGCATCAAGATATCTTGATATTGTGCTACCTATCCATACATCATCTTGTATGTAGATTCTAGCATGCCTTCTGAAAGGATACTGTTAGGCCAATTTGGAAAGAAACTCCCATGTCCTTGATGTCTTAATTTTCCATCTGCACCCCAATCCTAACTCTAATTTGTTCTTTGGCTTCTTGGCAATCAATTTCCCACACATTTGTCTTTGGAATTGAGCTCAGTTTTATAGCAGGATTCTTCCCTCCTTCACTATTGCAACAGATAAATTCTGCTTTTACCATTTTGTAATTTAACCACCCCTTTTTCTCTTATTATTGTGCTCCAAGGCCATTTATTTACTTTTTTAAATAATTTTTTTATTTAAACTACAAACAATCTTATTTTACATACGAGGCCCAGTTCCGTCTCCCTTCCTTCCTGTCCTCCCATGCCTCCCACCAACCCAGGAACCCATCCCCATCCACTCCTTGGGATGGTGAGGCCTCCCACGAGGGATCATCAAAGTTTGTCACATCGTTTGGGGCAGGACCTTGACCCTCCCCAGTGTCTCTAGTCTGAGAGAGTATCCCTCCATAGGTAATGGGCTCTCAAAGCCCACTAGTGCATAGGGATAAATACTGGCGGTACTTTGGGCTGTTTTTCGTTAAAGAGAAAGGTAAAAAGGGGAGCAACCCATGTGCACTGATTGCCAATCACTGATCAGGACACAGCGGGCTGGAAGGGTGTGCCTTGGGCGGAAGGCGTGAGCCAGCCTGCATGTGCCGGCTCAATAGAGCTCTGGAAAATGTGTCCCTTAGTCTAAATAAATCTGGGTCAAACCACTTTATTCAAAGAAAAAGGTTCTAGGGATTGTGCAGCCGATGGCGCTGGGTGGAGGGGCATCTCAGAGTCAAGTGCAGCCCGCCTGACTGAACAAGCCCACGGTCTAGATAATAAAAACCCACAATCACACATTGAGGAAAGTGCTGAGAGATCCGAGAGGAGCAAGCCTCTACTGCACCCCACCTCCTTAGCTTCTCAGCATACGAGACGGCCAGTTCTGTTTCTCTCTGCTTATATTCTGTCTCCGCCCGGTTAGCCCACCTCCTGTCTGTCTGTACAGACCTCCAGACCTCTGTGGTTAGCTGATTGCAAGCTCCACCATTCTCTGACCCTTAGACAGGCTTTATTTGTACAAGCAAGATTTCAGCACAGGCGTGCCTCTGGGGATTATCTTTGTTGTTGGGACCTGCCCACTGTGGGTGGAGCCGTTCCCTGGCTTGGGTCCTGGAATACATATGCTGAGAAAGGGGACTAAGATGCAGGACGCATTCTTCGCCCTCCGTTCCTAACTGTGGATGCCATGTGACCACCTGCTTCAAGCTTCTGTGGCAGTGACTTTAACTTCCCAGCCATGATAAAGCAGTCCTTGAATGGTGAACCAAAGTAAAACCGTCCTGCCTTCAGTTCTTCCTTCAGAGCGTTTTATCTCAGCGACAGGAAAAGAAATGAAGATAGAAAGATTTCCCTTAGCTAGAAATATCGGAACTAGAACAGAGGACTCCAGAATCCTTACTTAATGCTTTAAATTCCCCACCGAGTTTAACACATAAACAAAGAAACAGCTCATCACAGATGCTGTGCCAAAAAGGGAATTACTAAGATGAAGAACTTGTTAGTTTTTGAAAATATTTAAAGGGTTAGGCAGGGAATCAGTAACATCAGGGGTCAGAATGAAACTTCATGAATGTACTTCAAAAGTTTACTTTTTCATATAAAAGAATCAAAGTTTTAAATATATTTAAGTTATAACAGGAGCTGTTTTACTTAGACAAATCTCGGTCAAATCTTGGCCATTACGGTGATTTCGGGCTCAATATACCACACTCCCGTCATTCAATGAACTTATGTAAGAACCCACTATTTGTAGACATTGAGTGAAACACTACAGAGAAAGGGTTCGAAGGGACACATCCCTACCATCTGAAGCTCTGCTTGGCTCAGACAGACCCGGGACAGTCATGCATTCAGCTATGGAACCACAAGCTGGGGCATAATACTTGTGTGACCATGTTGATTGAAAATAGTTCTCAGCTTGCTTAGCTATGTTCCTGTGTGTGGCAGGAGCAGGAGCAGATGTTGTCTCTTAAGTTCTTTCCATCTCTTTTCTCTTACTGAAATACAAACCCTGTTTCCACAACCACTGCTGTTTCTATTGCTATGGAAATGATGGTGATGTATATCACAAATTCAAATGTTATGACATGACTACAGGGCTCAGAGGAGGAAAAGATGAACTGTAGCGAGACACAGTTTTCTTCCGCGCCAAATCTCTTTGCTAATGAGTAAGCGTGTTAACCAAAACCTAGGAACAGCATATGAGAAGGCACTCAGGCGGAGAGTGACCCGAGTGAGTGAGGCTCTTGAACAGATGTGCCTGGGCTGAGTTCAGTAGATAAATCTTAGCACTGTCCACTGGAACGTTTCTCAATCCAAAATGCTGTCGGATGAGCAATCCAAGAAGCCTCTGTCTTCCGCCTTGCCTTGATGTAGGTGGAGAAAATGACTGCTTTATGCCCCGGGACATTTCGCCTCCAGGGGGCAGCTGATGCCTAACTTTAGGAGGTACTAAATTCTCACCATGACAAGTGCTGACATTTTTGAGGAAGACCATTTCTCTGAAGCTTTTTTAGATGAACCCTTTTGCCCTGAATGTTGGGGGAAATTTGGCCAAGGGCCACCGAGAACTCTGTCCTTGCTTGTCCCTGTGAGAATGTTTCTATCTCATTCCTGGAATGCTGCCTCCCCTACATTGGCAGAGAAATTCCCCATGTGGCTTAGCTGTCTGTCTGAGATGAGAATGGTGGGGGGTTAGATTCCGAGGTCAGCAGCAGTGAGGTAGCAGGCAGGCTCTGGTTTGAGCAGTTGGCTGTTTTTGCATCTGTCTTCCCCACCCTCTGGCCTGGCCCCTGAGGATGTCATGGTCAAAGTCGGGAAACTTTGTTTAGTCTGCATCCCAGGCTTGAAGAGGTCATAAAACCTCCCTAGGCTGAGATCAACCAAACTTTTTGTGCACCTTTCTTGTCACTTGGTATTTTCTGTTGGTCTCTCTCTACCCTGGTGGCCTTTAAACTCTTTCTGGAAGTTACTGTGTTGGTTCTATGTTTTCCAATGCACCGTGCACGAGTTGATGAAATAATGGGAATCATGGTACTTTGGAATTCATGAAGAAAAACAAGAGAAAGATTTCTTTGGTTAAAAAATAAATCTCTTCGTGAAAAGCCCATCTCTTCATTATGGCTGTAAAGACAATGATGAAAATACCATGATCTTAATAGTTTCTTTAAAAAGAGAGAAAGAAGGAAAGGAAGAAATAAAGAAAGGTCCTCAATACCTGAGCACTAAAAATGATGTTTAAATATAAAGGGGTTGAAAAGTTTCCCTATGAGGAAGTCCATTTGAAACTTGGAGCAGTATTTTTAAGATTTATTTATTTTCACTTTTCATTAATGAGTGTTTTTCTGCTGTCTGTCTGTATGCATATACATTATGTGTGTGCTTGATGCCTACAAAAGCCAGAAGAAGACACCAGATCTCCTGGAACTCCAGTTCTAGGAGCTTGATCGGCTCAGTGTAGGTGCTGGGGATGGAGTGGGTTCTCTGCAAGAACAGCAAGTCTTCTTAGCTCTGGAGCCACCTCTCCAGGCCCCAGAGCAGCCGTCCAAAAATGCTTAGCACTAGGGAAAGAAGGATGAGGAAGATGACAAGAAGGAATCAAAGAAGAAAGGGGGAGAAAACAAAACAAAACAACCATTGCTGCTAAGTTGAAAATTCTGCTAGAAAGCCAAGAGCCATCTTGGAGCAGAGTTTTATGGCTGAGTTATAAACTTTGAAAATAGGGCTATATAATGGAAATGTTGACAGGCTCTTTACTATAACTGTGCTAGCGGATGCCCGCTGTAATGTACTGTGTAATTTATAGGAGTCACCTGTTAAGCCATCTGGGAAAGAAAATTTCCCTTCTTTTAAAATGTTAATAACTTGATTAACCTTTTGAACTTCATCATTATTCCAAATGGAGTTCATACGAGCCAGTTGCAGCTACACAGCCAATTTGTATTTGCAAATAAAATTTGGGCTGAAAAAAAAAGTGCATACTGAATGACTTTCTTGTTCTTGCCCCGTAGAAAAATGAGTTAAAGGAGAAGTTGGTTGCCCCTTCATAGCCTGGGAAAGTTTTTGATTCATGCAAAGCTGCTTGCAATTTAGGGAAGCCAGCAGGGAATTTTGATGTAGGAACCTACATGGCTTTCTGCTTACCCTTCTTCCTCCATCAGAACAAAGGTTTTTCCTGCTCAGAGGGAAACCTGATATTTCTTTTATTCTAGGGACCTTGACTCCATAACTGTTTCACACATTGCTAGCTGCCTCATATAGATGGTTTTATGGCTGCTGCACTCATAGAGCTGGAGGTCTCCATCAATGAACTCCCCAGTTTCTACTATTCTTCCATTCAGTGTTGCTCTACTGCCTTAGAGTCACCTATTCTCACCATCCCTTCCCTGAAGGACCACCTCCCTATGCTGGACTCCACTGACTTTCCTCTGTAACTCTGAGGGTCCTCCTCCAAGGCTTCTTAAATCTCATGGAATACATTCCACTGAGCAAATCTAAACGGGCTCAGATTCCTGTCCCTGCTGTTTTAACAAACATTGTTCTTTCGGGAAGATTTTTGAAGATTAAATTGCTCACTTGCGTTTGCTGAGTTGATAGCGGTATCCAAACTCTAGTCCTAACCTCTTACCCATTTCTTCTCCAATTTCTCCATAGGGCCTACTTTGCTGTTAATCTAGGTTGCATGCATTCTGTAGAAGGGACACATTGTTGTCTACAAGGTGTAGAGTAGAGTTTCAATGAAATTTTCTGATTAATCCAGGAAATGCTTTTTTTAAAAATTTTCTCCAGAATACAAGAGCAGTCATGTGCCATGTAAGTGAAATAAAATAATCACATTGAAAATCCAGATCCAGGAAAATCTACACTTTCCTTCAGTTCTTTGATCTGAGAGGCAATGCTTCCAAAGGCTTTCAGCCCAAAGGAGTGTATTTATCTTCTGGGAGAGCATATATCCTTTTGGAACTTCTGTGGAAGGTGTCTATATGTTTACTCTTACGTTGAGCATCATTCCAGTTTTCACTGAAAAGTCTTGTGACAGCAGACAGTTGGCCATCTTAGTTTTGCAGAATAACTTCTGTTTTTTACAACCCAGTTGGATTTAATAAAGAGAAGAGCTTGGTAGGATATAGTATAAGGAACCATTTTCTCACTGAGTATTGCAATGAGGGGTTGCCTTATGAAATGGTAAGGCTAGTGGCATTGGGAATCATTACCTGCTTTGGATTTGCAAGAAAAGATTTCTATTTTGTAAGAAAGATTGGATTTTACTACCTTTAAGTGGTTTCCTAAGCCTGAAGTTTAAAAATTCTCCAGTAGCTCCAAAACAGAAGAAACATTACGGCTACAAGTGGACATCTAAAAATCTTAACTGTTGGTAGTTTTATGTGTCCTGTACAAGTTCTGTAGTTTTTTAAAAAAATGTGGCATGTGTGTGTTCACGTGTGTATGCATGTGTGTGTGTGTGTGTGTGTGTGTGTGTGTTATGTGTGTATATGACAATGTGTGTGCATGCAGAAGCTGGACATTGATGCTCACTGTCTTGCTCTAATACTCTCCAGCTTTGTTTTTGAAACAGAGCCTCTCACTGAACCCAGATCTCATCATTTCTGTGGGACTGGCTGGCCCACTGTGAACCCTTGGATGTGCCTGACTCTGCATCCCAATTGTAGGGTACAGATGCTTTCTATCATGACTGGCTTTTACAAAGGTTCTGGGGAGCCAAACTCAACTACCTGTGCTTATTCAGTAAACTCTACCCACACAGCTGTCTTCCCAGTTCTGCTCTGAAGTTTATTTTAAAGCCTGGTCTTGTGTCTTGCCTAGACTTCTCCTGTACAGTTTATACAGTACCTTCCTACTTTGTATGGTCTTCTTGGCCCTTGATTCACTCTTGTGGTTTTCAAATACTTCCCAATGGTAGGCTCCCTGAGCTCATCATCAGAATATGAAGCTTATTGATGCCTTCACCCTTCTCCACTGGAATCATGCTTCCTCCTTGTAGTTTGATGTTCTCCAGCCTGTGTCTACCCTAGTACTTATATACACTTTACAGATGTGTCAAGAGAGAGCTCAAGATGCTGAGAGGGGAGATTTTCCAGAATTACAATGAGATCATGTGGCACAGCCAAGAATAAAAAGTCAAAAATCTGGCTCTATGTTCTGTTCCTAATGACTAGACACCACTCCCTCCTTAGAGCATATTTGTTCTTAATGTCTTAAAGGGGCATGGATTGCTAGTTGGCTTATAAAACCAAGAAATGCCCTCCTTTTGGGTAAAGGCAGAACCTTCCTTGCTGCGACATTGAGTCTTGATTCTTTTAACCCTCCCCAGTGTATAAAGTATCTTTATATCCTCATCTCTCTCTCTACTTTTCCTTGGTAAGACATTCCTGAGTTCTGTAGGTTGAAGTGTATTGTGATAATAATTGTTTAAGAAAGATAAAATTTCCAACAGTATAAAATGTGTCTAAGTGCTGGGTGGTGATGGCACTGGCCTTATAATCTTCACACTAGGAGGCAGAGGCCAGCCTGGTCTACAGAGTGAGCTCCAGGACAGCCAGAGTTACACAGAGAAACCCTATCTCAAACAAACAAACAAACAAACAAACAAACAAACAAACAAACAAGTCTATTTAAGTGATGGACTCTACAGTGGGATAATCTTTGAAGTTTATGTCTCCTTGTTGCCTCCCTTGAGATCTCAGAGAAGAGGGCTTTCAAACAAAAACATTGTTGTTCTTTCTGTGTCCAAGCTAGCTTGCCTTCCCTGAATTTTCAGAGATGCCTCTTGATTTTTCTGCTTAGACCTGTATGTGAGTCCATGAGAGCATGTTCAAAGGAGTATCAAAGATTTATTAGGATACACGCACAGATACATAACAAGATAGATAGCCACCATTCTGCTGGGGGTGAATGAATGGAACTATCAGGTTGATATCTGACCAGAGAGAGAGAGAGAGAGAGAGAGAGAGAGAGAGAGAGAGAGAGAGAGAGAGAGAGAGAGAACACACGAGTGACAGCCCTTTTAAGAGCAGAGCCCTTTTAATTAGCAGGCAAGAAGCAGTGCCTCTATCAGGCCAGAAAGCCCAAGGTCATGGATGGAGCGAATACCCACTATACTTCCTACTTTTGTCTAAATAAGAAGGTTCTACATGCAATACAAAACTATACACAGTAAGAAAAATTATTAAGTACTGTTCAGGAGAAAGAAAGGACAATAGCTAACACACACACACGCACACACACAATGAAACCACAGTCAACAAGAATAACATCAAGCAAGAATCATGTACTAAATATAGATAATTAGCAAACAACAGAGATTATTCTGAGAGCTGTTCTATCCTAAAGGGTCTAAGTCTTGAACTTGACGTACCTTAGCTAAGATGTGAGAGGACAGTAACTGTGACTCTCTAGTCTTCAACCTCATCAAAGACCTGAGAAGAAAAATGATATTACCCGAGCAAGCAGGAAGTACGAGCAAACGACTTCCGAAAGATGCAAGAGATGACAGAAACAGCTGGCCACCTGGTAGTCACCCAAAGTCTCTCTGCAACGTTGGAGCAACCAGCTTTGGCTATTGGCCTAGAATACCTTTAATTCAACCCTTCTTATGTTTCTTTCTGACCTTTGTCCTTTTCACTCCAGATGGTCATGCCATTGTACAGCTTATTTCCTAAGCATTTAGGGAATATCTACTACATTCTGTGGATTATGCTGGTTTGAGAAAGTAAAATAAGTTATGTACTTGTTTCTCCAGAGGCTAAAAACACAAAACAAAAGGCACCATGACTTTCTTAGGAGAAGCAGAGGGAAGGTGCTGGTTACTCAGTCCTTGAGCTGCTGGGCCTTTGACACATTTGGTGAAAGATACATAACTCCAGGAGTGAAGTCACGCCTAACTCTTACTTTCCAGTTTCAGGGATAAATGATTTATTTAGAGAACTGATTTATTTTTAGAATTGAAACAGCATGACCTTTTATCATTGAGACGGTGATTTCCTTTCTTTTCTGGCTCCCAGTAGTCACATGGTTCAGAGCTAGAGAGATGGCTTAACGGTAAAGAGCACTGGGTGTTCTTCGAGAGGATCTGGATTCAATTCACAGGACCTACACGGTGGCTCACAACTGTCTGTGACTCCAGTTGCTGGGGATCTGATACCTTCTTCTGGCCTCTGCAGACAGTGCACCCATGTGGTACACGTACACACATGCAGACAAAACACCCCCACATAGAAAAGAATAAAAATGAAAGAAGTCACATAGTTCATCTGCTCCATGCTATCATTGTGCTCCATCAACTGGACGCTGAAAGCAATGTGTGTGTATGTATTCAACTCTGTAACGTGCAGCCCACACTAAAGATGTTTTTCTCTCATAACTTTGTTTTCACTTTGTGACCTTATGACAACGAAAATAGAATTTCACAAACAATTATTCCTAATGTAGTTCTTTCTACTACTTTATTCTCTTTCATTTCATTCCATTCTGTTCTACTTTTTGAAGTGGTGTTTATAAGCCATGGAATAGGTTTTAAGTCTTTCCTCGAGTTCCCCTACAAATTTGAGAACTGTTGATACAATTTTTTTCATTGAATATTTCCAAACACAGACGACTCAGGCTTCTCAAGGCAGGTCATACAATCACTGTGGGAATCAGGGGTCCTCTTTCATGTCAGCTCCATCCTGCCCCGTGACACATTCTGCCTAGGGTCTTGTGGTTCTAGATGCTATCATCTGTCTTATTCTTGATTTCTTATTTGCAGAGAAGTTTCCCTTTGAAAACTACTTACCCACGTATGGTTGATTATGCCCCACCCTCAAGAGGCTTGTGGCCAGACTTCAATAGCTGAAATGAAGTTAGGCCAGAGCAATTAGAAATGTACCCTGAAGCATCGATTCATTTTAAGAAAAGAGTTGCCTTTCTAAAATGTGCTCAACTGAACTCAACAAATGCCCCAATTCCCCATTTCACGTTGGCAATGGAAAATCTGGCCAAGATTCTGCTCCATATTGATTTTGCTCAAAGGTGGCAAGTGACAACACAGTCATTACATAAATGACATGAGAAAACAGCTTACTTTCCCTATGGTATTTAGCACACTCCACAGATGGCAACGACCTAATTCAGTCCAAAGAAGAAACAAGTGAAATCATTCACTCATTTACTTTCATTGGGCAGAGGCACTGGGGCTCTGTCTATACTCCTTGAAGAAAAAAACAAACTACTTCCTGAAACCGCCAAACACGGGTAATTTCATGACAACAGAGTTCCAGTCAGCTCTTGTTTTCTTAAATGAGTATTATTGAAAGATTAGCCTTCTGTTTATGGTTATATTGCCAAGTATCCAAAGCAAAACTCTCTCCTTCATTCTGAGTTAATCGAACTGAAGTGGACATGGCATTACCAAGGCTCTGGACCTATGAGGTCACAAGAATTACTTTATTTGCACCACTTAGGATTGACAGTTTTTGAAAGAAGTTAGCATGAATTGATAAAGATTGCTTGTCCCAAGATGCATTGGTGGAGATCTGGTTCAGAAAGAATTTTTTATAACTGCATTCTATAATGACAAAGATTGATTGTTGTGTGGTAGGTGTGGGGCTCCCTGGCATGATGGCAGAGCCCAGTGCTGGGACTGATCTAGAACATCCATTCTCTATGTAAATTTAAAGTGCCAGTCATTGAAGGATAGTCTTAGGAAGGTTATCAACACTGAGAGAGAATTCCTTAAGATATGTTGGCACACTTCTGGAGTTGGAGTCTATAAAACTTTGAGAGAAAACCTGGATATTTAACCAGACTCATGAAGATGAGCTAAATTAAGAATTGGTGAATAATTTCTGATTACTTGTTTTGATGTTGACAGAGCCCTTTGATCTTTTAAGGTGGTTTTATTTTTAAGACAGTTTCACTTAGCAAACAGCGAGAAAATAAATAACATCCCACAAGCAACTTCTTCTTCTTCTTCTTCTTCTTCTTCTTCTTCTTCTTCTTCTTCTTCTTCTTCTTCTTCTTCTTCTTCTTCTTCTCTTCCCATCCAGTCTTGAACAGGTGTGTGTCTTCTGCTTTCATTTTTTGTTATCCAGTTTTTGCCTGGTGTCTTACATTTGTTTTTTTAACTTAGAATTTAGGCAGTTGCACTTGGACCCTTATCAAATTCTTTGCTAAGGTTTAAGTCCTTTGATAATAGAAAGACAAGAACAAGTGTGTAAGCCACTGTGTTTAATTGTGGTTGTTTGTATGTGCTTGACTGGGAGGTTATTTACAGGAGTGTGACAGCTTATTGCGTTAGTGGCTACACCGCTAAAGATAGTGGCATGCCTTCTCCCAGCAATCACTGACTGTCAATGGTCCCTCAGGAAGGGGCAGGTGCTCACGAGCCCCTCCTCCTTCCTTTATGAAATGTGGATGGGCCTAACCTTGCACAGGCTTTGCACAAGTTACAGCCACTCCACAAGTACAATTATCTGTGACATGTAGAGGAAACTTATGCCTGTAGGCTACCCGTTCATCTCCCACTTCTTATACCCTTGCCAGCCCCTCTTCACAATGTTCCCTGATCACTGGAGAGATGATTTGTCTCCATTAGGAGAGGGAGAATGCCACTGTTTCCTATTCTTAACACTGACCAGTTGTGGGTCTCTGCATTGACTGCCACCCACTGCAATAGGAAGGTTGTTTTTGACAAAGACAGAGTGGAATACTTGCCTATAGATATAACCATTGGTATTTAGAAGACACATGTATTGGCCACATGTTAGCTTAGAGAGGCAATAAAATTAGCTTCCTCCAGAGCCCATGAACTCAACTCTCTAGGCATCAGCTCTTGCCAGGTTTACAAGTACAAGACATGAGTTTTCTCCTGTGAGGTGGATCTTGGATCCAGTCGGAAAGCATTGGTTACCCACCTACAGTGGTCAGATAGTCACAGCTCAGTTAAACCAAAATGGATAGTTTATCTTGGATGTGCCCAGAGATAAAGTAGTTTAGAGGAGCCTTTTCAGGCGTGCTCAGTGGTTTGTCTCTTAGGTAATGCTAGAGTTCATTCCATTGACAATGTTAACTAACACCACCATAATCCTTATTTAAAGGTGACATGATTGTTTATGTAGAATCCAAAGGAATCCACCTAGAAACTCCTAGAACTAAGTTAATAATGTCACCAGATATAAGGTAGACATATAAAAATTAACTGTATTTTAAACATAGTGATGCTACATGGCAATGAAATTAATAGTATAATACCTTTTCCAATTTCTATAAAGAATATTTAGGTATAAATCTACCAAAATGCGAACGAGACGTATAGACTGAAAAGTACAAATTTATGACGAAATAAAGGAAAGAAATAAGTAAGTGGAACACTTTACAGCAATCCTGGGAAACAGATGGCAGCTCTTAAGAACCTTTCCATGCTGGGACCAGCAGGATGGATCAATGGGCTAAGGTGCCTGCTGCAAAGACTAACGAGTTCAATCCCCAGGGAGAGCTGACTTGCATAAGCCATCCTCCTCCTTCTCTGTGTGTTTTGGCATGTCTCTACCTTGTAACACAAATACATGATGTACATATGTGTGTGTGTGTGTGTGTGTGTGTGTGTGTATGCAACGAACATGTGATCCAGCAATTGCATTCCTTGACATTTATTCCAGAGAAATGAAAACCTACTCATCACACAAAACCCTGTATCTCAATGTTTGCAGCAGCACTAAGTGAGTAAATGGTTAAACAGATTATGGTACATCACAGAATAGGGTACCATTCAGTGTAAAAACGAACAAAGCAAGGTGTGCCGCTGCCCCAATGCATCTGCAGAGGACAGTGCTGAGCAGAAGGGATAGCTGCGCAGTTTTGGCACTGTAACTCTACACATCTGTGTAGTCGCAGAGTGATGAAGATGGAGAACAATCCAGATGACTTCCATCGCAGAATTTGATGACAGTGTAACGGATGTCACAATGCAAAGTCAGTGTATGACTAACCAGTCAGTGTCCTGGTTATCTGTGATCCTGTACTACAGTTTTTAAGGACGCTGCACTCACTCGTGAGAAACTGGGCAAAGGGAGTTAGTAGTTTGCATTATAGAGTGTGTTATACCTGATATCCATGGGCTCGGGAAGGTGAGAGGAAGGGAGGAAGATAGCAAAGCAAGGAAAAAATTGAGGGAGGTATGGAGGGATAGAGGGAGAGGAGAGGAGAGAGAGAGGGGGGAGGGAGAGGGAGGGAGAGGGAGACAGAGAGGGAGAGAGAGAGGGGACACTATGGAAAAAAAGGAAGGAAGGTAAAGAGAATGGGCCCTTGCTAGCAGAATATACTACAGAACTATCTAGGTCTTTCTTTTAGAGACAGATACATTTGTTTAAGCAAACTAGCGTGAAGCCTTCAAAGCCACAGGGAAGTCCTGTCTTCAAAAAGGAAGGAAGGTAAAGAGAATGGGCCCTTGCTAGCAGAATATACTACAGAACTATCTATGTCTTTCTTTTAGAGACAGATACATTTGTTTAAGCAAACTAGCGTGAAGCCTTCAAAGCCACAGGGAAGTCCTGTCTTCAAAAAGCCAAAAAAGAAAGAAAGAAAACACCCAAAACACAAGATAACAAAACAAAACAAAAATACTAGTGTGGTGATATATTGTTTATGATTTAATAGAGCTTGCATTAGGATCATAATGCAAAGCTAGCCACACTACTTAGCCATAGAGGCCAGGCAGTCGTGGTACACACCTTTAATCTTAGGATCCAGGAGACCAAGGCAGATGTATCTCTGAGAGTTCAAGACCACCCTGGGCTACATGAGATTGAATCAGTCTAAAAGAGTAACAGAGCTCACACATTTAATCCCAGCACTAGAGAGGTATATAAGGAAGAAGCAAAGGGTCTCATGTGAGATTCAGTTTCCAGTCACAGGGAAGACAGGATCTCCAATTCAGCCTTGGTAGAGAAAAGAGCCACTGGCTGGCTGCTTTGCTTTTCTGATCTTCCAGGCAAGCTTTATTAAATAATAATAAACAATATGTTACCACAAACTAGGTCTTAGACTTTGAAGACAACATGCTCTTATAGTCATTCAGAGACGCAGAAGGACATGGTTGTGTGTATATGAGGCACATTAACCCTGAAGCATCCTGTGTATCCTTTCTCCATCACACACTTGGAAAGGAGGAACCATAGCCTGCTCAATTCACATACTCCCCTCTGCCCTCTTTTCTTTCATCCACCTAACACACAGGCTAAATCCAGCCTCTGAACACAACAAACCCTTCCTTCCTTCCTTCCTTCCTTCCTTCCTTCCTTCCTTCCTTCCTTCTTTCCTTTCTTCCTTCCTTCCTTTTTTCCTTTCCTTCCCTCCTTCCTTTCTTCCTTTCTTCCTTCCTTCCTTCCTTCCTTCCTTCCTTCCTTCCTTCCTTCCTTCCTTCCTTCTTCCTCATATTTTACATATCGATCTCAATTCCCTCTCCCCCTCCCTCTCTTCCTCCCTTCTTCCCTCCCATGCCTCCCAACCATCCTCCTCTTATATTGGATGGAAACACAACACAGTCACTGTATCAACCACAAACATTCCTGATGCAGCTATTTTTCTGACCTTAATGTTGGTGATTTCCTGCCAGGAGCTCGGGCTCTTAGTGGCCTGACGTGCTCTAGGCTGCATATTCTGGGGAGGCTTTTTCAGTTCACATCTTTGTTTGGGTTCTTCTCTTCATCCCTGTGATCTCAAACACTATTCATTGTTCACTATTGACACTAAAGAATATCCCTTCCAAGAAGTCTTCCATGCTAAGATACTAATTAAATTTATTTTGTTTCAATCGATCCATTGAAGAAACAAAAATTGTGCACATTAATGAAACCCAATGAATACACACACACACACACACACACACACACACACACACACACACACACTGCCCAGTAGGGTGATTCTCTTTCTGCTGCCTCTGGATCTAGAACTCTTAGCTCCTTCTTTGACACCATGTCTGCCTGCATGCTGCCATGCTTCCTGCATTGATGATAATGGACTAAACCTCTGAACTATAAGCCAGCCCCAATTAGATGTTTTCTTTGTAAGAGTTGCTGTAGTCATGTTGTCTTTTCACAGCAATAAAACCATAACTAAGACAGAGGTCTCACTGGGGGAACAAAACACTCTTAAGGGTGAGTTCCATGCCCAGCAGTAGATGGCCAACAGAAATGAACTCAATGGCATCTTTGGAGGCTCCTTGTCTCATAAGTTGTGTCAGGGATTTTTTTTCTTATAGGTTTATTTTTTCATTTTATTGTGTTAATATGGAATTTCTGTGAGTGTCTCTGTAATTTATATGTATTTCTTATGCTTTTTCTTTTGCTCTATTCTGTCTGGTTTTATCTTATTTTATTATTACTCTTTAGATGCCTGTTTGTTTCCTAAAGAGAGACAGAAAGGGTATGGATCCAGATGGGAGGGAAAGAGAAGAGGAATTGGAGGAGTTGGGAGAGCGGAAAGTGTAATCAGAATTTATTATATGAAAAAGATCTATTTTATTTTTTCAATTGGTGGATTTCTTATTCAGAAATGTATTAGTCAAGGAGTTCTCAATATTTGTAAGTTGAAAAAGTATTTATTTGTTTCATAAAATTCCAACAGAATATTAAATATTCTTTTCATGCATGAGCCTACAATGAAGGAAGGTATTATGTGTTAGTTATGACTGAACTGAGAACACTCAGTCAGTAAGAAATGGCACATGACATTCAAATGCAGACTTAGAAGATTTTATATCCCATACTGCTGTCATGTGGAGAACGGATCATCTTCCCACCTCTGTTCATAAAACTACATCCTTATCTAAGTAGAGCTTGTGTGCTATAAAGACAACAGAGGTTGCTAGCCCCTCTCTGTAGAGACATCTGCTGGGGTCAGCATCCTTTACTTGGTACCCATGAAGCAGCCACTTCTGCATCTCCTTTTGGCTCACAGGATTCTCTCTATGGCAACCATATCTTCCCAGCTTCTATTTTCCCTTTAGTTACTCATTTTGTTACTCTTGTAGGGATCTGTAATCCCTGAAAGTTAATATCCTTTCTTCTCAGGGCCTTCTGACATAGAATATTTAAAATCTTGTCTTGGGTCTACAATTCCTCTGATATATCAGGTTATATATATCAGGTTAAGTGTCACATCTTTGGAGAAATTGGTAACATTCCCAGAGCATAAAAGGCAATAGACACTAACATTCCAATTTCAAACTCAATTTCAGGAACCGTGTTCTTGGTGCCAGCTTCAATAAGGGATAAGGGCTAGAGTTCTTCTTAAAGGATCTTGTACCACCACCTCTCTTGTCGAAATCCCATTGTCTCTATTATTCCCTCTTCCAGTTTGGTCAAGCCTAATCTTGTCACCAAGACTGGGAAACATGGATGAATTGCACAATTTGCTTTGGTCACTTTCCCTAAGCAGCTAAGGTTCAGGACTTGATTTTGAAAGTGTGACAGTTAAAAACTAGGGTTGATTGCTCATTTTTGTATTGCTTTAATGCTTTTATTTTTCTTCTTGTTTATACTCCATTTACTTTTCTGAAGACAAAAAAAACTTCTGTTTTTAAACAAACAAACTGGGCTAAAGGTGTCAATCTCCACCAACATATATCAGTTCTCTTTGGAGAAATAGTCAAATCCTCTCTTCTGGTTTTGTGAAAGGTAACGCACATCAAAGCTACCTGGGCCATATTCCATGCAATAGCACATCTGAACTCTGATGCCCAGCCGTAACTTACCTCTAATTGTCCAAGCTCATTTCATACTAACTGTCCTGAGGGACATTATTTTCCTCTCAACTTCCATAGGATCAACTATTTCGGGGCTCCATAAGAGTGATATTATGAGATGGGTTTGTAAATTTCAAAAAGAAATGATTAAAAAATTAATTAATTTTACATCCTGGCTGGTTTATTCTCCCTCCTTTCCTCCCAGTCCCTCCCCATACTGCCTCTCTGTCTCTACCCACAATGCACTCTTCCTCCATTTCTGTTTAGTAAAGGACAGGTCTCTCATAGTTATCAACAAAACACGGCACATGCAGTTGCCGTGAGACTAAGCACCTCTCCATGTTTTAACGTTGGATGGAGCAACCCGATATGAGGTGCAGGGGCCCAAAAGCCTGCAAAAGAGTCAGAGGCAGAGCCTATTCCCACCATTAGGAGTCCCACAAGAAGACCAAGCGACACAACTGTAACATGCGCAGAGAGCTTGGTCAGTCCCACTTATGCTCTCTAGCTGTTGTTTCAGCCTCTGAGTCCCCGTGAGCCCGGGTGAGTTGATTCTGTGAGTTTCCTTGTGGTGTCCTTGACCCCTCTCCTGTAGGATTCACTAAACCCTGCTTAATGATTGGCTGTGGCTCTGCTTCTGTTTCCATCAGTTGCTGGATAATGTTTCTCTGATGACAGTTGGGCTAGGCATCATCTATGAGTGTAGCAAAAGAATGTCCTTAGGCATCATTACTTTGATATGTATTTTTTGTTCTCCAGTCCTGTTTGGTTTTATTCTATGCCTCTGGGTCATGCAGCCTATGGGTCCTGGTGATTCAGGTGGTGTCAGGGGTGGGCTTAGTCTCCTACATGGGTTTTGGGCTAGACCAGTCATTGGTGGGCCCCTCATTTGGTGTCCTCAATCTCTAGGCCACCCTTACCCCAGCACATACCATAGACAGGACAGACTGTAGGTTGAAAGTTCGGTGGTTGTGTTGATGTCCCAATCTCGCCTCCACTTGAAGTCTTTCCTGATCACAGGAAATGGCCAGTTCAGGCTACACACATACAATCTGCTGTTGCTGAGAGTCTTATCTGGGGTCATCCTTGTAGATTACTGGGAGATTGCACCAGGTCTCTGCTGGTGCAACCCCTTTCCAGTAGTTTCTTTGAGTACTCCCGCTTCCCCCTCCAAAGTGATCACTTATGTTATGAGATGGGTTTTTGTCTTTCTATTCTTGTATCATAAAGGTTTCCAGTCCCATCACTCTTGTCACAGATTCCTTTTTGGATGTATAGTATTCAGTTATGTCTATGTGCCACACTATTCTCTTTTTGGATGTATAATATTCAGTTATGTCTATGTGCCACACTATTCTCTTTTTGGATGTATAATATTCAGTTATGTCTATGTACCACACTTGCTGTATCTTTCATCCATTGAGGGTAACTTGGTTTGTTTCCATTTCTGGGCTGTTGTGACTAGTTCTATGATGAATATGCAAATGCATCTGTCTTTGATAAACTCATTTCCTTTGGACATACATTTTACAGTTAATACTTCTATTATTGGCATCTTTGTAGGAGAACTTTCTGGGGACTTTGTCTTTACTATTGTAAGCCATTTGGGGCATTTGGGTCTGTGTCCCAGGCTTTCTCACAGACACTAGTATGGAGTGATGTGAAAACAGAAACTTATACATGTTCCTGGATACAGAAAAGAAGTAATTAGAATGCCCAGGCTGTTGATGGGGATGCTGTGGATACTGAGACAGACAGTGAGGTAGAAGAGCATATAATAGTGGGCAAGAGCAGCAGGAGCAAGGATAACATGTTGCCAGTGATGCTGCCTGGCATTGTTGCTTACCACAGCCAGTCCCACTGAAAATCACATATCAGACTTTGTAGGAAGGCCAAGATAGTAGAAACTAAAGCCAAGCTCCAAGAAATGCTTCACTTGAAACATTGTTTACTTTTGGCATTAGGAGTTCAAGAGAAGCAAGTACAGGCAGGAAAGCAATGACCTAATATCTTTGCAGAAAGAGAGGCTTTGCAAAGTGTGCCTTTCTTACTAATCCTCAGGGGAAATGAGGTTTATTTATGGTGTCAGAAGAGAACAAGGCATTAATGGTAAAAGATTTTATATGACTGTGTTTCTAGGGAAATCATTTGTTTACAAATCTGACTCAATCAAACCCAAAGTTATTTAATAGAGTACAGATTTGAATACCACCTGATTTTTCACCCAATTTTAAAACTAGAGGAAGTAATTACGATGGAGCATATACACTGATGTAAAAAGATGGAGACTACGGGTTTTACCCAGATAAAAATCTTATAATTAGTCCATCCTTAGTCCGAGAACAGAACGGGACAGTTCATCACATTTCTTCTATTCCCAGCTTGATCAAGATTTCATGGTGATGGCACCAGCCACAGCTGCTTAGTTGTTTTGCTTGCTGATTCAGAGTAAGTCTTCAGACCAAGAGAAGACCATGGAAGTTAGACTGAACTACATTTGCATGGAAAGGATAGTGATTAGTTTTAGCTTTTTCTTCCTTTATAAAATGATGTCTTACATGTGGATCCAAAAATGCTCTAATTTTTGTTTTGTTTTGTTTTTAGACAGGGTTTTGCCATGTAACTCATGATGGCTGAGTACCTGTAACCATCCTGCCTCAGATTCTTTAGTGTGTGTGCTGTCATACCTGGCTAACTTAATACTTTTCAAAATGTTTTTGAGTTCATTATATTTGATTCTAGTTAAAATAATTTGTGAGTCATGTGGAGATTATTATTTATATTTATGATGTTTTTATACATTCTATCTTCATTGTATAAAATGCTATGTTTCATTATGAACTCTTCATACATTATCATTTACTTTGCTCATATTTATCCCCAATTAGGTCCACTATCTCCTTCCAGCTATCTGGTTCCTTTCTTCCTCAGTAGTTATTCTGATACCTACTGAACATATATAAAAATATACACTTCACACTTGAGAGACAACAAGTAATACTTGTTTTCCATGTATAGCTTAATTTTGAACTCTATCAGTATTCCTCCAGGAAGAATTATGATTTTTTTTTTAACCTAAGAGCATACAACAGGCTTTCCAGTATAAAACTGCAAAGCCACTAAACATAGTTTCCTTTACAAAGAGAATGATGCCCAGGTTTGTTTGGTTTTAGTTTTCAATTTATTATTATGGGACTTAAAAAAAAAATCTCTGTGCTTTGGAAGCCTGTAATTCAGCCAGAAAAGGAATGTGTCTACAGTTGTGAACAATGCAGGCATGGTTTTACAGTGATTAAGCTATACATAGAAAAACAAAACTTAATTGATAACACTATTTTTGATTTTAGCCTCATTCAGGATATGAGCAGAACGTGTATAAAGTCATTTTCAGCATGTGACAAAAATGGCCACTCTAATTTCCGGCAGAAACCTCTAGCATAGGTTTTCCTGTCCAAAGTCTGGTCTCCCATCGTCCACTGGAATCATCCCGTATGCTCTGAGCATGCCATGGTAGGATGTCTGTTGCCTTGTCTCCAAACCCACTGTCCCTCTTACCAACCTTTTTGAAGACCTAATTACAGCCATGTGGTTGGGGTTATCATTGCAGTGACTGTATTTTTGGCATACATTTTCTGCATTACTTTTGGGTCAATGTGATCAAAATACCTTACAAAAGCACCTTAGGGCAAGAAAAGTTTATTTTAGTTCTGGATATGAGAGAAATTTCAGATGATCGCGGAGGGGAAGGCAAGGTGGTCCATTGCAGCAGGAGCTTATGGTGTGTGTAGACTGTTCACAACGTGGTGGACCAAGGGGTGGAGGAAGTGCTCAAAGGAATACTATAACTTCCCAGAGCATATTAGACAGGGTCCACCTCCTAAAGGTCCTGTAGTCTTCCAAAACAGTGCCTCCACCTAAGGGGGGAGAGAGAGGGGGGGAGGGGGAGGGAGGGGGAGGAAGGGAGGGACAGAGGGAGAGAGAGAGGGAGAGAGAGAGAGAGAAGGAGAGAGAGGGAGGGAGGGGGAGGAAGGGAGGGAGAGAGGGAGAGAGAGGGAGAGAGAGAGAGAGAGAGAGGGAGAGGGAGAGGGGGAGAGGGAGAGGGGGAGGGAGGGGGAGGGGGAGGAAGGGAGGGAGAGAGGGAGGGGGAAGGGGAGGGGGAGGGAGGGAGGGTGGGAGGGGGAAGAAGGGAGGGAGAGAGGGAGAGAGAGAGAGAGAGAGAGAGAGAGAGAGAGAGAGAGAGAGAGAGAGAGAGAGAGAGAGAGAGAGAGAGAGAGAGAGAGAGAGAGAGAGAGAGAGAGAGAGTCCAATGTTGTTAACTACTTTTGGGTACTGGACCTGCCCTGGAGTATGGTTGATATACACAGTGACACTCCACTGAAGAAATTTGACTTTCTCTTTCCCAGCAGATATGCATGCTCATTCCTTCTTGGTTAGGGGGTGGGACTTTGTGCCCACTTCCTCTTTGCCATGCTGGGATATTGCCTGGTTTGAAGTTGTGCAGGTCTTCTTGCAAATGCTGAAGCAGTCTCTCGAGTTCATGTGTCCCAACCCTGTTGTGTCTGGAAGATGCTGTTTGTTTGGAGTTGTCTACTCCCCCGTACAGTCCTTTCAGCCTGTCTTTCCCACAGGCCCCTGAACCTTGAGAGAAGGGCTGTGATGAAGATGTCCTCCTTAGCGTTGACCGTGACATAGTCCTTCACTTGGCACATTGTTCAGTTGTGGGTTTCTGCGTTAATTACCATCTGCCGCAAGAAGGTCTGATGACAATTAAGTGATCTTCTAACTTCACACTGTGGCAGTAGACTAGAGTGCCTAAGTCTTTATACCCCTCAGCCTTAGATGTTCTCAGGTTTCTTCAGTTTTGCAGAACATAAATGTGTAATACTAGAATCTCATTATTCTTTTAATTTGCATTTACTTAACTATTAGAGCTTAGGAGGCTTTCCATAGTTGTATTGATCTTTCATTTCCTAAAGAAAAAATGACTCTGTCCAGTTTTCTGTTTCATTGGTCACCCCATAACTTTATATTCACCCTGTACAGACTGAGGACGTTAACTTTCTATCATATATGCTGAATGGTTCATGTTGCCTTATGACTTGTTCATGATGTCACTAAAGGATTTTGAGCAAAGCAGATTGTATTGTAATCAGGCTATGTTATGTTTTTGAAAATTTATTCTGCAATCATATGATGGTCCAATTGAAAGAAACAAAACTGGCATCTATCTGGGCAGCTACTGGAAGTCTAGTTGAAATTATTCTGCCAGGAAAAGAATGTAAGGGTATGTATTAAGTTTATAGCAGTGAAGGAGGAACAGAAAAATCTGTATGATGTACTGACTGGTGTTGCAAGGGGACTTGATGTCGACTTTCAGGTTACTGAGTCAGTAACAACAGGAGGGTGTTGGTGGCACTTTCTGAGGAATGCAGTGGGCAAGATAGTGTGTCTGGGAGCTGTCAGCACTGAGGTGTGGGTGATTGGATTTTGTGGTGCTCAGGTAGTGACCAACATCAAACAAGTAGTTAAGGAAACTTCTCTGAGGAACATAGAGGTGTGAGCAGGCAGCCCATGGCCACCCAAATTTAAGGGTCCATCTAGAAGAGGTGCTGATAGCAGAGACTTCCTTTTTCTTTTTGAGATTATAATTATAGTATTTTGTTCTTCTCTTTTTTCCCAACAAATCCTTTGCTCTTTCAAATTTATGACCTCTTTTTTTCATTAATTGTTACCATATATATATGTATACATATACATACATATATATATACATACATATATATATATATATATATATATATATAAAATAACATATATATCAATGTTCCTTAATATAACCTTCCCAGTCTGTATGTTACATGTATGGATGCTTTCAGGGTTGATCATTTGGTATCAGGTACTCAGTTGAAGTGCTCTTTCTCGTAGAAGACTATTTCTCCCATTCTCAGAAATGCTTAGTTGCCTTAGTTCTTTGTGTGGGGTTTAAGCCTTGTAATCTCTCCAAACACTTTGACATATGTCTCGATGTCATCTTTGTTCAGCTCATGTTTAGACAGCAATGTTAGTCAGACTTTAGGGGTGTAGTCTCTGATATTATTAGGAGACACAATCTTACAGCCCATTCCCCGATGCTCTGGCTCTCAGAGTATTTCCTCCCTAGAGACTTTTATTGGCATGATGGTCCAGTGCTTTCGCTCTTCAGCGGCAGAGGGCCCTTCAGCTGCCTGTTCCTTGCCTTGGGTTGGGGTGGCCAATATGCACAAAGGAATATGATGGATATTCATATCTATAGACAGATATACCTTCACTCCTGCAGACAATCATCTCTTATCTTCTTTCTTTCACTGTAGCCTTGGCTGGATCTAGGGTTTCCCTAACTTCTCCCACTGCACATTGCAGGCCTACAGTCTTATTGTAAGAACCCCTTTGCCTCCTGTTCCGAGATTCCAGCTAGGAAACCAACACACCCCCTTGCTTGCTTTCCTCTTCTACTCCATTTTCCACGGGACTCGGGCTTCTTTCTAACCTCTGTTGCAGGGCAACATCTCAGTGAAAGGTGACAGGCTCTCACACTAATTCACCCAGCTAATTTATGCCAAGGCAGTGAAATGGATTCTCCTTCATGAAGTTCCAGCGAATGAGCTCACCCACATTTGGTTTTCAATTTAAAAGACCACTCCAAGATCTGGCCTGTCTTCCAAATACCAGAAAACTGGCTCTTGACCATATGGAAATATTTGTTGTATAAATTAGATTGATATGCAGCAGTTTTAAAAATTACTTCTTCTTAGTTGTTTGCCCAATGGAGGGAAAGATGTTCTAGGTAGCAAAAAAAGAGAGTACACCAGAGTTTGTCTCAGTGGACACTGTCATAGTTTTATAGAAGAAATTGTGTCTGTAGACATGATCTAAGACCCCAACATTTATGGAAGAACAACACACACTATGTAAAACACCTGGTCCCTTAAACAGGAATCTGATACTTTCCCATTTATCCAAATGTGCCTTGGTGATTAACTCATAGGGTTTGGCTCAGCAGCTGTTTGTCTCTTTACTCTGATGCGATGTAAACTTGGCACAAGTCTGGGGCCATCCATAGTTTAAGCTGCCATGGTCAATGAGTCATAACCATTGAATGCTATGCTTGGGAGGAGTTTGGAGACTATCTAGCCCCACCTCTCACTTTTCAGATGAGAAAATTGAGAATAAAAAAATGCCCACAATCATAAGACCATCTGGCATAATTGTGTTTAAAACTTTATATTATCATACGAATATTTCACTATGGTAGCTTTCAAACGAAATTTGTTTTTGTTTCATTTTATGTCTCGTTGACCTCATTTCCTCCACATTTTTTTCTTCTCATGTTCATGTCACATGTACTTTATCCTTTCCCTATTCCTTGACACCTTTTAGTCCTTTCTTGGGTCTACCATATAGTTCCATGGTCTATACACACTCTTACCCCCACTTTTTAATCATATACATGCATACATGAATACACAAAATAAAAACCAGGATACACACAGGAGAGAGAACTTGAGATTTTTATTTTTCTGAGTCTGGATAACCTCATTTAACATATAACTTTCCAGATATATTTATTTATTTGCACATTTCACTTTTCTTCATAGCTGAGTAAAATTACATTTTATATATATGCCATATTTTCATTATCCATTCTTCAGTTCACCAGTTGATAGACATCTAAGAGTGTTATAGCTGTGTCCTGTGGTAGCTAACTTTTTGAGAAACTTCTATATTTGTTTCTATAATGACATGAGCGTCCTCTGCTTGGGCTTCCAGGAGTCCTAGTGTGGTGAAGCTAGTGCGGTTTTCATTGTTATCAAGTGGCAGTGAAGAAGAGTGGCTCAGGGACGGGGTTGCTATGGGTACTACCAATTCTAGCTCTGTTCTTGCCAACACCCAATTTCTCCAAATGAACTTGCAAGTGGACTGACTTGCAAGTGGACTCCTACTCATACTATGTAAATTAAGCCTTAGACAAGGGCTCTGACTTCTCCAAGAAGAAGACCATTTCTGACTCTCCTTTAGATAAATTGGAGTCATTACTGATTTTAACCACGATCAATAAGAATCTGGACTCATGGAAGAATCTAGAAACAATGTTGGTGTGGTTTGTATATATCTTAAATGTGTCCTCCAAAGGTTTATGCACCTGCAACTTGGTTCCCCAGTGAGATCTTATTTAGGTGTTGCAGTTATCAAGAGGTTTGGCTTAATGGGTAATAATTAGGTCCTGGAGACACCATCCCAGGGGGGATTAGTATAGGTTCCATGGGCCTAGACAACCCTGTTAGAATGGATTGTTTTATGGGACCTTGATACCTCGCCTGAATACCTCCCTAGCATGGGTTGGTTGCCCCTTTGCATGTCCTACTGCTGTGGTGCAATCACCAGAATATGTTGGATGTTGCACCATGCTTAAGCTTCCATGTTGTAATAAAAATGCATTTCTTTTTTTATATTAAAGGATCCAATCTTAGGCATTTTGTTATAAAAATGAGAGAAAATGTGAAAGATGAATAAGGAGTGAAGAGAACGATTTAAAAAAGTTGAGAAATCGTTATAATAATATACCAAATATTAGATTATGAAAATGGTGGTCAGACAAAGACATAGCCACTGATAACCTCCACTTATCTCAACTACTTCTTATTCTTGGTCATATTTGCAATATACTTAATACCGATAAAGATTGCCTGAAATACTTCTCCTATATGCAGACTCTACTGATAAGCTGAAGAATATTATTGGCTGGAAATGAAACTGAAATTGTGGCTGTGGAAGTTTTGTATTTCTTACTAGTAAAAAATACATGCAATAGTACAGAAAAAAGTAATGCGTTAACATTTTAGACATATAAATGTACCTTTAAAGTGAAACTCCTTACATCAATGTTAGTCAGAAATTGTTATGACTAGAGGAGATAGAGTAACTTAATCATCTTTGCATATGCACATTTAGGTTGTATAATTAGATTTGTCAACCTAGCTCCACTTGTTATTGCTAGTTTTTTTTTTAATTTATTTGAACTTCAGTTTCTTAATGTAAAATAACATATACTTGAACACTGAGAAGCCTCACATGCAAGGTCAAGTTTGATAAAGACCACTGAAAATCTCTGGTCCAGGCCCTCAATACTGTTCATTTCTTTTCTCCCTAAGGCACACTTCAGAGAGCTCTCAATAGAAACATTTTCAGAAGATGACTAACAGTTATTATTCTGGAGTTTTGAAAGTTTCAGGTCTATTAGACTTAATGGAGATAGTAATATGGGAAAGAAGCCTAGTATTCTCTTCATTTCTGGCTTGAAAATACACACTTGGGCATTTAAAATAATGGAATTCGGATGCTACTTTTCCATTGACTTTGAAAATCTAAGATTGGAATTGTTGTGGCTTCAGGCAGACTTCAAAATTTGATTCCCGACCCTTAGGGAATGACTATTTTCTTATATTTACATCTGTATGGCCAACAGTCTTGTGCATGATCTATATGAGCTGTCTACAGCTCCCATTCGAAGCTGGAGTTTTGTTGTTTATTGGGTAGGATTCTGATTTTTCTTTTTTAGCAAAGGTTCCTTTTTCTCCTGTGTCTAAAGAACCATAAAATTTTATTTGTGAATGTCCACTGCTTTGGAGGCAAACATATATTCCTGCATCCTGGATGTCTCCATCCTGGCAGAAGTTCTTCTTTGGAGTTGGGACCTGGTCACTAAAGTCCCTCTTCAGAAACTCCTATCACCAGCCTGGGGTGAAAACATCTTTTGTCCTCAGTTTTGTCTGGTAGATAGCCATTACAATGGAGGAAATAAAATTAAGCTCACCAAAGAGAATTTCTAAATAAGAAGAGAGGTCCTTTGCTCACCTCAAAAATTGAGCTCTCAGTTTCATGCAAAGAAGAGTAAAGAAGAGTGTAGTAGGTATTAATGTTTATGACTTGTGAAAATCTTGACCTCTCATCTACCCCTCAATATTAGTGATATTAGTAACATTTCTGCCATGGCAGAGTTCTATCAAGTATTAGTTATAAGAATCAAGTTTTAGAATTTGTAATCTAGTCTTCAGACCTTGGCTTCTGTGAAAACCCAGAGAAAGAATGGCAGCTGGGGCTGGGTAAGACAGGGATGCTGTGCCTGTGGAAGGATGCCAAAGTCCCCAATAAAGGGTGTCACATGTGGTCCATGGAGTCAAGGGAAAGCTTCTACTCAACAGGAAAATTAGGTAAACTAGAAACATTGAGGCATCTTTAGACTTAATGTAAGGGGTGTTTTCATGGTCTCTTTCCAAAATAGGTAGCTTAAACTTTGAAGTTTCCAGATGATGTAAAAGAAGCAGAGTAGAAGGCCCCATCTGTTCCTGGTTTAGTATGTAAATTGGGTCCAAGTTCTGAGAAAATTCTTGGTGACTACAAGTGGACCCATAAAACAAGGAGGCACAGGTAGCTTTTAAGAACTGGGTTCCTTCAGTTTCACTGTTGCTGATAGACAACCTTGGAACATTTTTCATCTTCACAGATGCTGCTGCTTCTCAATTGTCAAAATAACTCATGGGATACAAGTTCAATTGTTCTGAGATGGAAAAGTAAATTGGGGTTGGGCTTCTGGCCAAGGGATCTCTTGGGTGAGCTCTTCTATTGTGGAACATGAGTTTGAAGGCCAATGTTTAACAAAGCAGCTACAAAAATTAAACACAGAGATGGTCCCCATGTGTTCAATTCCTGGATGAGGTTTGCAATTATCACATTTTACTTGCTGACTGTAAATGAACAAAAAAAGTATTGTGTTGCCTCTAAACTTAGCCACTTGACATAAGGCTGCTGCTCCGTGTGCTAAATACGGGAGTGTCCGTGTTATTATGTAGGGCAAGGCATTGTCTCGAGAGAAAAGAAAATCTGTTGTTCTCTGTCCCTTGACACAAAGAGAAAACGGGTCTCACCATGGAGTGGTCCTGGCAGGCTGTGCAGATTGAGCCAGAAGCAGCACTGGAAATCACTGATGTGAACTTTCAGGCATGAGTAGTTACGTCTCAAAGAGTGAGGCTGGTCAGTCACTGCTCTGATGTTCATGTTGCCAGCTTTACAGAAAACTTTGCATTTAATTTGTATTATTTGAGAATCCTCATTTCTACTTGGTGCTTTTTCTGCAATTAGAGGGTTCCAACGCCAGATGGCACCTTTGCCATGATCATGAGGTCTGAAGAATGGGACTTCTCACCCACTGTGAGAATGTGTTACGCGATACGGATATAAATGAATAAATATCCTTATACATGTCAAATGTCTGAATATTTACACACATACATGTATATATTTGATACTTTCTAATTTTGAGAAAGTTATATGCCTATCACTTAGTTTCCTTACTTAGAAAATGAGATTAGTGATAGTGCCTATTTCATGGATTTTTTTTTTCTTTTGAGAAATAAGTGAGTTAATATATTTAAGAACTTAGCATAGTTCTTGGTATATGACAATCTTTTATAAACTTTAACTCTTTGTTATTCAATTGCCTTCCTCAAAGCACTTACACTTCTTCCTAGTGTGTGGCTACTGTGTGGGTAAGTATTTAACTCATTCACAAATACAACTGAGAACCCCAACTTGTGTGTTCTATTTGGCATGAGTCCTCTTGGCCTGTGGAGTCCACATAATCTGATGCCAATAAGCATTTTCCTAAAAACTGAAAACTGTGCAGGTGCATGACAGATATTGACCCTGGTTAAACTGAAAGAATGCAAGGAGCCATTCCAGAGCTTTGGTGAACAAGGTCTCTTGGGATGTGTGGATGCAAACTGTGTCTCTGCTCCAATGGATAGCTCCAAAGCCATAGCCACACAGATGGCCTTGATTAAAGCCTGTGGGTCACTAAGCAAAAGGAATAGACAAAAGTAAGAGCAATTTGTGGGGAGGGAAGGGGATGGACAAGGGTAGTAGGGGCGGGAGTGGTCAGCATGCGTCGTGCACATGTGTGAAACGGTCTATGAACAAATTTTAATTAATGAGGAAATCCCATGAAGGTTTTAATCCCTTGCTAGAGAATAGTCCAGTTGTGGCTTCCATGCTGATTGTTTCTTTGTGCAGGAAATCTTGTAGATCACTGTAGTTCCATTTGTCTAATTTTGTTCTTTTGTCCCTTGGGAGTTTGGAGTCTTGACCTTCAAGTTTTCACTTCTACCAGTTTCTTAAAGTCTTACCCCTGTTTTCTTACTGCTTCACAATTTTGTGTGTGGATTTAAGTCTTTCATTAATAGAGCCCGTGTTTTTAACATTTGGCGAGGGATATATGTCTGGCTTCATTTTTCTGCACATCAACCCACAACTTCCCAGCACCGTTTTTGTGAGTTCCTGTCTTTCCATCTGTTATCAGAGATAGGAAAGGGTAGGGAGAGGAGGGTTCAGTAAACTTAGATTGGATTATGTGTTCTATATCTCTATTTGAGAACTATGGTAAATTATTAGATATTTAAAAATAACTAGAAAGTCACCCCACTCAGTGCTGGGAATTGACCCAGGATCTTATACATCTAGGCAAATACTGGACCATTGACTGACTTATTCCCGCAACCTTAGAAAGGCAGGTTCACATGTTCCCACTACAACAAATGATAAACAGCTGAAGTGGTGGTGATGCTAATTTGAGTAAGGCACGTTGCACACTTCGGCCAAATATCACACTGCACTCCCCCCCATGAGCACATAGTTATCAGGTGTCAACTAAAATAAATTCTTCATCACATGACAGAAATACTTTCGCCTTCATATGCTATTTTGTTGTTTGCTCTTCGTACTACAGCATGAGCAACACATGACAGGTGAATGAATTATGAGTGGTGGAGTTTCAGGTGTCAATAATACACCTTGAGGAGGAATGTTCAAGACAAGACGCTTGGATGTCTCCCTCCCAGACCCATGTAAGAGCAAAGGTGCCCTGGTGTGTGTTCCAGGGAAGACATGGTAGGCCCCAGTCTGGCTTCACACTATTCCTCTGCCCAGAGTGATTTTATTATAGGACGGCAAGATTTTCTTCTTAGGCAAGTTTACGAGACATCACTTCCCACTATGACGATTACAAGGGACTTAACAAGTTCAATTTCCTCACCTGTTTTATTCCATCTGGCCTCAAACCTAATTTGCCAAAATGCTGGCGTACTCTCAGATTATCACTGTGAGTGAAAATATGACCCCATGTTTATGCCTATCTTTCCAGATTACTCATTCTGGGTCTTCAGATGAATTTGTATCTTGCTATTTGGGATGTGACAGGAAGTGAGATGCTTCACACATCTAATGAGTGTCTTACTGGAGCTCTTCTTAGCAAGAAAAACAAGTATTCCTGCAAAGAAGTTTTGTAAAATGATGTGCTTACTGATTTTGAGAAGAGGAAACTGATTTTCAGAAATGCATTTTCCCAGAAGGTTGTTTTCCCTAACGTTTACTAGAAACTTAGTCAAGACAAACAAATGAGTAGTCATAGTTTGCACATAAATATCAGAGGATAAATTATTGTGTAAGTTTTTTAAGGAAAATATCTTAATTTTGAGATTGAAATATGAAAGCATATTTTGGTAGAATGAGATTATTTATATCTACACATTTTGATGTTATGTATTTATATGAATGAAACTTAAAATGTTAATCTAACTGATTCAGGAGAAAGATACCAGGTTTTTTTTTTTTTAAAAGACTATGCTATCTCACCTTGTATTGTTTAACCCTAGAAAACTCAATGGTCATGGCAAACGAGCATCAGTGGGTGGCGTTTCCAAGTGTGCGCCTTCCTTCTTGCCACTGAATAAGAGCTACTTAGACTGAGTGTTTTTTTTTTAAAATTGTTTTCTTATACAATACATTCTGACTGCAGCCCCCTCCCTTTTTAGTCCTCCCAGTCCCCCCTCTCCCCTCCCTCAGATCCTTCCATTTCCCTTCAGAAGAGAGCAGGTATCCCAGAGAGATCAACCAAGCACAGCATGTGAAGTTACAGTAAGATCAGACATGAATCCGCACATCAAGATTAGATGAGGCAACCCAGTAGGAGGTTATGGATCCCAAGATTAGGCAAAAGAGTCAGAGACAGCCCCATACCCACTGTTAGGAGCCCCACAAGGAGATAAAACTTCACACCCACTACATGTATGCACAGGACCTAGCTCAGACCCATGCAGGCTCCATGATGGCTGCTTCAGTCTCTGTGAGTCGCTGTGGGCTCTGCTTGGCTGATTCTGTGGGCTATGTTCTCAAGGGAACCTCAACCCCTCTGGCTCCTATAAGCCTTCCTTCACCCTCTTCCTCAGGGCTTCCCGAGCTCTGCCTAATGTGTGGCTGTGGGTTCCTGCTCCCAGAGTTGCAGGATGATGCCTCTGGGATGACTATTGGGCTAGGCTCCAGTCTACGAGTATAGCAGATTATCATTTAGGAATCAATGTTGAGGGATATTGTTTTAAGATGTGTTACATTTGTTTATGCTGTGGAACATTTGTTTTAATGATGCAAAGATGTGTTGTGTTCTTTTATGCTGCATTTGTTTAACTCTGTGAAGCTGTGTTGCTTTGCCTGTCTAAAACACCTGTTTGGTATAAAAAAAGAGCTGAATGGCCAATAGTAAGGCAGGAGAAAGGATGGGGTGCTGGCAAGCAGAGAGAGAAAAAAGTAGAAGGAGAAATCTGGGAAGAGAAGATTGAGGTGCAAGAAAAAGGAGGAGAGGAGGCTGTCAGGGGCCACCCACCCACCTACACAACCAGCAATGGAGTAAAAAAGAAAGGCATAGAGAATAAAGATAAAAAGGAAAGCTAGCTAGAAATAAGCCAAGCTAAGGCCAGACATTCATAAGAATGAATAAGATTCTGTGTGATTAATGTAGGAGCTGGGTGAGCAGGTCCCTTAAAAGAGTAAAGAGCCAAAAGAGTAAAGAGAAAAAAAAACCAACAAATTAACAAATTGAAATTGTTTCATTGAATCTTCTTCTTCTTCTTCTTCTTCTTCTTCTTCTTCTTCTTCTTCTTCTTCTTCTTCTTCTTTTCTTCTTCATCTTCCTCCTCCTCCTCCTCCTCCTCCTCCTCCTCCTCCTCCTCCTCCTCCTCCTCCTCCTCCTCCTCCTTTACTGTGTTTGGTTCTATTCAGCCTCTGGGTCCTGACCCTCCAGGCAGTGTTAAGAGTGGGCTTCCTTTCAAAGTACAAACCAAAACTATTTTGAGATTCCATCTAACATTCTGACAGAATGGCTATGATCAAAACAAAAAATTACTGCTCATGCTGGCAAGAATGCAGAGCAAGGAGAACACTCCTCCTTTGCTGGTGGGAGGGCAAATTTGTACGGCCACTATGGAAATCAATATGATGGTTCCTCAGAAAACTAGGAATCAATCTACTTTAAGATCCAGCTGTGCGCCACTCTTGGGCATATGCCTAAGGGACACTCAATTCTACCACAAAGACACCCGCTCAACTATGTTCAGGACAGCTTTATTCATAATACCCAGACCCTGGAAATAATCTAGATATCCTTCAGACAAAGAATGCCTAAAGAAAATGTGGTACATTTACACAATGGTGTACTGCGCAGCAGTCAAAAACAATGACATCATAAAATTTGCAGCCAAATGGATGCAACTAGAAAAAAAATATCCTGGGTGAAATAACCCAGACCCAGAAAGGAAAACATGATATGTACTCCTGAATAATCGTGGTATATTCCAAAGTCCCAGGGAGTCTAAGTAACAAGAAGGGTCCAAAGCAGCCGGGCGCTAGGCACATATAGATCTCCCTGAGAATGGCAAATAGAACAGACTTTGCAGGTGGACTGAGGATGTGTGAGGGAACATGAGGGATCGGGAGGGATGAGGGGGTTGGAGGGAGAGAGTACTGAGAGAGATTACTGGAATTGGGGCCATTTTGGAGCAATGTGAGATCTACGTGTAGTGACCCCAGTAAGGACTTCTAGTAATGCGGGTTACGGATCTTAAACTGGCTATCTTCTGTAACCAGGTAAGGCTTCTAGTGGTGGGAGGACATCCGCCCAGCTACATAACCCTTGACCTACAATTTGTCCTGCCTGCACGATGTGCTAGCAGTGGTGGTGCAGATGGCTCATGTCTTTACCTCAGGAGGCTGAGTTAGGAAGACTGTTAAGTACATATCATGTTCCTTTTTTTGTGACTGGGTTACCATACTCAGGATGGTTTCTTCAAGTTCCATCCATTTGCCTGAAGTTCAAGATTCCATTGATTTTTTTTTTTCTGCTGAGTAGTATTCCATTGTGTAAATGTGCCACATCTTCTTTTCTGAGAGTTTCAGGCTTCAGTGTGAGATCCTGACTCAGCACCCTCCCTCCCAATACAGAGAGCTATTCTTGCAGTGCTAACCATGCTAATTAGCATGCCTCGAATGCTAGTCATGTTCTCTACCACTGATTTATACCTTACACCCAGTAGTATTTATTTTCAAATGAAGAACTATCTTTTGGTCAAGATTTTAAAAAGCAATAAACTTTTCCCATTTAATTCAAGGATGCTGGAAAGTGACCAGGTTGAAATGTGGTCTCAAGAGCACTCTCTATGCTGCTCAGGCACCCAGGGAAAACAAGCAAACACTTTGCTGATGAATCTCAGCTATTGTTAAGAGCGCCATGTCCATGTTTTAGCGAGTACCTAGATTTATCCAGAAGCTGGGCATGATAATTGTGGAAAACTTACCATATTTTTGAAAACACAGTGCAAATGTAAAGCTTTTTGTAAACAACATGATTTGTAAAGAAATAACAAAACCAGCTCATTAAAATTGTCTCCCGTTTCCTGTGTGCGTACCAATCTATTGTGCAGATACGTGCGTGTGTGTCGACCTTGGTGTCTCTGGAGTCTCCACCTCGGTTCCTCTGCTTCACTGAATTTGTGTTCAGTGTGCAGGGCACCTATAACTCATGGTCACGAAAGTTAGATTTTCCTACCATACTCTATTTATTTTCTGAAGAGGCAATGGCATCAAAAACTCAGTGTTTACTGTGAAAACTACCCAAGCGTGTTTATTCAGTTGTTTCACACTTTTCTGCTTCCCTTGGATTCATCTGAGCCTTGGTGAGAGGAAGGTGAGAGTGAGGTACATCATTTAACATAGGAAAGCCCGGGTTTGCTGACGGCTGCACCACACTCATTAAAGAAGGCAGTGTGTTTTATGGCAGGATTCTGGATGGTGCCCTGATTTCCTGATGGCTGCGGACAGGACCGTTAAAATTGTGAGACAACATCGTGTGATGATGGCATTGAATGAAAGGGCCAGCTGGGCTATGCTGCTCTTGGATGCTACTTGCTGATTAAACTAGAGCCACAGGGAAAATCATGTCAGAGCCATGTATTCATTTTCTTAGCTCTGTTTCCTTGTTTCCCTGCCATGATTCCTTAAGCTTGGCAGCTAAGGGTCCCCATTGCATCCATCCTTTAACACATCCATGCACAGCACAAAGATGAACCACTGAGCTCTGGGTCATAGGTTAAGACTGACCCTATCTCTTTTTATCATATTGATCTTTAAAACAACCACAACAATAATCCTGTTTTAAAAACATATGCATTTATTAATATGCTAGGGCTTATGTTGCCCTAAGACTGTTTCAGGACACCAAAAATGTTCGCATGTTGTTTTTGTGTTTTGAGCTGTATCTTTAAGAGGCTGCATATATGTCTATTTCTGTAAAGTCAGTGTCTTATGCCAGATCCGTTTCGATTCTGATCACCGCATTGTTTTTGTCAATCTTAAACCTCTTTGGGCTTTAGTTTTCCCCAACTGCAGTACTTTCACCTTGCACTTTTACTGTGGGGGAACAAACACATGAAGACCCGTCATGAGTCCTGGTAGGGAAGGCACGCAGTGAAGAATATCCCTCTTCACTATTAATATCAATTACCATTAATGAGGGAAATGTAGATGTTATGGTCATTTCTGCTTAGATAACAAGGAACTTGCAAGGCAAACAATTGATTTCTCTTCTAAAGGAAACATAATGTAATATACATTTGCCTGACACTGAATTTTAGGCATTTGTAGGAATTAGCATGCCTCTTTGTTAGGACTTCGTAATTTGACTTTATAGGACATTTGAATACTGTTCCGAGGGAGAACTGGTAGATTTATTTTTCAGGCATTCATTAAATAGGGGGAGGTGAGTCTCTGGAAACAGTTTTAACTAGGAATAGTGTGTATATAAGAAGGAGGACAAATCAGGGAAGACACAATGTAGGGTACAAAGTATCACACTTGTTTTCTAATCCAAGTCCCAAGCAAGGAAACTGGGAGGGGCTGATATTTGATATTTGATGCCTGCAGCCGAGTCTGATTGGTTGACAGGTAACAAGATTTTTAAAACATTTACTGTTTGAATCACCAGTTCCATCCTGTGTACCATTCTGAGAGAAAATATAAATTTCATGGAATTCTCTGTGCACAAAGACATAATAAAAATTTAAAAGTTAGTACAACAGGACTTTTATAGTAGGTGTCAGATCATTTATTGAGATCCAAATGCAGAGACATTTCTGCAAAGATAAAATTACATGTGACAGCACAGAGGCACATTACCACCTCAACTGAGTATACTTGTCGCTGGAGACAGGCAACAAGGGAACACGTGTTTGTGCTCTGAAGTTCTTCATTTCTCATTGTTTAGTCTAATATTGATAACATGTACATTTATAGGAAAAGATAACATTCTCAGCAACATTCTGTGCAATTTTATAATTTCCATTTTTTCTAGAAACCTATCAAATTTTCATAATTATGAGAATATTTTAATAGAAAATAAGCCTCTCATTTAAAAAAAGAGCTGCTATAATTTTGTAAAAACAAAATAAGATTTTTGATTCTGAGCAGTATTACAAACTTGACACTTTAAAGCATTTTTATACTGAAGAATAATCCTAGAGGCTATGTAAAGTGTGTAACAGACAAATGCATAAATGGACAGGCATCTGGGTCCATGTCCACGCATGAATGTTTTGTTCTATGACTTTCAACCTTATTTCCTTCAGACAGGGTGGCTTACTGAACTTGAGGCTTGTTTTTCCAGCTAGGTTGACTTAAGTCCTAGTAATCTTCTTGTCTTTACCACTTCACAGTCTAGTGCTGGAGCTAAAGACCTTATGTGGCTAAGCTTAAATTTTGTATTAAAAATATATTTTAAAATTGATTCTTTGAGAATTTCATACACTTTATTTTGATCACATTTACCTCTCAACTACTCACTCCTCTTATCTCCTCCCAGGCCCACACCCACTCTCCACCCAATTTCATTCCCAGTGTGTCCTCTTTTTTAATATTCTTCTTTTCAAATAACCCACTGAATCCAATCTTTGGTGCTCATATACTCCTGAGTATGGGAGTACGGCTGGGCATGACTGGAGTGTGGTCAATCTACCAGGGGACACACCTTAAGAAAACTGACCCCCTCCACAAAAGCCATCAGCTGCCTTGGAGCCCATAACTCCTCGGTTAGGGATGGAGGTTTGTGGCTTGACCCTGTGCAGGTCTTGTGCAGGTAACCATAATGTGGGATGCTATCATGTCCAGAAAACCTCCCCAAACTTAGTCCCTTCTTTTGTTATGGTCCTTGATCCTTTGGGGTGTGTGTGTGTGTGTGTGTGTGTGTGTGTGTGTGTGTGTGTGTGTGTGTATGTGTGTGTGTGTGTGTGTGTGTGTGTGTGCATGCACTCACACACACATGAATGCACACTAGTAATATAGATGAGCCATTTTGTGGCTGAGCTCCAATGATGCTTATTCTCTGCATTCTGATCAGTTGTGGGTTTCTGAGTTAACCACCATCTACTGAACAAAGAAACTTCTTTGATGAGGTCTAAGAGATGCTCTAATTTCTGGGTATAGAGATAAGCATTTAGAGGGCAGTTTGTTGCTGTGTCTATTTAGGATTGTTTATGTTGGTCCTGGGGATGTGAGCTCAGGCCTTTATGCTTGCACTGCAAGCCCTGGTACTCACTGAACCACCTCCCCAGCTTCAGAAAGCTTTTCAGTGTCTGACCTAGCTGGCAATCTGGCAAGAGAACCCCCAGGAGTCATACATAAAGAAAAGCCTAAAGCCTGGGAGAAAAGCCTTTGATGACTCTCGGGTCATTGGCAAATTTGTGGGAATTCAGGGATTAGACTTTAATGGTCTCACAGGAATAGAGAACAGATCTTAGTGTGGCTGTAATGTAGGGAGTTAGATCAAAGTCCTCCTGTTGAAGCTGAGGCCTTATCCAACCAGAAAGTCCCATTTAGAATGGCAAAGAAGAGCAAAATTCTACTTTACAAAGAAAACACATCCATTTGTACTTCAGATCCAGGTAGAGGGCAAAAGAAATTTGGTGGGGAAAAAGTAGTGTTAATGTTGTTGGTAAATGGGAAAGTAGAAATATCTGTTTTAAAGAACCTTTGATTTCAGAACTCTCCCAAACTCCTTCAGACAAAACTGTGTCAATGGTAGATTCAATATTGAAACACAATAGAAAAAGTGTAGGAACAAGAATCGTGGCTGAGAATTAGTATAGATATTCCAAAGCTAAGTGAAACATCCAGAGACTTAGCTATCCCAAGTAAGAAATACAAAATGGGAAATGAACATTATTTTGTTTTAAACTTAAAGAGAAATTAAGGACTTGATGCAGTCACATGACTACCATTACAGTACTCAGGAGTTTGAGGGAGGAGAGAGATCATTATTTCAATGTCACTTTAGGCTCCACAGAAAGATCTTGCTTTCAAAAACAAAATGGAGGCCAAAGAGATGGCTCAGTTGCTAAAGGGCTTGCTGTGCAAGCATGAAAGATGAACCGGGATCAACAGCACTCGTGTAAAAAGTGGGGCTTGGCACATCTAGCATCGTGAAGATGGGGATGACTGGATGATGCACCAGCTAGCCAGTCTTTCTGACTCTTTGAGTACCGGTTGCAGGGAGATACCCTGTGTCAATAAATATGGTGGAGAGCTGTAGAGGAACACAATCAACATTGATCTATGGCTTAAACATGTACGTGCACACATGTGTATGCAAATACAAGTACAAACACACAAAGTTATATGTATGCATAAAGTACACACAAATTAAACAAAATTAAATATTAAATTAAAGACAGAAGTATAAAAGGCTATGGAAAATGTTAATACAGCTAAGAGACTGTTGGGGATGATAACCCAAATTTGAGAAAGAAATTATAAACTTCAAAACACTGGAATTAAAGAACAAAAAAATGCTGGACCTTAAAGTAAGTTACTGGGCAACCTTTGAAGGCCTTGCCCAAAGTGAACTGAAAAGGTAAGAAGAGTAAACACAGAACTTATGACAACAATTTGAAAGCTTCCGCTGACTCTGGTGGTCATTTCTTAGTCCCAGCGATGTGCAGATGAGCAGAAGGAACTGTGGTCGGGCTCAGCTTTGACCACAAAGTGGGTTCAAGGCCAGCCTGGGCTATAGGAATCTGTCCTGAAACAAATATTTGGAGGAAATGCAAAAACCCCTGCAGAAAGGTCATGAATGGAAACAAACTTACAGAGGAAAAAAAAGTGGGAAGCACTAATCATCACAAAGTAAAATGGTCAGAAAAGTCTCATAAAGATGTTGGGCTTAAATATTTTTCATATGGAACTTTCACCAAATACTTTACAATTATGTAACAGATAACTCCTCAGAATTTTCTAGTATGCTGTAAGGAGATAGTGCCCTCTAACTTACCTTAGGAATCTACCAACCCGTATGATCAAAGCCTGGCAATAATGATATGAACAAGAGCAATTACAGTTGCTGATGCTAATACTACAATTCTAAAGTAGATAATAATAAAACACCCAATACATACATTATTTCTATTCAGATTCCGAGTCATGGCATTTTCTCAGTACTAGGAAATCGTTATTCAAGCAGGTTAACTTGGAAAATAGTCATCTTAACTAATATAATTTAAAATAAATAATTAAGACCAACTCCACTCATATCAAAAAAATCTTAGGAAAATATGAATTCAAACAACCATTTTGATTTAATAAATTGTGTCATCCAAAGAAATATAGAAAATATTTATTTACAATTGTCAAATTTCAAAGTTTTCCTAAAAAATAGATCAAAACAACAACGTGTGTATCATTCCAAGCCAAACTTGAACTTGTGATCCTCATGCCGCCATCTCTTTGGTGTTAGGCAACCTCACCTGTATGAGTACCATGCCTATGCCACCGTTTACTGCTAATCTTAGCTGCCCAATAATATAAGGAAATAGATAGAAAGTGTGTATGAGATAGACCTATCTACCTAGGGGAAACAAAACAAAACAAAACAAAACAAAACAAAACAAAACAGAAACATCTTTGACTTAGTGAGAGAATTTAGAATTTGTGCTGGACATAATTCATGATTCAAGCATAGCTGTAATAAGTGAAGAACACATGTACTGGCAAACCGAATCCAAGAATACATCAGAGAAATCATTCACCATGACCAAGTAAGCTTCATCCCTGGGTTAAAGGGATGGTTCAACATACAAAAATCTACCAACATGATCCACCATATAAACAAACTGAAAAAAGAAAAACCACATGATCATCTCACTAAATGCTGAAAAAGCCTTCCACAAAATTCAACACCTTTCATGATAAAGGTCTTGGAGAGATCAGGGATAATAGGAACATACTGAAACATAATAAAAGCAATTTACAATAAACCAACAGCTAACACCAAACTGAATGGAGAGAAGCTTAAGGCGACTCCTCAAAAATCAGGAATAAGACAAGGCTGCCCTCTCTCTCTCCATATCTCTTCAATATTGTACTTGAAGTTTTAGCTAAAGCAATAAGACAACAAAAGGAGATCAAGGGGGTCCAAATTGGAAAGGAAAAGTCAAACTTTCACTATTTGCAGATAATATGATAGTTTTCATAAGCAACCCAAAAAACTCTACCAGGGAACTCTTCCAGCTGATAAACACCTTCAGCAAACTAGCAGGATACAAGATAAACTAAAAAAAAAATCAGTAGCCCTACTATATACAGATGACAAAGGGGCTGAGAAAGAAATCAGAGAAACATCACCCTTTACAATAGCCACAAACAACATAAAGTATCTTGGGGTAATTCTTATCAAACAAGTGAAAGACCTATATAGCAAGAACTTTGTGGCTTTAAAGAAAGAAACTAAAGGAGATACCAGAAAGTGGAAAGATCTCCCATGCTCTTGGATAGGAAGAATACATATTGTAAAAATGGCAATCTACAGATTGCCAAAAGCAATCTACAGATTCAATGTAATCCCCATAAAAATCCCAGCACAATTCTGCACTGATCTTGAAAAGATAATAATCAAATTTATATGAAAAAACAAAAGACCCAGGATAGCCAAAACAACCTTGTACAATAGGAGCTTCAGGAGGCATCACCATCCCTGACTTCAAGCTCTACTACAGAGCTATAGTCCTGAAAACAGCCTTGTATCGGCACAAAAATAGACAGACCAATAGAATAAAATAAGAAATCCCGACAGTAACCCACACACCTACAAACACCTGATTTTTGACAAAATAGCTAAAAGAATACAATGGGGGGGAGGAAAGACTCTTCAACAAATGGTGCTGGCACAACTGGATGATGGTGTGTAGAAGACTGCAGATAGACCCATGTCTATCACCATGCACAAAACTCAAGTCCTATACCAGCAAATACTAAGAAAGTATTCATCAGCAAATGACAGTTGTTGTCAGTTGACAAGAAGTCAGTGGGGAGATTGTTCGGTTACCCCCTCTCATTCCATAACTGCTTTGGTGTCCCCAAAGTATGTCCTGTAGAGAAGCAGCATAGTAAGCCTTTTGCTATGCCCTTTCCTTCCCCTCTTGGTGAAAATCTGTACATTTTGGAGGCACTCCCCTATTTACTTACATTTCAGAGTTCCGAGTCACTAAACTTGTCACAATTTACAAGAGGGCCCTTTCCATTACTGTTTGCTCAGTGTGTTTTATTCAGCGGATCACACACTCAGATTTTGGCTTCACCAAAGCTTGTCTTTTTCCCCCATTTTATGGGACTTTCCTTGGACTTCATGATTATAATAAAAAGAAACAGCACCTTCAAAGACCCATTTGGCCCCCATCGACACCACTGAGTTATCGTCAGCATTTTAGAGGCCATGCTTGACCTTTTTTGTTTGTTTGTGTTTTTGTTCTTAATAACTCTCACACAACAGTCGCCCCACATCCTTCTGCAAAGCCCCTTTGGGGATGTTTACTTCCATTTGTCTAATGTGGGGTCCTCTGGTACCCAGCAGGTCTCTCCACCCGCTCTACCCCACACACCTTCGATGCCCTAAGCTAACATCCTCTACACATAGCCTTATTTGAGAAACTCCGTGTCGAGACAGTGGGCGTAGCAATTGCAGGTGACTCCGTTTCAGCAGTTTTGGTGGCCAGAGAAGAATTATTGCTTCCTTCACTTTGTGGCTCTGGTTGGTGCCCAAGAGGTGTAGTCAAAAAATCAACACATTAGTAATCCAGCAGGCCTGACTCCAGCTGTTTAACATGGTCTAACTCAAATGTCACATCCTTGGTGATGCCTTCCCTGACCTGCCACTCCCCTTACAGTTTCACTGAGCCCTTTGTGCTCGCAGAGCCCTGTGTTAAGCTGCTGGAATGGACTGAGCATTCACCGATAGCTTAACTGCTTGGAAATGCATAGTAGAGGCCAGGAATATAGACTTCCAAAGAAGGCAAATCAGGGTATCCTTTGTACTCTGCTGCACTCAGGTCTGAGACCTGGGGTGAGTGAATATCCAGTCTGTACCTTCAGTTTCTTCTATGTAAGAGATTCTGTGTGGAGATGCAAAGCAGAGTAGAAAATGAATATGATGTTGCATGTTTTTTCCAGCATATTCTTAACAAACACCATTTTCCTGTCTTTTATCTCCCTGTTTTGACATGGACTTGCGTCTCCCACTAGAACAGATAGTACTCTCTAAGCTTCCTAGCTCCCATCACTAGTACAGTGGCCAATACAGGTAGGTGGTTCATACACGTGTGTTGGGTGCTGGGTTAGAGGACACTCTTGGAAAACTTAGCCTAACTTACTGGCATTCATACGCTTCCATTTTGGCTTTCACTGTTCTTTTGTTTGAGCCTTTGATTGGAGCATGATAGAGCCCGGATGGGCAATTCAAATAGGGTACCAGTTCAAAGTCATGACAGGTAATTTAGATTCCTATGAGAGCTCCTACTGTTTGGAAAGTTCCAAGTCAGAGGACTATATTTTCTTGTTTAAAAAAACTGAACAAGAACTTAGAGATATCGGGAAGGTTTTGACCACAACTGAGGTGCTTCCAGGGCTGGCCCTACATTACGAGTATAGACTCAACATCAAGATTTCTTGGCCTTCTGTAGAAAAGCACATGCCTTTGGCTGAAGAGAGAAATTAACTTGACGAGTATTACACTTTAAAGTGTTTTTATTATCTGTATTAATTCCAGTGACCACTCTCAGCTTCAAGTTAATGTTTCATGTGAATCACTCCTGGTGTACTTGCCACGTGTGGTGTGACCAAGAGAAAATGATGGAAATACCTGTGGAAGACACCAGTTATACAGACGGCACTGTAGGTGTCTTGTGAATGCTTTTCATTCATTGGTCATGTTTTGATGACATCATATCACCTTCTAGGCCAGAGTTAGGTTGAAGCTGTGTAAAAATCTGATATGTGGCCTATTCCCAGTCAAGTCACTGCTCACAGGCCAGGTCTGTCTGAGTGTTGGGGAATCTGTTGTGAACAAGATGGACGAAGTCTGGGAGCCTGTGTGTGTGTGTGTGTGTGTGTGTGTGAGTGTGTGTGAGTGTGTGTGTGTGAGTGTGTGTGTGTGTGTGTGTGTGTGTGAGTGTGTGTGTGTGTGTGTGTGTGAGTGTGTGTGTGTGTGTGTGTGTTAAGATTTACTATTTATTTATTATGTATACTATGTTCTGCCTAAATACCAGAAGAGGGCACTGGATCTTTTTATAGATGGTTGTGAGCCACCATGTGGTTGCTAGGGATTGAACTTGGGATCTCTGGAAAAGCAGCTAATTGCTCTTACCTCTGAGCCATCTCTCTGGCCTAGAAACATATTTTTTAAGGTATCTTTGTGGTTATGCTTATTTTTGGTGTTTGTCTTCCTTTTCTTGACCTTCAGCAGTGAATTCTATTAAAGGCATTAGTACATTCCATTTTGCTGTTGAAACCTTTGACTTTTCCTTTGCACTGAGTGCTTACGTACCTTGTAGAGCTGTGATGTAGTCATAAACAGAGAGAGCTAAACAAGGTTTGAGTCGGATGTCCCAACAACGAGCCTAGAGATGCACTGATTTTTCCATTCTCATGATGATGCTCAGGATGGAGTTCAGTGCTGATGCCACATTCACTGTTTTTATTATGCATCATGTTAGCTCACTAATTCCCCGTCTGATGCTTGATTCAGAGTCCCACCTTCTCTAATTCAGTGCCAGTCCAATGCTATGTTGCCTCTGGCAATGCCCTTTCTGCTTCTGATCACTTTGACTTTCTCGTGTCTTCTGTGTGGATTTTAGGATTTTTTTCTCTCTCTGTGAAAAGTGCTATCAGAGTTTTCAAGGAGAGTTTACTTAGTCTGTAGATAATGTTGATAATGCAGCCATTTTCACAATATTCATTCTTCCTATCTGTGAGCATGGAGAGGCTTGCTACTTTCTGGTATTTCCTCAAGTTTTCCTTATAGAACTCTTCTATGTCATAGTTAGGTTTTTTCATGGGCATTCAATTATCTTGGGGAGCTTCTGTGGATGGTTTCCCCCCGTTTTACTTTTTTTGACAAGTTTATTATTGGCGTATAGAAAAGCAATTGTTTTTTTGTTTGTTTGTTTTTGTTTTTTTGTTTTTTGTATCCTACTACTTTGCTGAAAATGTTTACCAGGTCCAAGAGTTTCCTGCTGGAGTTGTAGTCTTTAGAGAGCCATGCCATTTGTTATTAGAGTAATTTGATTTCCTCCTTTCCAATTTGTGTCCCCCATTTTTGGTCTTATTGTTGTAGCTAAAACTCAGAGCACTGCATCAGATAAGAATAGAGAGGGACACAGTTTTCACAGGAAATGCTCTCAATTTTCCCATTTAGAATAATGTAGGTATAGGTTTGCCGTATATAGCTTTTCCCATGTTGAAATGCGTTTCTTCTTTTCCCAATTTTTTGAGAGCTTTTTATCATAGATTTGAACTTTGTCAAAATATATTTTTCTACATTAATTGAGATGGTCATGTGAATTATAACCTAAGTCTATTTAAGTGATGAATTACACTTATTGTTTTGTAGATGTCAAACCAAACTTTCATTCCTAGAATATAAAGTCAACTTGCGCATAGCTATGGTCTTCTTAATGTATTCTTGAAGTTGGCTTACAAGCATATCATTAAATTTTTATATGCATTGTGCCTGTCTTTTAAATTATAGATAGTAACTTTTCATGTTTCCCAGCACATCTGGCAAAGGCTTGAGTCCTAGTATGACATTTGTTTCTCTTATAGAGGTTTCTGAAAATTACAGATACTGGGACTCATCTCAAATAAATTAACACAGAGTATGTGGGCTGGAATATATTGGTGTCATTATAGAAGCTACCATATCTTTTATATTCTTCAGCCAATATGAAGAACCACACTGGTCTAGAGGGAAAGTATTGTTTTCTGTAATTATTTTCCCCATATTTTCATTGTATTTTCTTTTTTCCTGTATTATTATGAACATTATTCATCTGTTTTCTCCTGGATATATTATCCAAAATTTTTTCATTGTTGCATTTTAGTCCTACTTTCTACTTAAGCTGTGCCATACATTTCTATAGCTGCTTCTTCTTCTTCTTCTTCTTCTTCTTCTTCTTCTTCTTCTTCTTCTTCTTCTTCTTCTTCTTCTTCTTCTCTTCCTCCTCCTCCTCCTCCTCCTCCTCTTCCTCCTCCTTTTCCTCCTCCTCCTCCTCCTCCTCCTCCTCCTCCTCCTCCTCCTCCTCCTCCTCCTCCTTATCCTTCTTCTTCTTTTGAGACAGGGTTTCTCAATGTAACAGCCCTAGCTATTCTGAAACTCATTTTGTAGACCAGGTGGCTCTGAACTCAGAGATCCACCTGCCTCTGCCTCCTAAGTGCTGGGATTAAAGATGTGTGCCACCACTGCCTAGTTTTATAGCTTCATTATTAATGTGGGTATCATATATCATTTTTATTCCTACATTCAAATATCTAGCAAGTGTTTAATTCCTCCTTTCATCATCATAGATCTCACTCAGTCATATTTTCCTCATGTAAATCACTAGCTTGTTCCTTTAAGTGGGGTTATTAATGCATCCACATTTGCTTCAAGACACCACATAACTGTACTTATTAACTGCGTGACAACCCTTTAAGTGCTATGATATGTTTTCATTAAAATCATGTTGAAGTTTAATTGTAGATATTATGAGGGATCACATGGGATCATTAGAGATGATCAAAACATAATGGTCTTCCATTATGAGTGGACTAATTAAGTAACAAATTAGCAAATATATGGCTCTTTTTAAAGACCACATTTTTTTATATTGATTTGTGTGTGTGTGTGTGTGTGTGTGTGTGTGTGTGTGTGTGTGTGCGCGCGCACGCATGGATGTCCTAAGATGCATATGTAGGACTCAGAAGACAACTTAGAGCAGTTGGTGTTGTAGCTCATCAGATGGGGAGGTATCTTAGCAGTTGAGAGCCAAGGAATACCAGAAAATCATTATAAGCATAGCAGCTTACAACTCTGCTCCAGGAAAAGGTTTCTCCAGAAGGGGAGGGTTTCCCAAGCAAAGTTGTTTTAGCTCTGCTTTAGAAAAGTGTTACAGCTCTGCTCCACTAAGGAAAAGTTTCCCCAGGGAAAGTGTTACAGCTCTGCTCTGCTCTAGCAAAGGTTGTTGCAGCTGGGCTCTGCTCCAGTGAAAACATCACACCACACAACAAACCCCCACAAGAGATTTATTGGGAAGGAAGAATCCAGGAGCGTGGCTGGCTCTAGGTTGAGAAGCAGCAGCAAACTGAACAGGCTACAGAGCTTATATAAGATTTCTTGCGGGGGGGGGTGTGAAAGGTAGTGGGGGTGAGGGGTAGAACTTTCTAGTGTGGTTTGGGATTGGAGGATATTTGTAACCCAGTTCTGGGGCAAGCTCAGGGATTGGTGGGATTTAAAGCCCTGGTCCTGAGGTCAAGTCAGGTGCTTTTCCCTGGCCCCTTTCACCTTATTCCATTGATTGAATTCAGGTTGTCAACCATCTCATTGATTCTTCTCTCTCTCTCTCTCTCTCTCTCTCTCTCTCTCTCTCTCTCTCTCTATCTCGTGAGCTCACTTTGGCGTGTCTGTCATGTGTTGCTATATAATGATGCATTGATCATTACCATGCTTTCTTAGCTTCTATAAGAGTGGTTCTCAATCTTCCTGATGCTGTGACCCTTTATGTTATGGTGCCTCCAACCATAAAATTATTTCATAATTGTAATTTTGCTGTGGAGTCATTTGGCCCCCATAGGGCTCACGGATCACAGGTTGAGAATGGCTGCTGTAGAATCATAGACCAATAACTATATTCTTTATATATGTCTCAGTCCCAGGTAGTTTGCTAAAGCAATAGGAAACAGACTCAAAACTTTAGGGCCCGAGATTTCTGAGCTGTATCACTTCATCACTTCTCTATGGCTGTGCCTTTTAACATGGATACGATTCTGTAAACAAATTCTTATCTCTCAGTCGCTTTGGGAATGAGTACTAAATGTAGATGGTTTGAATTACTGCAAGTAGGTGATCTGGTGGTATGAAACGGCATCAGGTTTATCAGATGTGACTGCACCAGAAAAAGCATTACAGGGATAATACGTCGTGGCATCTCACCTTGCCAGTGAATTTGTGTTAGTGGCCACGTCCCTTTGGGTATGACTTCATGTCACCAGAAGGGGAAGAAGTGGAAGGCAGGCTCTCGCTCTCTCTCTCTCTCTCTCTCTCTCTCTCTCTCTCTCTCTCTCTCTCTCTCCCTCTGTCTCTGTCTCTCTCACTCTCTCTATCTGTCTGTCTCTCTGTCTCTCTCCCTCTCTGTTGGGTCGCGAATTGGATTGGAGGGGCATGTTCTGGAGAAGGAAGGTATCCTGGAATTCACTCTGTAGACTATGCTGTCCTTGAAATCACAGAGATCTGCTTGCCTCTGCCTCCTGAGTGCTGGGATTGAAGGCATAAAGGCATGTGCCATCACACCAAGCTACTCTCTTTCTTTCTTTCTTCCTTCCTTTCTTCCTTCCTTTCTTTTTTTAACCACTTTATCCTTTTTAATTTCTCTCCTAAGCCTACACATATTTTTAAACACACTGTAAACCCTTTAGATGTATCTCTTCATTTGAATCTGTCTTTACTTTATGTCTCTATCTTTTTATGGCCACAAGTCTTTTATCTGTTGATCCGCATGGTTAAAATTTAAGTTGTGGCTGTTTTGGCTGTTGGCTTTCCAACATGGTGGGGGTACGTTTACCACCCATGTTTACTGGGAGCTGTGCTCACTGCCTTGATCTATGCCACCGTCAAGCACCATGCTGCTTGCTGGTTTGGAGATGTGGTCACTGCAGTACACACCACATCATTCAATTGGTAGCAGCGCCTCCTAAAAGAACCATACTGCTCCCCCCCCCCACTAATGCTGAGTCAGGAAGACTCTCTTAAAGGAGCTATGAGCCTCTGCTAAGAAAATGCTGCTACCAAGAATCCCTGCTTGACTTTGTTCTTTTTAGAATCACTTTGAAAACTTTTGTCAGGTTTTACATGGAAATTTGTGCAACCCATGTTGATGGCACCATTTTTTCCCTCTACTTTTTTCTTATTTTGCATATCAATCCCAGTTCCCTCACCCTCTCATCCTCCCATGCTGCCTGATCCCCCTCCCATCCCATCCCATCCCATCCCATCCCCACCCACTCCACAGGGATGGTGAGGCCTTCCAGGAGGAATCATCAAAACCTGTCAAATCATTTGGAGTAGGGACTAGGCCCTCCCTCCTGTCTCTAGATTAAAGGAGTACCCCTCCATGGGGTATGTGCTCCTTAAGTCCTTTCGCGCAACAAGACTTCATCCTGGTTCCGCTGTCAGAAGTCCCTTAGACTGTCCAGGCCTTCTAACTGAGACCCATGTTCAGGGGATCCGGGTCAATCTAATGCTGGTTTCCCAGCTATTAGTCTGGGGTCCATGAGCTCCTCCTTATTCAGGTTAGCTGTTTCTGTGGGTTTCTCCATGCTGGTCTTGACCCATTTTCTTATCACTCCTCCCTCTCTGCAACTGAGTTCTAGGAGTTCGGCTCAATGTTTAACCGAGGGTATCTGCTTCTGTTTCCATCAGCTACTAGATGAAGGCTCTAGGATTGCATAATAAGTTAGTTATCAATCTCATTATCAGGGAAGGGCATTTATGGTAGCCTCTCCACTGTTGCTCAGATTGTTAGTTGGGGTCATCCTTGTAGGTCTCGGGATATTCCTCTAGTGTCAGTTTTCTCTTCAAATCTATAATGGCTCTCTCCATTATGAGATCTGTTTTCTTGCTCTTGTCTATTCATCCCCCGATTCAATCCTATTGAGATTTAATAAGGATCAGGATAAACAATTAGGCCGAATAGATGTTTATTAAGGGAGAAATAACTCACAACATAGGCAGATGAACACGGCGGGTTCCACCGGATCCTAAGCCTTCCAGCGTCCACCACCAAAGAGAGGGGCCCGACCCTTTCCCAGCCTTTTCTCCCCCCCCCATGTCCAGCCCTGTCTCCGCCCCAATGGGCGTGGCCTAAGCCCCAGGTGCAGACAAGATGAATATCTCGCTACACAATCCTCCTGGTCCCTCATGTTCTCCTCACCCATCCTCTTCTCCCCTTCTCTTTCTCCTAACTCCCTCTCCACTCACTGCCTCCCCACTCCCAATATGCTCAGGAGATCTTGTTCTTTCCCTCCCTCTGTGGGGAAACTTGTATGAATCTCTTAGGGTCCTCCTTGTATCCCAACTTTTGGGAAATGCAAATCAAGGCAACTCTGAGATACCATCTTACTCCTGCCAGAATGGCTAAAATTAGAAACACCAATGACAGTTTATGCTGGAGAGGATGTGGGGAGAGGGGAACACTCCTCCACTGCTGGCGGGAATGCAAAGTTATACAGCCATTTTGGAGATCAGTATGGCAGTTCCTCAGGAAAATGGGACTCAGTCTACTACAGGACCCAGCAATTCCACTCTTAGGCATATACCCAAATGATCCATATCCTTTCAACAAAAACACCTGTTCAACTATGTTCTTAGCAGCATTATTTGTAATAGCAAGAAAGTGGAAGCAACCTAGATGCCCCTCAACTGAAGAATGGATAATGAAGATGTGATACATTTACACAATGGAATACTACTCATCAGAAAAAAACAATGGAATCTTGAAATTCACAGGCAAATGGATGGAACCTGAAGAAAACATCCTGAGTGAGGTACCCCAGTCACAAAAGAGGAACATGGTATGATGGCACCATTTTGTTGCTATAGTTTTCTTGTCCCACCAGGTTCTGTCACCCCTCTCAGCCCCAAAGAAACACACGGACACTATGAAATTAATTATAAAACTGTTGTCCAATGGCTAATGCTTCTTATTGGATAGCTCTGTCTTAATCATCAACCTATTTCTATAAATTTAAGTATTTCCACATGGTCTTGGTTTACTGGAGAATGCCTGGACCTGTTACTCCTTTTTGGGTACGTGACATCTCTTTTCAGCGCCTCTCTGACTACCTTTCCCCGAATTCTTCTCCTCTTCTAGTCCCACCTATCTTCCTGCCTCTATTGGCCAAACAGTGTTTCATTCATTAGGAGAAACTTATATCTAGAAGGACATCACCCATCAATAATGGGATAGAAAAAGATTAGGACTTATTTCAATAAAGAAATTCTGAAACAACATATACATGCTATTTGTCTACATCATTATGTGAAATAGAAGCAAGCATCAAGCTTTCAAAGATGTCTAACACATCACACTTCTAATTTATATCTTTTGTACAGATCCATACCTATCAAAACCCATGCTAAGCCTTCACTATAATTTTAACTAGTCTCTTCTCTGCTTTTTGTTATCAAACACATTAATATGTAACTGGAGAGCTTAAAGAGTAAAACAACTTGGTCCTATGACACCTGAATCTAACATCTGTGTGTGAATGACTTGTAGTGAGGACAGCAATATCCCTTGTCTTAGAAACCTAGACATAGCTGTGCTGTCTCCTGTACAGTCGTTGCCAGAAAAGCACACCACACCCACATGTCAAAACAAACATGATATCCAGGGGAGGAAAACCAAGGTTTCCATTCTTTCTTTTCTTCACTCTCCAAATCTGAAGAGTCCAGCAAGCTTTAATAACATTTCTAAAGTGTCAGGAGAAAAAAAAAGAAGAAGAAAATCTTACTTTGGAAGGTTTGGAACAACCAAGGGGGTCTTTCGTGGGATCTAGTTTCACACTGGACTCCTTAGAGACCCTAAGAATGCAGGCAGGTGCCTTGCTTTAAGAAAATGAAAAACAAAACAAAACAAAAACCCAAAAACCAAAACCCAAGCACAGAGTACGGACACCAGGAGGTGGTTATCCACATTATGGGTTTTACATTTTAATCTAGTCATAAATTCTCGTTGGGACGGCGGTATTCCTCTGGTGAAATACTGTTCATTTCCAGATTGCTAATTTGGTAGAGTTTGGAAGATGACGTGAAAACTTAAGCATTTAGGATCAAATGCATACTTGTGTTTGTGGAAGGTATTAAGTATTTATTGCTGTTTCCTCCAGAGAACTGAGCTGAGTGGGCAATGAGGGAACAAAGAAAGGATAGATGTGGAGACATACAGAAAAGCTTCCCTCTGTCCCTTGATTTTCCTTTCTGATGCTTCTATTGTGTCCCTGTATTTCCTCATTACCTTGATTAACACACAAGCCAGATGGTGGTGATGTACGCCTTTAGTCCCAGCACTCGGGAGGCAGAGGCAGGTGGATCTCTGTGAGTTGGAGACCAGCCTGGTCTACAAGAGCTAGCTCCAGGACAGCCTCCAAAACCACAGAGAAACCCTGTCTTGAAAAAACAAAACAAAACAAAACACCCACCCAACCAACCAAACAAACAAACGAACAAAAACAAACCCTGATTAGCACACTCCTTACAGGAGGCCCCTTGACGGACCAAGGTAAGTTCTTCAGGTGTCTACCGTTCAGGTCCCTGTTCAGGTGCCATTTTGCCATGCTCTACAAAGCTCCAGGGATTGACCTAACTGAGGTGGTAAGAATATGAGGAAATAACAGGCACACATATAGAGAAAAGCTGAAATCACATGGTTGTGGTCTGAGCTCTCTAATGGAAAAGCTTTGTCATCCTGGAAGCTCCGTGTATTTATTAAATGCATTTGAACAGGCAGGCGGGGTTACTGTATACAGCTGAACTAGGAAGCAGAGTTACTGTATATAGCTGAACAAAGAAGCAGAATTATTACAGACTAACAAGGAGACAGGGTTTATATAATATATATACTACACACATATACACACATGTATGTATGTATGCATGTATGTATGCATGTATGTATGTATATATGTATGTATGAACAAGGCTTAGCAACTATCAGTAGGAAAACAGACTTTCTCAAGACTTCATTGGCTTCCTACAATTTATTATGAACAACATAATGTACTTGTCTACAGGACAATCTGATGGGGCATTTTCTCAACGGAGTTCCCTCTTCCAGGATGACCTTAGCTTGTATCAAGTCATCAAACAAAACAAAACAAAACAACACACACACACACACACACACACACACACACACACACACACACACACACCACAGAGAGCGAGCGAGAGAGAGAAAACCTAACCTAACTAGCACAACATTTTAGCATGTTTTGTTTTATAAATACCCCAGATGATCTTACATTTCTATAATTTTATGAATATATACATTTTTCTATGTTCCTCTTAGTAATATTTTTGAACATTTGCATTCAGCTTTTATCAAGAATAATTCTCTGTTTAGCTCCACAAATATAATGCACTTGTCTCCACATGTTTTCAATATGTTCCTTGGCAGATACATGGCTGCTCTTTTTTTGTCTGTGTGTGTTATCTTTAAAATTCTTAGCTACTTACTGGAGTGTTAGTGGAAGGGAAGCTGCGAGGAAGGAAATGCAGTAGATCTAAACATATATTTCATAATAAGAGGAAGCAAATAACTCTATAGCAAGTGCCAATATTGTGTTGTTTTAGAAAAACAGGCACTGTATTTAAAACTAGTTGTTAGGGATTGTGAAGCGGAGACAGAAGCCACTGTTTCCATCACATATATTTTAATGTGGTTAGGGATTATAAAACATTTCTATGAGAACATTCTGTGCAGCAGATATGATGCACGCATTTATCATTTGTGTGCATAATAGTCTCCCAAAACATCACATTCTAGGTCACAAAGTGAGTCTTAAAAAATACAAGATAATCAAAAAAAATTAATCTTGTCAAGACATAGTGGAGTGAAAGCAGGGATCAGTAACGCGAGAAACTGCCCGAGTGCTTGGAGAGTGGACAATACATGTTTGAACCTGGACAAGAAAAATTTAGAAGTCTTAGAACTGAGTGAAAATGAAAACACAGTTTTGGGATCTCCTGGCCCAGGGACTGTGGGCAGGTTGACTTGCCCCCAGTGGACCAAGCAATCCAGTGTCTGATGACATCACAGGGCTAGTCTCAAATCTACACCCCCCCCCGGAAAGAGAGTGTCTCAGACTCCCCTGCACCCATGGTGAGACCTGCTTACATCCACTGGAAGAGAACTTAGATCCATACCCACCAGGAGAGGAGGAAACTCCACCTACACCCACTGGAAGAATGAATGAGAAGGTGACAATATAAGAATACATTCAACAACAGAAAAACCAATATGATGCCACCAGAGTCTAGGGACTCTATACCAGCAAGACTTGAACATCCCAACACAGATGAAGCAGAAGAGAATGACGTTAGAAACAATTTCATGAAGATGATAGGGCCCTAAACTAGGAAATGAGAAAATTCTTTAAGGAAATGGAAGAAAAGACAGACCAAAAATTGAAAGAAACAACTCAAACAGTGCAAGGTTTGAAAGCTGAAATAGAGACAATTAAAAAACAAAACAAAACTACAGTCCCAGAAAATGCTGGAATTAGAAAACATCTGGGTAAATGATCAGGAACTATAGATGCAAGCATAACCAACAGATACAAGAGATGGAAGAGAGAATCTCAGGCATTAAAATACACTGAGGGAAATAGATATATTTACCAAAAAAAAAAATCTTAAGTCTAACAAATCCCTAACACAAAATATCCAGGAAATATAGGACATTGTGAAAAGGCCAAACCCAAGAATAGTAGGTATAGAAGAAGGCAAAGAAACCCAACTCAAAGGTACAGAAAATGTATTCAACAAAGAAAACATAGAAAAAAAACTTTCCGTTCATGATAAAGGTCTTGGAGAGATCAGGGATAACAGGAACATACCAAAACATAATAAAAGCAATAGACATTAAAACAATAACCAACATCGTTATCAGGGAAGGGCATTTAAGGTAGCCTTTCCACTGTTGCTCAGATTGTTAGTTAGGGTCATCCTTATAGGTCTCTAGAGTCAGTTTTCTATTCAAACCTATCATGGCTTCCTCTTTTATAGTAGAGTGTTCTAAAATGGCTGACCGACACTTAAATTGTGACATCCTTAGCCATCAGGGAAATGCTAATCAAAACAACCCCGAGATACCATCTTACTCCTGTCAGAATGTCTAAAATAAAAAACACCGATGACAGTTTATGCTGAAAAGGATGTGGAGAGAGGGAACACTCCTCCACTGCTGGTGGGAGTACAAGCTCGTACAGCCACTTTGGAACTCAGTATGGTGGTTCCACAAGATCCAGCAGTTCCACTCTTTGGCATATAGCCAAGAGACGCACATTCAAACAACAAGGGTGTCTGTTCAGCTATGTTCATAGCAACACTATTTGCAATATCCAGAACATGGAAGTAACTTAGATACCCTTCAACTAAAGAATGGATAGAGAAAAATGTGATACATTTACACTATGAAGTACTGCTCAGCAGAAAAAAAAACAAAAACAAAAAAACAAAACAACAACAACAACAACAACAAAACAGAATTTTGAAATTCACAGGCAAATGGATGGAACTAGAAGAAACCATACTGAATGAGGTAACCCAGTCACAAAAGGACAAACATGGTATGTACTCACTCATACATGGATATTAGACATAGCGCAAAGGATCACCAGCCTACAATCCACATCACCAGAGAAGCTATTAAGCAAGGAGGACTCTAAGAGAGACATATGGTTCCCCTAGAGAATTAGAAATGAACAAGATTTCCTGAGCAAACTGGGAGCATGGGGGGAGAGGAGAGGGAATTAAGAGAGAGTGAGGGGAGAAGAGCAGGGGAGAGGAGGACAGGAGGGAGTGGGAAGACTGAGTTTGGGGAAAAATACAGGAGAACAAGAAAAAGAGGTGCCATAATATCAGGAGCCATTATAGGTCTAAAGAGAAATCTGGCACTACAAAAATATACAGAGATCTAGAAGGATGACCCCAACTAAGAATTTAATATACCTTAAATACCTTTCCCCTATAATGAGATTGATGACTACCTTAAATGTCATCCTAGAGCCTTCATTCAGTAGTGGATAGAAGCAGAAGCTGACACCAACAGCTTAACACTGAGCTGAGCTCCTGGAATCCAGTTGCAGAAAGGGAGGAGGGATGAGGGAAGGAGTCAAGACCAACATGGAGAAACCACAGAATCAATCAGCTGACCTGAACAAGAAGGTTGTCATTGACCCCAGACTGATAGCTTTGAAACCAGCATAGAATGACCCAGACCCCCTGAACATGGGTGTCAGTTAGGAGGACTGGGCAGTCTATGGGGCCTCTGGTAGTGGATCAGTGTTTATCCCGAGTGCACAAATGGATTTTGGAAGCCCATTCCCTTAGACACACGGGGGAGGGCCTAGGTCTTGCTCCAAATGATGTGACAGACTTTGAAGTTCTCCTATGGAAGACCTTGTAGAGCAGAAAGTGGATGAGATAGGGTGTTATTGGGGGACAGGGAAAGAGGGAACTGGCATTGATATGTAAAGCATGATTGTTTATAATATAAATTTAAAAAATTATATAAAAAAAGGAAAATGAAAACTAATGAAAAGGAAAATACAAGCTAATAGGACCACTTAGATTAAGGTAAGAAAGTTTAAGAGTAAATATACAGCTGTGTACACTTAAACTAAAATATCAGGTAGATATCAAATGATTAACCCAAAGATGAATATCAAAGTCTTAGAAAAGCAAGAATAAGCCAAGCTCCAAAGCAGAAAATGACCAAGATTAATAAATATTTGGGCAGAAATTACTTCAGTGGACATTGAAAGGACAAGTCTCAGACTTAAAGAATTAGTTTTTCAAGACAGTAAGTACAGTTGTTAACTCCCTAGTCAGATAAACAAATAAAACAGAAAAAAGACAAATTAGTAAAATTAGAGATGAAAAATGGAATGTTACAACAGATTTCAATGAATTCTAGAGACTCGTAAGGGAATAATGTGAAAAATATTATTTCTCAATATTAAATGAGAAATCTAGAATAATGGATACATTTCTATCACATATAACCTACTAAAACTAAGTTCAGAGGATTCAAACAGTTTAAGTTCACCACAAACAATAAGATCAACAAAGTAAGAATGATCCCAGGACCACACGAATTTATTGCTAAGTTTACGAACCCTTAAATGGAGTCATCGCTGTCATTACTTGTATTCCATTAATTTCTCTGCAAACCAGGAAAAGATCACTACATAATTCACTCTGCAAAGCCAAAATCCCTCCTACAGCAAAACCAGGGAAGGACATGAAATAACAGCAGAAGGGCCAGGTAATTTTGCTAGTGAATGTAGAGGCAGTAATGCTCAGTAAAAATCCTGACGGATGTGTGAAGAAGACAAGACACCACTGCCAAGTTTGTTTCATTCCAGGAGTGCAAGGAAAGTTCAACATATTCACACCATAAATGTAACATCATGCATAAACTTAAAATAGATACTGTATGCTAATCTAAGTAGATCCAGAAAACAGTATTTACAAAATTTAGCACCATTTTATTATACAAATCCCCAAGCAGAAGGAAACTACCTAAACACAGTAAAGGCTATATATAACAACCAGCAGCACATGACAACAGTGATCCAAATCATGCCCATTACTATTGATTGCATTATTGTATTGAGTAGAAAAACCTAGAGAGTATCTTGTAAAGAGACCCTCATTGTTAGCAGTTCTGGTATATTGTAGAATGTAAGCTCGGATTTGCCTTTAATAGGGTTACAAGTGTCGTGATGTCCTATGCACATAGGAAGTGCTCTAAATCCCAAGGTAAATTAATGCAGCCACTCCTCCATAAATGACCGAATCTATTATGGTCCCAAGGTCCAGTCATAAACACAGAGTCCTTAGTAAAAATAAGAGGAGTTGAATCCTTCCAATCTACAAGTTGAAGTAAAGGAGGATAAGGAACATCAGATCAACATACATGCTCAGAGTCACTCATCACAGACACACATGTCAAAAGAGGGACATAAGATCAATTCTCGTGTTCAAAGGCATTCATCGAAGATGCACAGGTCAAAGTAGCAAGCATTGCCAGAAGGAGATTCTCGGGTGGTGGCTCTGTGTGCTTCGCAGAATAACCTTTCCCTTGGTGCACAGGGTTTTAACTTGGCCCCAGCAGGGTGGACAACTTCTGATGACATGGTTGATATCTCCTTTTCCCCGTTATTTAGCTGGAGGTTTGGCTATCTTGCTGGTGAATTCCATTGTCTCTTCACCTTCTGACATTGTCTTTGACGGCCTAGGGCTGGAGGTGCTGAGGATCCATCTGCAATGAAAGATGCATATTCCTTCCTGATTTTCTTCTGGAGAAGTAAAAATAAAGCAGGTTAATGCATCAGCTTGCCTATTTACTTCTGCAATAAAACCAGGGAGATTAGAGTATGCATGAATGTGGGTTTATTGCTGGAAAGAATTCTATAACATAGTCAGAATCTGAAATGATATTTAAAGGTTTATGAATTGATTCTAATAGATGAATGCACTGAAGAAAAAGAGGTATTAGTAGATTGATGAATATTGGGACCATGAGTCCCTCCTCTACCCTTAGATGAACCATCCATATAATAAGTATCTGCCTGTGGAATGGGAGAAGGTTGGGCAATTTTTGTAATCACAAATTCAGTTCCTATGCGGAAATCCCATAGCTTGTCATCTGGACAATGGCTTCCTATCTTTCCGTAGTAATCTGCAAATGAAACTTGAAAATCCAAAGAAATCTCTAACATTTTTAAAAACTGATTGTAATTTAGGTGTAATATAATAGAGCAAGGGTCAAATCCACATAGCTGCTGACACCAGGTTCTCCCCATTTACTAACTGAGCCAGGTTACAGTAAGCAGATAGTATTTTATGCCCTTTGTGGTATAAATGAATCCGTTCAAAGGTCTATCCTCTTGTGCTGTAATACCTGTGGGAGACAACTGAGCTGGGAAAATAAGTAATTTAAGGCAGTGAAGGACCCACATGCTCCACAAAGGCCTCTTTCAGCCTGGATTTAAATAGTTGTAGTTGTTCCTTTGCCTCTTGAGATAATTTTAGAGGATTGCCCAAAGCCACCTCTCCTTCTGGAGTGTAAATAGATTGATTAGTGTTGGAAACACCAAGCACAGTTCATGTGGTAGGGAGAAACCAGGAAACGAGTTTTTGTCCCTGTCAGGCCTTAGCTTGCCCAGGTTGGAAAGTTAGCATTTTCATAGGCCACCGTAAATCCTCATCAGGAAATGGAGGGAATAGAAGATTAGATTGATTATGAGTTCTACCGCATGCTTCAGGGTCATTTTCAGGCAACAGAGGATACGTATTTAAAGAAGGTTCTAGTAAAGGAGCTGAGGGCGTCGTCAACCACATTGTTGCTAGTGGCGCCTTTGCATTGTTGATTTTTGCTGACCAGGAAAAAAAGTCTATTTTTTTGCCTCTTTTACCGATTTTCAGGTTTGATTGCCTAGTTGAGAGTCATTCAATGAATTGGCCTTCTCTCCTTCATGATTACTATTCTCCTTATTTTCCTTAAGCACTTTAATAACAGTCCAAATTATTGACCAAGTAACTCAGAATTGAACAGGATCATTCCCCCTTGCTTATATGCCTATTCAATATTCTTTCTAACTTTGTTCGGTACTTCCTCATCTAAAGTTTCTTCTTCAGAAAACCAGGTATTATCGTTGTAATGCAATCTGATAGCTGTGATTTTGATGTTTGTGCTCCTCCTTCCTTTAAGAAGTGATGCATGAGCCTGACAGAACCCTTTAGTGGTTTCTGCCCCATTACTTCTCTCTTGCCTCCTCCTGGGAGGGTGTCCCCACGCTTGTATGTTGTGGCCAGCTCTAGCCCCTGATGCGTGGCACCGCTTGCTTACTGCTCTAGAGGCTGTGGGACCAGGAGAATGGAGGTGATAAACAAGGCAGACTGAAGTCTCATGCAACAGCCAACTTTATTCAGAGCATTGGACAACTTATACCTGAAGGTTAAGAGCAGTCAAACGAGTGAAGTGTCCAGTCACAAGGACAAGCGACACATGGCCCATAAGCTGCAAGTGGCAAAAACATATCCCCCCCACCACAGAGGAGTATGAGCAAGTGAGGATAGCCAGTTGTAATGGAGAATCTGAAATAAATTCTTTCCTATGCTCTACACCTAGGAGGGGCATGGGAACATATTCCAAGAACGGCTCTGTATTTCTAAAGAAACCGAGGTCACAAGACTTTGTTGTAGTTGAAGGTTTCTCATAAGTACTTAGAATTCTTGTCATGACTCCGTCTTTGGGTGGTGTCCCGACATTAAATCTAATGAATACTTGTATCAAAATATCGTGGTACACTGTAAACATACAATAAATGAGTAGCTTTCTAACATAGCAGTACTGAATGTGCTGAGAAATAAATCAGTAGAAATCTGTAACTCCAATAAACAAAATATAAATACCTATGAATAAACTTAATTAAAGAGGCGGGAAACCTCTACAATGGAAACTTCCAGGCCCTGAAGAAATAAATTGACAAAGACACTAGAAGATGGGAAGACTATATGTTCCTCGGTTGGCAGAGTTAATCTTGTGAAAATTATTGCATTACAAAAGTAATCTGCAGACTCAATGTGTTCCTATGACAATTCCAATGACTTTCTTCATAGAAATTGAAAACCCACTTCTTAAAATCATATAGAAGCATAAAAGACCCGCATAGCCAAAAACATTCTAAGCAGAGAGCAATGCTGGATAATAATATCTGACATAAAATTGTATTATAGAGTCATAATAACAAAGTGGCATGGTACTGGCATCAATATATCAGAAGATCCAGAATAATTATGTACAACTACAACCACCTAATTCATATTTATTTACGTATTACATTTGTGTGTGTGTGCGTGCGCGTGCGCGTGACAGTTTTCAGGGATAAAACACCATGGCCAAAACAAAGGGCTTATGGTTTATTTGATTTATACTTCCCTATCACTGTTCATCATTAAAGGAAGTCAGGGCAGGAACTCAAACAGCAGGGGAACCTGAAGGCAGGAGCTGATGCAGAGGCCATGGAGGATGCTGTTACTGACTTGTTCAACATTGCTCATCTTGCTTTCTTATTGAACCCAGGACCACCAGCCCTACTCCTCTACTCACATTAGGCTGGGCACTTCCCCATAGTTACTAATTAAGAAAATGCCCTACAGGCTCCCTTACAACTTGATCTTATGCAAGCACTTTCTTATTTACAGTTCTCTCAGATGACTTTAGCTTGTGTCAAATTGACATAAAACCATCCAGTACAGTGTGTGTGTGTGTGTGTGTGTGTGTGTGTGTGCGTGTGTGCGTGCGGGCATGTGTGTGAGTGTGTGTGCATGTGTGTGTGCCTGTGTGTATGAGTGAGTGTGTGTGTGCCTGTATGCGTGTGTGTGCATGTCTGTGGGAGTGTGTGTGTGCATGTGTATGTGCATGTGTATATGCATGTGTGTGTGTGTGTGTGTGTGTGTGCACGTGTGTGTGAGTGAGTGTGATTGTGTGAGTGTGTGCGTGCACATTTGTGCCTTGGTGTGGGTAAGATAAGAGGACAACTTGCAGGAGTTGGTTCTCTCCTTCTGCCTTATGAGGACCAAACTCAGGATGTCAGGCTTGGAGACAAGCCCTTGGTCTGATGAACCATCTTCACTGTTCCTCACCTAACTTTTTAATGAAGGTATCAAAAGCATATATTGAAATAAGAATAATTTTTTCAAAAACTGGTGCAGGGAAAATTGTATACAAATATCTAGAAGATTGAAACTTCTCTTACTTGGTACAAAATTCAGCTCAAAATGGATCAGTGGCTTTAATGTGAGATCTGAAGCTGAAAATATTAGAGGGCACAAAGGCATAGACAATAGCTCTCTAAAAAGGACTTTATCAGCATAAGAAACAAAGCCAAACACTGGTAAATGGCATCACACAGAATTTAAAAGCTTCTCCACAGCAATAAAACAATAGAATGAAAAGCCAGCCTGCTGTCATTTAGCCCACTACTGGCTATATACTCAAAGGGTTCTTAGTCAGCACACCACAGAGATCCTTGCACATCACGTTTATTGCTGCACTATTAACATTTGTCAAACAGCCCAAAGGCCCATCAGTGTATGAATAGATAAAGAAAATACAGTGAATACACACATGAACTTTTGCTCATCTACAGGGGGAAATGCAGTTTTGACATTTGCAGAAAAACAAAGGTAACTGAATATCATTATGAGCAAAAAAAAAAAAAAAAGCCAGGCCAAGGGCAAATGCCATATTTTCTTTCATTTTTTTCCTTCTTCCTTCCTCCCCACTCCTCTTTTATATCATTTATCCATGAAAAACATAAATGTATAGAGAAGACTATGAGAGGAAGAGGCCTAAATGGAGGGGGGATCAAGAGAGCATAATAGAATATAAGCATCATAAAAGCAGAGGAAGATGCTATTGGGGGGGTGAGAAGGGAGGCAAAGATTGGGGAGGGTAGTTAATACCTGTATCAGTCACTTATACTGCTGTTGCACCCAAATACCTGGTAAAAGCAACTTAAGGAAGGAAGGAAGGAAGAAAGGAGTGAGGGAGGGAGTGAGGGAGGGAGTGAGGGAAGGAGGAAAGGAAGGAGAAAGAGGGAGGGGAAGGAAGGACTTACTTAGTTCACAGCTGCAGGGTGCAGTCCCTTATGTCAGGAATATCATGTGGCAGGAGCTCTAGGCAGCTGGTACATTGCATTTACAGATTCAGCTCACTTTCTCCTTCTTATTCATTCTGGGATCTCAGATTATGTAATTATGCCACCCACAGTCAGAGGCTTTGTCTTAGTCGGTGTTCTGTTGCTGTGAAGAGACACCATGACCAATTCTTGTAAAATAAAACATTTCACTGGAGCTTGCTCAGGGGTATAGTTCATTATCATCACAGTAGGGAGCATGGTAGCACACAGACAGACATGGGGATGGAGAAATAGCTGAGAAGTTTATATCCAGATCTGCAGGTGTCAGGAAGAGAGAGCCACTGGGCCTGGCTTGGGCTTTTGAAAACCTCAAAGCTCACCTCCAGTGACACACTTCCTCCAACAAGGCTACACTTGTTAATCTTTCCAAATCCTGCTACTCCCTGGTGAGTAGCATTCAAATTTGTGAGCCTCTGGTGTGTCTCTCAATCCACTACAATGGGTTTGTCTGCATCAATTAACTGTGTGTAGAAAATCCCTCATGAGCATGCTGATGCTAGATCCTGTTAGCTTGACAATATTAGCCATCACAGTGACACATATTGAAGTCTTATATAAATATACATGCACATAAAAGGGTGGAACCAATTGTTTACATGATAACTAGAAATTAATAATAAAGTAATAGGCTAGTTCTGTGAATATATATTTAAAACAAAATGTGACACAGAGTCATATAAAATCCTGGTATAAAAAATGAACATGGATTAAATACAGAAGAACAGAAGCTATGTGTGAGCCATTTCACCTTGCCTGTCAATAAGATCCTCCAAGTTGGAGTTGTTGGGCGGCTGGTAGGAAACAAGAGAAGAGATAGAATCTGGTGGACGCCTCTAGTAATGAAGCTAGCCTCAGTCCTACCCTGGTATAAACCTCAGTGTGTGGACCAGACAATTTGGAAATCCAAATATAGAGGAGTCCTACTTCTTGGTGAGTATCTTAGTTAGGGTTTACTATTGCTGTAAAGACACCATGACCACAGCAACTGCTATAAAAGGAAACATTTAATTGAGGGGGCTTTCTTACAGTTCAGTCCATCATGGTGGGAAGCCTGGCAGCATGCAGGTGGACATGATGCTGGAGATTAGAGTCCTACATCTTGACTCAGAGGCAGCAGGTATGCACCTCAGCAGATGTGTATAGAACAAGTCATCACCTGTGTTAGGAACTGCCATTCATGTATGCTGCTCTGTGGAACTCCACGGACCTGATGGCGTCTTTCCACTATGCTCCCAGAGGGTTTCAGGACTTTGGTTATGAACAAGAAAAGCTACTCTGACACAAGCAGAGAAGGAGAGCAGAGTCAATGAGCTTAGAGAAAGGGTGGGACTCCCTTCAGCCAAAACCACAGCACAGGAAGCATCTGGTTAGATGCCAATGACACTGCCCTTGGCAATACTACAGTCAGAAGTGGACAGAGGACACCAGTGCAGTCAACTTCCACCACTCCCAGAGTAGTGCTTTGGACGCTACTGCTGCTGGTGTTGCCAGAACAAATTCTCCAGGGTTCCTTCCTTCCTACTCAGGATGGACTGGGTCTTTTGGGTATCCTTCCCATTTTTTTTTTTTTTTTTTTTTGCTATTTGAAAACAGGTAGGGAGCCCACACTTAGCTTTTTTCTTTATGGTCAGACCACCCATCACAAGCAAAGAAGGGCAGCACTCTTGACTGAATTTCTTGAGGCCACCTGACCTACCAGGGACAGATTAGCATTAAATTTTGTCACTGTAAGGAACAAATGAGAGTTTGAGCAGCCACAAAGGGTACAGTTGCACACATTTAAACTTTGGCCCGAGAAGAATTCGCATGTGCTTCATTTATTATACTAAACAGCACCTTACCCATGGGTACGAATGTCCAAGTACACCATTGCAACCACCTCGGAATGCAGGGTGACTCCAGCTCCAAGATATGGGACTCACAAACGAGGAAGAAGTAACCATCGCATAGACATCTGGTAAAGAGTAAGCCATAAAGGTTTTGTCCCAAACATTATTACACTGTGATTTATTCTCAAGGCACCAGGGCCAGACGGCTGCAACATCAGTCTTTTGGGTCTGATTTGTGAACCGACTCTTACGTGGGTGCTAGTTCCCTTTCCTCTTATGAGAAGAGATCACAGACAGGTCTGGAGTGCTGTACACCTTTTCCAAATACAGTGACGACGTTTAATAAACCCAGCACAATTCACTGTGGGTGATAGTCCACCAGAGCGACAGGATAAGCGACAAACGAAATAACTGCCACATTTTATTATACTAACTACTTCAGCTCATCTTTCTCCGTGAATCCCCTGGGGATCCCAGTAAGGATGAGAGGAGAAAGGCTTCTCTGAGGCAGTCTTATCTGCTGGGTTCCCCCTCACTTTACTCCGCGACAACCCGAGCCTTCATCTCCTTAGCTGAGCAGAGCACGTCAAAGGCAGGAAATGTTTAAGATCAGAACTGTAGTAGACATAAATAAGAAACGTATCTGTTTTTCATTAAGTAGATTAACTTCTCTGTTGGGGTTGCTGTTATAGGACGAGGTCAAGATGCTGCTCTGGGCTGGCTGGCTGGGCATTGCCCCTCCCAGCACGCTCTGGAAGCAGGTGGTCTCTACTTGCAAATCTGTCTTTCCCTGACGGAGTCAGATCAGCCAGGTGCTTTTGATGGAGACACGATGGGAAGCTAATGGAGAGTCCTTGTTCTCGGAACGGCAGAAAGTAAACGGGAACGTGGTGCTCATGCATTTTGCAGATGTTCGTGGAGATCTGCCCCATGCTAAATTGCACACCGAATACATTGCATAGTAAAAAACAGAACACCAAATATTTTTTACACATAACATGCTGATTTCTTATTTATGTTGGTTCAATTTTAATGCAAAGCCACACGTGGGTTGATCATGAAGTGAACACTTGATGGTATAAGGATGGAAATCTCTGAAGACAGAGATGGGATTACACTAGACTGCACGGATGCAGTGAAGATTTCACACAGTCTTCAGACAAAGGCAACTATTCTAACAATTAAACTCCCTCTGTCCCTCCTCCCTTCTTACTATCTCTTGTTTTTGTAGTTTTTAGCAAACACAAAAGCAGATGGGAATTTCCTACGATCACCCATGCATTTATTACACCTATCTTCAGTAACCACACACTTTCTTACTACACCATTCTTAATTCTTATTTCCTTACACATTTTGAAGCTATTTAGACTTCATTTTTAGTACTGTATATTAGTTGCATACAAAATATGTTTCATTGTGACATTTCCATTCATGTCTACACTGCACTTTAACTATACTTCTTTTCCATTCATATCTACACTGCATTTTAACCTTACACCCTTAATCCTTTCTTATAACCCCCTCTTCTTCTGGTTCATTTCCTCCTTTCAAATGGTCTGGTGTGGGAATTTAAATAAAAATCTAGACATTGTATAATTATACTCATGATTGTTTTAGTATGGAGTATGTAGTAGAAAGGTACTCTAAAGTGTGTCTATATGCATGAAAACATTTTCAGTCCGTATACATTATCAACCCAGAATACCAATACCCTATATGGTTTGGTTTCTATGCCTTCCAAGCCTCCTGTAAGGTTTTGACTTTCTCAAATGTGTATTTGTGCCTTTGCATCCACACTTTCCTACTCTGTTAGAGATTCTGTCTCCAATACTCTGCCCCCGAAGCCCAGATGTTAAATGAATAATCGACGCATCCATGAAGGCACTGAATAGCAGTTAATGAGAACTTAAAGTTCAGCTAGCATTAGGGGTCATGAAGAAGACAGACATTTCTCTTGGACTTAGGGATCGGACTGCTCCAAGGTGCTCATAACAGTCGGGGGTGTTCCTGTAATGCTGCACATCCAGCCTGATACAGTCCATTTTATTGTCTTGATCTCAGCCCTTCTTAATGTCCCACTCATGTTGGATGGTGACATCACCAGTCTTCATGCTTCCAGAGTTCCATACTTTTGACTACTTTCCTTCATCTTATGTATCTCACCAATTCCAAATCTGGCTAGTTTTCTCCTGAAATGTTCCATACCATCTGTTTTTCTCCAGGAAGGCAGCCTTCTGGAATGAAGTACAAATAACCCATGTAAAAATTCCTATGGGCCAGGCTTTCTCTGGTGCAAACTGAGAGGTTAGCAGTGCTAAAGAGATGGGTGGGATCCAGGATTTTATCAGGAAAGGCTTCCTTCCCATGAGGTAACTCCAAGGATAAGACATTGAATGCAGTAGACTGAACCCAAGCCATAGGTAGAAATGGCATGCTGCATGTTGGGTGGGAAAGGTGGAAGGGTCAAGGAGGGGAGGGTGGGACTAGGAAGGCAGAGTGACAGAACTGGATAAGGGATGGCAGTAATTGATCCGGGTAGAGCAACAGTTGGAAGCAGGGAATCAGTGTTTGCTCATTAACTTTACGTGATAGCTTCCTTGCTGTGTAACAAAAGACTACAAATTTATCACTTTTAAACAAAACCCACTTATTCAAATCCCAAAGGTCAGAAAACACAGGCATCTTGGAAAGATCTCTAAAAGGGAGTCTTTGTAAGCTAGAGTTCATAATTAGAGCATCATTTCTACTTCTTCTTTAGGTGCCTCAAATTGTGGGGATTGCTTCTACTCCCTCGGTGGTTTGCTCCACCATGATTCCACATGAACAAAAAGCATGGCCTGCCTATTTATTTCATAAAGTTAGTGTCCCCTTATTTCACATAATTGCCCATGCACTTTGCTCAATAAAATAATAAACACACATAGACTCTTTCATAGGTTTTAAAAGGTTAATGCTTTGTGTGTAGGTTTTTATTTAAATTAAATTCTTGTGACTTTATGACCTCACTCTATTGAAAATTGAGATGCTAAAGCCTGTTGTCTCTTCTCATTGACCTCAGGGCCATCTGGGATATTTCATGTACCTTACACACGGTCACTTCAACTATTAACCTTCTAGACGATTTTCAGAAAGTTTTTCTTACATACTTTACCAAAATTATTGAAAGCAAATCTTACTTTTTGATTTATGATACACATGAATTCCCCTTCCTCTCCCCTGTTTCCTAAAAGTGTTCATGATTTTGTTAATTGGAGGTTTGACTTCTGAGGTAGACATTTGAAGATGACTGAAGGCTTAACAAGCCAAAGGATTAGAGTAGAAATGTGATCTAACATTTAAAACATACTGCTCAGAAGAAAATAACCTACAATTTTCTTTCAAACCAGTGAAGGTGTTGCTTTCTTTTTATAATATAGGACAGCAATAAGCATTGATTTCTTTCTTAAATTTTCTGTATAAATTTTCCCTCAGCTTCATTTAGGGGATCCAATGGCTTGCTAATGTAAATGGTATTTTTACAAACAATACATACACCAGGAACTAAAATGTAATCCATCTACCTTGAAAATAATAAATAAAGTGCCAATCATAAATAAATAAATAAATAAATAAATAAATAAATAAATAAATGTCTTAGAAAATTAAAGCAGTTTTATGGATAATTATTTTGAGACACAGGAGATTGCTATGCAGCCCAGACTAGTCTCAAACTCAATAATCCTCCTGCCTCAGCCTCCCAGATGCAAGGATTATAGGTATGTAGTGCTATTCCTAGTCCCTTATGAGAACTTTGTAGACATTTAAAAGAAGCATTCACAGAAACAGATGTGATTTAAATGTTTACTCTTATTTGTGATCCTGGAATTAGAGATCCAATGAGCTGAACAGATGAGGATAGCTATGCAGTCAGGAAAGGACTAAGAAAGTAGAACCAGAGGGCAGAATTATGAGTTTGCAGCAGTTACTTTCTCTTGTATGAGCTGAAACGGGGACACTGCATTATCCTACAGGCTAAAATGCACCCGTTTCATTTCCTAGTCAGTTTAGCAGTTTGGTTTGGGGTTGGTTGTATAGAATTTCATTGTGCATAGCTCCACTTAGTCTTAGCGTGTTGGGCCTCATGCAGGAGTGCAGTCCACACAAGGCTTTGTCTCAGTTAGGGTTTTTCATTGTTGTGAAGAGACGCCATGACTATAGCAACTCTTATAAATGAAAACCTTTAATTGAGGTGGATCACTTACAGTTTCAGAGGTTCAGTCCACTATCATCACGATGGGGAGCATGGTGGCAGGCAGGCAGATGTGTTGCTAGTGCTGAGAGTCTTACATCTTGCAGGCAACAGGAAGTTATCTAACTGTCACACTGAGGGAAGCTTGAGCAGAAGAGACCTCAAAGCCTATCCCCACAGTGACACACTTTCTACAACAAGGCCACACCTCCTAACTGTACTACTCCCCTTTGGCGCCATTTTCTTTCAAAGTACCACAGGCTTTTAAACACGTTAGTTGATAATGTTCTTTTTAAAAAAAGATTTCATTTTGCCTATGTGTGCATCAGTGTATGGATATGTGCACATGAGAACAGGTCCTCATAGACACTGGCTACTCTGACGCTGAAGTTGCCGGAGGTTGTGGGCTGCCTGGTATGGTGGCTGGAACTGTGGAAAAACAGCGTGCAGTATGTTCTTGTAACCACTGACCGTCTCTCTAGACAGTTAGTATTGTAATCCACCCAGAGTGAGACGTGATGGCCCACGTTTCGACGTTAGCATTCCCGGTTAGAAACCCTGAAGAAAGTTATTCACTCCCCAAATGATTCCAACATAAAAACGTGGACATATTAAAATTTCAGCATCTATTTTATCTAGTACTTGAACTGTGTGCGAAGGGGTTTGAGATCATGTCTGTGGATGGGTTTCCACGATTCCTCTTTTCTTCTTCCCCTGGGTGGATCCAGGTAGGAGTGGACAGTGGGCACAGGACTGCCTGGCTCGAATTCGTGCTTTGCAAACGAATGAAGAGAATCAGGCAGGCGCACTGGCAGGCCCGCGGGAGTGTTCTGAAGTGGTTGGCATTCGGCAGGTGACTTTCAGTAATGGAGAGTAGAGAGTAGGGCAGCTGCTTCCTGTCACCTCCTCCAAAGCCCAGCGGTGCCTGTGCCTGTGACCTAAGGCCTGTTGGCACTGGGTACACAGGAAGGACGTGCAGGTTCAAAAATCTAGTGACATTAAGTCAAGAAAATTTACAGGATGCTTGCAGAGCAGGGGGTACCAAAAAAGACCAAATGGGAGTTTACATAGTGACTGTACCAGCAAAAACGTCCCCTGGTGGCTGGCCATGAAGTCCAGAGTCTGGCACCTAATGTCATCAGGAGTGACACATGTTATTGATGGCACTGCTTCTTGGAATCAAGCTGAAGCTTGTGCTCCTCTCTCACACGCACCCGTTCTTTCCCTGGAGGTGGTGCACAGGTATGAAGAAGCGACCCCATTGGGTCTGAGTCTCAGTGCAGGGGACACTCCTCTGGTGACAGGCGCATTGATGAACTCGGGCTTGTATTCCAAGAACACCTAAAGACGATTCAGCATAAGCATGAGGCACTGTGAGGTTTTTGGCATTTTCTAAGCTACCAGGGAGGGGGACAAAAAGGTGGAAATGAATCACTTCAAGTAAATACAACTTCAATAGTACTTTTCTGGAAAAAAACAGACTGAGTGCATCATAGAAATGACAGTCCCTGTGCCAAGAAGGAAGTGAGCAGGGGGTTGAACACCTGGTCACCTCCGGGAGTCATCTAATCTTGCTCAGGGTGGAAAATAAGAGATTATTTGGACAAGAAAACTAACAGGAACCAGTATGTAGGCGACTAAGAACCATGACCGTTTGTTAGAAAGAGCTACAAAGCTCCCAGGCTAGGAGGTTTTAGGAGTTCCTTCATCTCAGAACTTTAAAAGGAGGCTCTGGGATTATTGTTGCTATTATGCTTGTTATTACTGTTATCTGCAAAAGAATAGTTGACTCTATTGAGTCTTAATTAGTTCAGTTTTATCACCCGAACTCTATTAGAAAGAAACATTTAAGAGATGGTTAATCTAACAAGTTAGAAGAGACCTCCCTGGGAGCCCACTATACCCAAAACTGTGCCCCCCGCCCACTGGAAATGTGCCCACTCAGCTACTTTTCGTGTTAGCTCAATCAGCCTCACACAGCCCAGGGCCCAAACCACTGGGCTCCATTTCCCTGTGACCCAAGGACATCCACCCATGGGACCGGAGGGAACCTCACCCTTGTGATCCTACAAAGCCTGCCTTTCACAGTCCCTGTTATTTAGTTAGTCATCACAGGTGATTCCCGTGTGACCAAGCATGGCGTGTGGTGACTCCTTGTCGCACATTAGGAGCAAACGGGAATGATAAACTGCCATCAGTCTCACCTGTCCCCTTGGTGCTCGCGCTCTGCCATCTGGTAATTTTGAGAATGGCGATCTCTTCTGCGTGAACAGGGTGAGTGAGAGGCTATGGCACTGTGAGTGCACTGATTTCAGGGGCACTGGTTAGAGCTTGGCTCCACTTGTGGCCAAGCACATCTTTAAGTGTCTGGGAACATTCCCCGAAGGCGTAGGCATGAAGCCAGTACACGAAGTAAGACACCAAGAGACACAAACCCGACCTTCTGCCCCTCATGTTAGGAGGACTCCTCGTGATCCAGACCCAGGCAAGGGTCAACTCATCCAACAAAAAGCTAGCTTCATGCGACTCTGTCTCCTCCCACAGCAAAGGGCACTCTGAGATGTGTGGTTCTCTCTAACCAGCTGTCTATTTTATAAAACATGTCTGGTCTCTTGGCTGCAACGCTTAAGATGAATTTGACATAGAAACATAAGCAGGGAAAGGGGCTAAAAACATTAGTAAAGTTAAATGAATTCAGAAACAAGGCATTAGCTGGAGTGTTTGCAGTGCACTTAAAACATCTGTGTCATCCACCAGAGGTTAAGGTTTGACTTTGCTCTGCTCGGTCTCAAAGAATGGTTGGTTTTTCTCCTTGTCATCAACAGCCTCAAGAACATCATCATGAAATACTTTTTTAAAGTGACAAATTTTCTAGAATAATCTACTTTGACAGAGAGAGAGAGAGAGAGAGAGAGAGAGAGAGAGAGAGAGAGAGAGAGAGAGAGAGAGAGAGAGTTTTATCTTAAAAAATTGGACATGCAAGTTGGATTGTGGAGCCATGAAGTCATTGAAAATTAATTCCACAGCAAAACTGCTATTTTTGGCTTTTAGTGTCTGCCAGTTTGCCAACTTGTTGCAAATGATACTTATCAAGGGTACATACACTTTCCCCATCTTGTTTCATACCAAGTCCTCAAATGCTAGCAGAGATCATGTGTAGCATATGATTTAATTGGGCAGTGATGCTGTTGCTTGCTCTCTCTACCAACTCTAAAGATCTGTAAAGCTAAGCTTCTTTTGATTACGGCTTTTAAGCAACACAAATTGTATTCAGAGGAGAGAAAAGCATTACTTAAGTTATCTGTAATAATCTGTTTATATCTCTAACTGGAATGAATTATCTCACAGTCTTCAGTTTATGTTATAAAGGGATGGTTCTATAATTAGTTAGTAGGGGCCATAACATTCCTTTGAAATACCTCTTAATGGGAAGCCTGAAGAGTATTAAAAATGTACAAAATGAATTTTCAAAGAAAGTGATTTTAGTTTACACACTCCCTGTGAAACCGGAGGCACTGAAATTAAACATCTGTAATATAGCACACAGGTGCTATTGCTCCTTGCTTTTAACAGAAGGTATTTAGTGAATATTAGTTTAGTCATTGAAATTAAACAATCTCAGCCTATTGTATACACAGACAGACTCCTTCCAGACAAAGGGTAGATTGATGTAAAGATAGTTCCTTAATAGTCAAGAGTCTTTATCAGCCAGAATTCAAAGGAAGCAGTTTCTGAATTCATATACAGAGTTCCATGGAGCATGTGGTAGGTGGAATTCCAAGATGGCTCCAAGTGTTCCCTGTTGCCTGATCTGTGTTGTGGGCACATGATGTGCTGCTAAGTAACTGCCGGGTCTGTGCACTTGGTGGGTTATGCCTCATGGCAAAACTAAAGTAAGGAGAGAAGCCAAATGGGCCCACCCCCAAAGGCGCGTTCTGATTAGTCAAAGAAGACAAGATCAAGGGTTGGTAGTACAAGAAACACCCTACACTGTTTTTTATTACCTTAAAGGCCAAGAGGCAAGTAGTAAAATAAGGAAGCTGTGGACAGTGTTAAGAAGCTGAGAGAAGACTCAGGCTGTAAGGAAGTGGGAGCTCTTATCACTGCAAAGAACTAAATTCTGTTAACACTGAGGAGGAGGGCGTTAGACTTTCTCCTAGAGTCTCCAGTTAAGAACTCAGTCCAGTTAATATCTTGATATGGTTCACATCATGTCCCAAGCAAAGAGTCCAGCTACACCATGCAGTCCCCTGGTCAGCACATCGATAAACTAATAAATTGATAATGTCTTAGCCTGCAAACAATGTGGTGGTTCCTTAACAGTCGAATACATAAAGCATGCACTTACAATTTATAAGAAGCACACCAAAGGGAAACTTGAAATTCTAATTGTTTAGCACTCTTCCCACAACAATAAGAAGGAAGGCTTGAGAGGACTTAGACTGGGCTAAACAATCTGTAGCTTTCTGAGGGGAAGCATCGGCCCTGCTCCAATCCTATCACTGGCTGATGCTTTCTCAAAGTCCATTGAAACAAACTCGTATGAGAGTGAAGTCTCAAAATAAAAACGTACAACATCACTTCTAAATTTATTACCGTAGGTGTGAGGCGATGCTAAGAACTAATTCTCCACATCATCTATTTCATACATATCCAGCAATCACAGGCCAGCTCTAGTCCACACATGGTAGTGCTGAATTCAACACCAACAAATTGGAAGTTCTTCCGAATGAAATATATATATATAAAACTTGTTCTGACTCAGGAAAGTTAAGTTTTGAAGCATTTTTGTGTTTTTCTCCGAATTTATATCAGAGCACTTAGGCAACTGATGTTTGACCTCTAAACCCCTTTGCTGTTGAAGCACTAAATTCCAAATGTAAAAATGTGCTTTTACAGGAGATGCAGGAATGCAGTAAAAAGATTGTCAGGAAGTTGGCTATGCCTTAAGCACGGTTTTGTAAAATCTTCTGAACAGCGGGAATTCTGCCTGTTGGCCACTTTGTAGAGTGGCCACTGTCCAGAGTTATCGCTTAGTTAATGTTTGTCACTTTTTAAACATTATTTATATGTAAAGCACACAATTTAGAGCTGACGCGTTTATACCTGTGAGTAATCACTATAATCAATCTAGTTAACATAAATATATCAACACCTTTTGGGTGTCTCTGGATGTCAGCTAGAGAAACTGTCTGAGTGTATTTCAAATAAGTCATACAATACTGTGGCCTGCCGTTTTCATGTTGTGTGTCTTTCCATATTCACCTGGACCATTGTACCCTTGACCAACATCTCTCCTTTTGCCCTCACCTCCATACCCAGAAACTACCATTCTGTTATCTGTTTGTTTGGATTTAATCATACAAGTAATTGTCTTTCTGTACCTGCCCAACTAACTTAGTGTAACGTCCTCTAGATCCATCCCTATTGTCACAGGGATTTTCTTTTTCAAGATGAAATAACATTCTATTGCACCTAAATACCATATTTTCTTTGATTCCGTCCATTTACTGGCATTCCTTTGGATAATGTGAAAAATTCTGCCAATAAATCATGCAAGCATCTCTTACAAATTTTAATAGATCCCTTTGGCTATTTGTGAAGATTTGGGATTGCTAGATTCATTGTATTACTAATCATAAGTTCTTGAAAACCCTCTAGTGCCTTCCATAATGGATTTGTCCATCTCCAACCCCACCAATGGCGTCCAAGTGTTCCCATGGTATCCTGGCCAAGACTTGCCAGCTTGTTAGACTTCATTTCCCCAGAGGATTACTAGTATTAAGCACTATCTGAAAACTTATTGGCTATTTGCAAACCTTCTTTGAGAAAATATCTGAAAAGATTTTTCCTGATTTTTAAATCAATATCTTGTGAAATCACAATTTCATGTGATTTCTTATTGTGTGTGTGTGTGTGTGTGTGTGTGTGTGTGTGTGTGTGTGTTACTGGGATTCAATCTAGGGCCTTGTTCCTGCTAGGCAAGTGCTCTATCACTGACCTACATCCTTAGCCTAATTTCTAAACAGGAGAAATGTCTAACTTAAAATATCTTTTAAAGATATTATTTTGGATCATCTACACACTGGAACCTTTTTGCCCTTTTTGATTAAGGCTAAAAATGGCTGGATAAAATTCACTCAGAGTTTCTTTAACTGAATTTATATAAACAAATGCAAAGCTAGTGCACAATTGGTTAGAACTAAAAGGCAGAGGAAATCAAGTGTAGTTCTATTCCGGTCAGTGTTTTGCTGGACACTCACACTGTTACAGTTTATTCATAGATAGATGAGATTACGTAGCATTTACTCATTAAAGGTGTAGATGAGTGAGTTGGCTAGAACATTAGGTAATAGTATTAGTAATACAAACATGTTCTGTTTCAAGTACACACAAAACATAGGGAATAGTAAAAATAAAAGGCTTGCTACAAATGTGTTGAGGCTGCTGTCAAAGCAGTTTTGACAAACGCTCAGAAATACAGGGCAATATCAAGTAATTGCCCATGGACTGAAGGCTTCTTCGAAATAGATTGAGCTTAGTGTGTTGGGATTGACATCACACCACTGGATCATTACAGTGACATTACCTTTCTCGAGGCTCTACGTCCAGAAAGAGATGCTTGTTCACCATTCAACCTTACCAGTATGCATAGGGTAAAGTTCTATCTCAGGCCTGAGAGTTCACAAATATTGGAGTTCTGACTGCCATTTTCTGATCTTATTTATAAAGAAAATGGTATATATTGAGAGAGGTAGGCTGAAAAGAACAGTGGTGGCTCTTTTGGCATACTATCCTGCTCATAAGTCAGGGATATAATTTGGAAGAGGCAAATAACTGTCCAGACCATTCATTAGCAACAGTAGAACCAATGGCTTCTTGATAAGAGACATTCACAGGAACAAGATCTCTAAGCTCTGTGCAGGAACTGACCTGACTTGAAACAGTGTGGGGAAGACAATGGGTAGATTTATGTATAACAATAATGGTGCAAAAGAGGACTAGGAATGGAAGTGTACTGGAAACTTTTTATATATATATATCATCAAGATTTACTGAGTGCCATATTGAAGTGCACTCCTTTAAGTCTGAGTGCATAGTCCTGGAGGAAATATATAAAAAGTAGTAAGAAAAGTGCTAGAAAAGTTAGTATTAAAATCAATGAATGCAAAATGTTGGCTTACTTGCTATGAATAAAACAGAAAAAATTGGAGAGAGAACAAAAATCATGTATTATATGACAAACACAATTAAAACATGGAAGAAAGAAACTTATCCACAATGACACTAAATGTGAAAGGACTAAATGAACTGAAAAAGCTGAGATTGTCATATTGTATTAAAAATAAGGACACAGTAACATTATATATATATATATACATACATATATTACATATATATACACATGAAATCTACAATAAATTTAAATGCATAACATGTTTTAATAACAAAAGTATGTAAGAAGATAAGTCACTCAAACCATAACCATCTAAACATGGAATATCTGCATCACTATCAGACAACGTATGTTTTAAAACAAGCAGACAGACAAGATTTCTGCAGGTAAAGAGGGGCATTTCACGATGATGGTAAGAACTTCACCCAGCAGGATGCCCTCTCTCCCACAGACAAAATACATGGGGCAAAATCTGGCAGAATGAAAGACAGAAATAGACAAATCAGTAGTAATATTTGAATACTCTACTATGTCACTCTTAACACTACATAGAACAAAAGTGACTCATAGAACAATCCATATGACTATAAACATGCATTCTTTATGTACAGACATGGAGGATTCTCCAGGAGAGATCTACACAAGACTACAAAGCAAGACTCAATAAATCTGAAAGCATTGGAATCTTACATCTCAGACCATGTGGAATGAAATTAGAAGCTTAGAAATGGAAGAAAACTGTAGAATTAAAAATATACTATGTCTATTAAGTTGGAAATACTTTTTAAAAAAGTATTCTTCTGTCATATATTTCATCCTGACTGGCTTACCCTCCTTCCTCCCAGCCCCACTCCACTCACTCCTCTGCCTTCAGAAAAGAGCAGGCCTCTGAGAGATATCAAACGTGGCACATCAAGTTGTAACAAGATTACGCACCTCCCTTGTATTAAGGCTGGATGAGGCAACCCAGTAGGAGGAAAAGGGAAGGGTCCTAAAAGCAGGCAGCAGAGTCAGAGACAGCCCCACACCCACTGTTAGGAGTCCCACAAGAAGATCAAACTACACAACAATAACATTTCTGCTGAGGAACCAGGGCAAACTCATGCAGTCTCTATGAGCCCCTATGAGCCCAGGTTAGTAGATTCTGGGGTTTTCTTGTGATGCCCTTGACCACTCTGGCTCCCACAATCCTTCCTCTCCCTTTTCCGCAGGATTCCACAAGCTCCCCTAATGTTTGCCTATGGGTCCCTGAATCTGTTTCCATTAATTGCTGGATGAAGCCCCCCTGATGACCACAACTTTACTAAATCAGCATAATCTAACATTCTAAATCACTGGTGCTCAACCTTCCCAATGCCTTGACCCTTTAATATGGTTCCTCATGTTGTAGTGACCCCCCCAACCATAAAGTTATCTTGTTGCTACTTTATAACTAGTTTTGCCACTGTTATAAATTGTGATGTAAATACCTGATATGTAGGGTGATGTCTGATATGCAGCTTCTGTGAAAATGTTGTTTAATGGGGGCTGTAACCCACAGATGGAGAACCGCTGTTCTTAATATTTACCCTTATTCCCATAGGTAAGTAAGTTCTCACACTTCATCAAGGAAAGGTCTCTTTGCAACCTACAGAGACCTTGGAACAGGTGTGGAGCCCAGTTCCAATTATAATCTACAATGCAACTGCTCTGCAGCTAAGGCACACGTGCTTCTAGTGCGCACAGGCTTGGGTGCCTTCCATCATTGCTTTCTGCCTTACTTTGAGACAAAGTCTATCATGGAACTGAAAACTACCATTCTTTTCCCCACCACACTCAAGGCCAGTAAACCCCAGAGAGCCCCTGTCTACATTTACTCTAGCGGATTGCAGGGTATGTGGGCCACGTTGGCTTTTTAATCTGGTTTCTGGGGATTCAAGATTGAGTCTTCCAGCGTGACCAGAAAGTGCTCTACATGGTGAGCAATCTCTTCAGCCTGGAATAAAATACGTTGATTTAACATTGACATACAGCCTGTACTTTGGCAAATGGAGTTACAGTGGAAACCACCAGGTGAGTGAACAAATGGGTTTGTTACTCTGGGGTCACCTGTGCTCATGACAATTACTTACTCCACCTGAATGTATGGATGGAAATGTCACTCCTGACATTTGCATAAGTGTGCACATGTGAATGTGTGTGTGTGTGTGTGTGTGTGTGTGTGTGTGTGTGTGTAGTGAACAAGAGGGCATTTGTTACACAACCAATAGTAAAGGAAGACTATGAAAACTGGTGTAGAGTTCATGAATGCATCTCATGTTCCAAATAGTAGCAATGGTTTTAGTGAGCAGGGAAGAACAGGACCATGGGTATTTGTTGCCATAGTTGATGGAAGCCACATGTCTTTTGCACTGATGTATTGGATTGCTATGCTGAGAATAGATACTTCTCATGTTTTTGGCTTTGTTCTCTTTGGTTCAGCATTTAAACTCTTAGTAAAAGGAATAAACTTTTAGTAAATGGAATATTTAGCTCTCCATCCTTCATGTGGGGCAGCAGAGGCAGAACAAAGGCTGTCTTATTATAGAAGCTGAAAATACCAGTGTTTTGCTTTTCCAACTTTCTTTACAGCCACACAATATATCAGTCAGGAGTACCTACATTGGAATTTGATCTAGGAGATAGGCTAAAGAAATAAAGAATAATAACTTTGTTTTTGTAGATGGAGAGCTAATCAGTTGAACCCATCTTTTTCAACAGATTGGGTTCTAGATGAAATTTGCACAACTGCTCAGTCTTCTATTGATTGTGAAGCGCTTGACAATGTCTTAATTTTTTCTTACTTCTTAGCCAGAGTTTACCCATGTTGTTTGCAACTACAGGCTCTGACTGATAGAAACTCAACTCCTATCTAGTTAGTCCAGGGTTTATCACTCACCAGAGAGGGCTGCAAGCTGAAGAATGACTGTGTTAAGGGAACAACAGATGACAGGATTAAAATGAACACTATCCCTCAAACATATTTTGTTGCAGAACATTTGTACACTATGAAGATGTGTTGCTGTGATTGGTGTAATAAAAGCTGAATGGCAAATAGATAGGCAGGAGAGATAGGCAGGACTTCTGGGAAAAAGAGAAGAACTTTGGATGATTCTAGGCTTTTGAAAGAGACACCAAGGAGACATGGAGGGAGTTAGGCATACAGAGTGAAAGAAAGCTAAAAAGCCAAGAGGCAAAATGTAGATATATATAATTGGGGAGATTTGGATTATAAGAGCTAGTTGGGCAAGCCTAAACTAAGGTAAAACCTTCATATTAATAAGTCTCCATGTCATTATTTGTGAGCTGGTAGCCCAAAGAAAAATCTGTCTACAATATTTGACAATAGAAATTCTTTGAATAAACTAACTTGAAATCAAATATTTTAAATGAATTATACACATAAGTCTGCACCAGTTTGTCTCTCTGTGGGAAGATCAAGTTACAGCAAAATGGAGCTTTTTTTAATGAATAGGAAAAAGAATTTCAGGGTCTGGTAAAAACTCAGAGCAAGGGAATATACAAGGATGACCCCAACTAAGACTCCTAGCAAGAGAGGAGAAGGTAAAACTCAAGTTAGAAAGAGAGGATGGAGATGTTCTATAATGTCTATGGGCAGAATGCACATTAGAAAGTGGAATACATTCAGCTCTCATGCACACATATACCCTGAGAAGTCAATGGAGACATTCTTTTGTTCATCAGGACTCAGACCCCACCGTGCTGGAATAGCCACTGCAATTCCAGTGAGCAGAGGGACAGGAAGTTCTATCTTGTCATGCGCTTAGAGCATGGAAAACCATAAAATTTGTTTAGAAACATGAGCAAGCAACACTCAGAGCCTGGGAAAAAAGACAGTAGGTGTATCAGAATTGTTTAGATTTCTATGAAATGTATAATTATAGCAATATAGCATGGAAGTATATTTTTAAATGTCACTTATACCTGAGGAAATGATAACTAGTCCAAGGAGACATTAGAAGAGAGAGAGAGAGAGAGAGAGAGAGAGAGAGAGAGAGAGAGAGAGAGAGAGAGAGAGAGAGAGAGACTATCTTGTTTAAATCCTTTATTTGTTTTCTGTCGTTTTATGCTGTTGCTTCCTGCCAAACATTGTTACAAATAGCAGAAGTCAATCCTGGGCTCTCTTTGATAATCCGAAGGTCTGCCAATAACTGCTTATCCCATCTGGGAAAAAAATGGGAAGAAAAGCTATATCACAGCCTTACGTTATTCAGAGATTGAGTACGCTGGGGTTATTTAGAGTGACAGCTTGTGTGGCTACAGAACCGACAAAACAGACTTAATTCCAGAAGCAGATGGGAGAGAGTTGTTGCAGCGACTCATACTCAGATGACAAGGCTGGGAGTTACCGGGTGACCTCTGACGGTGTGTTCCTCATACAGTACAGGGCAGACTTAGGTTGCATTTTGACCTGATGAGCATGATTTATACTAGCTGGCACTTAAGCACATTTGTAGTGTAAAAATGTATTTTTGTGGGTCTGGAAGGGTGGCTCAGTCAGTACATGTCTTGCACCCATAAGGAATTGGATTTGATTCCAGAGCACATATAAAAGAAGCTGGCCATGGTGGTCCACACTTGGAAACCCAGTGCTGGGAGGTGGAGACAGGAGACCCCCCCACCAAGTCTAGCCCATTGGATGAGTGCCAGGCCAATGAGACACTTTGTCTCAAAAAAAACCCCAGAGAAATGAAACAAAGAGGTGTGGTCAACTGGGGAATGACAGACAAGGAGTTTTTTCTGAGTGCTTTTCTGTCTCTTCTTTAGAGAACAGAACATTGCTTCTGTGTAGTAGGAGTGCTGGAATGATGCTTCTGTAGTATTTCTACACCTATGTCATGAGAATGAGCACTGGCAATCTGGCAGGGAGGACAAATGGAAAATCAAGGATTTAATAATTTATTTTCTGTCATTATAAGGTCACGATCAGGCTGAAATAAAATCACATATTTGATTCCAAAATTCTGACACTCTTGAAGTGGGAACTGGAAAACAGGACAAAATCTGCAGGTCAGAATCCAGAAGACAAAGGAATACAGATACTCAGGAGATCAGCAGCCATGCCATAGCCAAGACAGAGATAGGTACCTACCCTGAGATTGGAATAAAATAGTGTGATGCAATGGACCATACCCTCAGCAAGCATGGTTATGGAGTATGTCGCACTATTTCATTCAGTGCCTTCCAACATCAGCATATTCCACTGTGTCAAAATACCATACAGCTAAGTGGAGTTTGATCACCAAAGTAACCAGGTCATTAGGATAACAGGGTAGACTTGATAGCAGGCCACAGCTAGTATGTCATGGCTACATAGCTCAGCGGTGGGTGATACTATTATACATTTGGAGTTACACAGTTCTCTTTGTGTCCAAAAGCCTGAATGCTTTCCTAGTTATGGTATGTTTCTAGTTTGTCATTGTTTATGTGGAACCTACTAGGCATATAAAAAGTCTCCGGAGCCAATGTGATCTTAATTTCAAATTTTCTTTTTTCTTCGGTATTTATCTCTTTTTGTCCTTTTCTTTGATCAGTCAGGGTTATTTTGAGGAACATTAAGGGTTTTTTGTTTTGTTTGTTTGTTTTGTTTTTTATTTGTGTATGTGTGTAGTGTAGTGTATATTGTATGTGCTTGTGTTATATGAATGTGTGGCTGTTGTGTGTATATTTGTATAAGATCAGAGATCTTTGTGTAGAGGTCAGAACAGGTCATCAGGTGACTTCTGTCACTTTCTGCCTTAATTCCTTGGGGCAGACTCTCTCACTAAGCCAGAAGCTTCATGTTTTTGTATCATAGATCAATGAACTCTCTCAGGCTTTGTGTGTCTCCACCCCCAGTGCTGGGGTTAGGGCTAGGGTTAGGGTTAGGGTTAGAGTTAGGGTTAGGGTTTGGGTTAGGGTTAAGGTTAGGGTTAGAGTTAGGGTTAGGGTTTGGGTTAGGGTTAGTGTTAGGGGTGGATTAGGGTTTGGGTTAGGGTTAGGGTTAGGGTTAGGGTTAGGGTTAGGGTTAGGGATGGGTTAGGGTTAGGGTTAGGGTTAGGGTTAGGGTTAGGGATTAGGGTTAGGGTTAGGGTTTGGGTTAGGGTTAGGGTTAGGGTTAGGGTTATACATGCTTGTTTGTAGCCATGCCAGGCTTTTATGTGGATGCCTGGAACATGAACTCAGATGTTTGTATTGCAGTTAAGTGCTCTTACCTACTGAGCAATTTCCCCAGACCCAAGAAACATATTTTTGAGTTGCATTTAAAATTGTAACACTTTGAACCATTACTAGCCATGGATGAGAAATATTATATACCACCATTAACCCTGTGTTTTCTTTAATATTTGTGAATTAACTAGGAAAATTAAATATTACTTAAAATTTTATTTCTTGAAATGTTATATTTTGGATCACTGCTTCAAGAAACAAAAAAATTGAGTTGAACCCCTTTGAAAATTAGAATCCATGAGGCATTTTATTTATGTGCTGGAAATAAGAAATTACTTTTCCTTGGATAAATAGAAGAAGTTTCAGTTTAAACTTTTTACTTTACTTTGATATTGATTAGAATCTTATTTATTCTTCATTTTCAAAAAACTTGTGGTCAATCTACTGAGTTGCATGGTAGCCAGAGAGGAGGTCCCTTGTTATAGCTTTCTGATATTTGTATGACCCTGTACTCATCTCTATTTTTTCTTTCACTTGCTTTATTGTCATGCATCTCAAAGTCATTTCACTTAGAAAAACAGTTTGGAGTGCAATGCAGTCATAAAATGAAAATTGCGATAGTCCCGAGCACACTGTTAACTTGAAGAAACCACAGAAAGTCGGTTTAAATTATGAGATTTCCTTGACTGGTCTATCATAGCACAGGGAAATACTGTGCTGAAGACCATCTCTCTTTACTTGTGAGAGTGACACATTCTGGAGATTTCCTTCTGGTCTTTACGTACCTGATAGGCTTTCACATAGGACTGGGGGACACAGCAGGAGGAAGAGTAGCGAGACTCCTTCGGTACGTTGAGGATGTGGGGTCACATAAGAATGCTGCCAGGGTGAGGGCTGGGGCTGGCAAGAGAGGAGTTAAAATGCTATAGAAAATTCCATATTTATCATTGTCTCTAAATTTCTTATTTTTTGTCTGGAGTGTAAAGGCCAATATCAAGGATGATAGACATGGAACCTTGGGAAAGGTGACGTCAACCTGTACTTGGGAAAGCCTACAACACAAACACAAAAAATCTGGGCCCAAGGGTCCTCTGGAGAGGGAAGCAAGTTCATGCTTTGCCAAGGCTTACAAACTGGGATTGAATTTCAACTGGCTTTCCAGCATTTTCCAGCCAAGTCATGAAGAGACCTAGACTGTGGGTCAGGTAGGAGGCATGAGAAGATATTTTAACTCAAGATTAGTCACCTGATCTAAAACTATGAAAACTCGGCAACCCAGGCAATATAAATTCATGGGAAATGCTCCCAAACAAATTCTTCTGGTATCTTCTTTGCTGAAGTAGAATGTTGTGGGGCATTGTTCCATTTGCACTGCTGTATATTACTGATAGAGACAAGCAAGGCCAACAAGTTCACCAATAATAAAACAAAAGCAGCATGGTTTTCATGTAATGTTTGATGGCAAAGAAAAAATTAACTTCATTATTGAAATAACTGTTAGAAAGTTGGAGTTTCCTTTCTAGGTATTTTTTTGAAAAAGAGGTAGGGAACCAGATTTTAGTTCAACGAGTTTTAGACACCACCATATAAAGAATATGCAAATTTCCATCATCTCCAATGATTCTTTGTGCCCCTTTCTATCTCTACTTCATAATTCAGCAATCACAGATCGGATTCTGTCACTACTGAAGTGGTTTGAATGTGAAATTCCTCTTACCAGGTTCACATCTCTAGAGGGTGGCACTATTTGGAAAGGCTGTGGAACTCTTATGAGTTGAGCCTTGCTAGAGGAGACAGGTCATGGGAAGTGGACTTTGAGGGACAACTTCCTGTTTGCTTTCCATTTTTTTACAGCCAAAGCCACATGGCCACCTCATCCTGCTGCCATGCCTTTCCCATGTTATGATGTATGTACACCACAAGTTCTTTCTTAAATTGCTTCTATAGAGAATTTTGTCAAAGAAACAAATAACTAATGCACCTACAGATTTTGTTTATTTATTTATTTTAGTCAGGAATTTCGAATGGATGTATTCATTGGGTTAGGGCTCCCTGGTGGGAGATGTTATTCTGTATATATGTTTCTCATACTGGTTAATAAAGCACTGTGGCCAATAGAAAACTAGATAGGTGGGGCTAGGAGACCAGGAGGAGGAAAGAGGAAGTAGTAGGGAGGAGTCAAGATGTAGAGCATGGAGGAAGGAAGATGCCTGCCGCGGCTCCCAGATAAGATGAGCCACGTGGAAATAATTAGATAAGTAGAAATGGATTAATAATTAAGACAGAGATAGCCCATAAACAATAAAGGTAACTGGCCAACAAGATTGTATCAAATACGGAGTCTCTGAGTGTTATTTGGGGCTGGCACACCAGACTGGCAGGCTGGCGTGCTGGCAGAAACATACACGCTACAGATTGACGCCAAACCTGCCGTAACAAACTTTCACTTAAAACTTGATAAAATCTTAAAAAGAGATTTTAGAAACAAAGGAACAGAGACTAGCAAGACTTCTTGGTAGCAGCATTTTCTCGGTTGGATTTGTTTTGCTGTAGACAGATATTTGCGCAGCTCCTTTAAGGGAGGTTTCCAAAATTTGCATAAGCGGCAAAAAAAAACCGCCTTGCTTTTAAAGAGCTCTGCTAACAATTCATTGGTGTGTATGAGAGCTGCAATGAAGGTTTACACTGTGTTTTAAAAAAATACGCTGGCTTGGGAGAGAAAAAGAAACAGGATACAATAGTTTAAAAAGAAAAAAGAAAGTAAAATGGATGGGTATGTTGGCACACGCCATTAATCCCAGCACGCGGCAGACAGAGGCAAGCAGATCTCTGTGATTTCAAAGTAAACCTGGTATGCAGTGAATTCCAGGACAGATAAAAGTTACACAGAGAAACCCTGTCTCAAAATATGTAAAAATAGAAATAGAATAAATAGAGTAATAAAAAAGCCCCGTAAAGATGGAAAACACAGAGAAATTTTGGATACTATACGCGCTTCTGTTGTCTTTAAATTATTTGATTGCTGAGAAAATAACTTCTTATAAAAGAAATGCTGCTGGATTAATTCAATTTATATATTTTAAAAATGCTTTGACTCCAAAATTTAAGCCTAAGGTCAAGTTACTGGGGAAAAGGATTTCTATTTTTGTCTCCACAGAAAATGAAAAGCTGTGGATTCTTTCCAGACTTATATGGTTTGATCAAGCCAGACCCCATGAAACAGCTCCCCAGGTGATCCAACATCCAAATCAGTTGAGACAAAGCCTCGCAGACTACTGCCAAGATTTCTGCATCTTCTTTGGACACCCATGACAGCGCCCTCTACCAGCAGGAAGTAGATTGGAATGAACAACGCCCAAATTCCCAAATATAGTTTATAAATGTTTGTTTTCATTTAAATGGACTTGGTTATAAATGACTATAACCACAAGCAATCTTTTTAAAGGTAAAAAGGGAATTATGATATAGATATGAATGTTTTGCTTTGGAATGGATTTTCTTTTATTGATAAAATTTAAGGTCAATTTTGTAATATGTATATTTCTCCTCTTGTTTAGATATTGTGTTTATATAGCTTATTGGAAAATGTAATGTATAATTTAGTACAGATTATAGAGAGTTACCTATGATAGTCAAAACTTGGAGTTAAGTTAGTTAGGATTTCTAGATATGCAGAGAAGTATTTGAGATGAATAGGCATTCTTCAAACCTTTCAAAGACATACAGAATATGGCATTTAAAATGAATTAGGGTTTTTCTTAATAGTGAGGCACAACTGCTCCTGGTAACACCACCTGTGTCAGAAAGACAGATGGACATTGAAGAAACATGTTAAGGAGTTTGCTTCTAATATGGCAAGACTGGCCATTTGGGCAAGGTACTGCTTTTCTGGACTGTTTGACTTTATGTTGTAGAAACTGGACATGCAGGACCCACAAAAAGGTGACTGCTGATTCAAGATGGACATTGCTACAGGATTCCTGCTTCATGGACGAGACTGCCAGACAGTCAGACAGTCTACAGGACACAGAGAAAAATGACTGACAAACTGCCATTACAGGTGGACAGTTTAAAGTTTCCTGCTTTGTTGAGGAGTCTGGACACACACTATATATATTTTGCTATGTCAAGGTTAAAACCTTCTTTTTATTTTAGACAGAAAAGAGGAGATGATGGGAGATGTTATTCTGTATATATGTTTCTCATACTGATTAATTAATAAAGCACTGTGGCCAATAGGAAACACGATAGGTGGGGCTAAGAGACCAGAAGGAGGAAAGAGGAAGTAGTTGGGAGGAGTCAAGATGTAGAGCATGGAGGAAGGAAGACGCTAGCCGCGGCTCCCGGATAAGATGAGCCACGTGGAAATACTTAGATAAGTAGAAATGGGTTAATAATTAAGACAGAGCTAGCCCATAAACAATAATGGTAACTGGCCAACAGGATTGTATCAAACACAGAGTCTCTGAGTGTTATTTGGGGTTGGTGCAGCTGTGGGCCCAGACTGGCGGGCTGGCGGGTGGGGAGGAAAAACCTGCCATAACAGCTCCCCATGGTCTTTTGATGTCTACCTTGTGTCCAGTTGTGGTTTTTTTTGTGAGGGTCTTTATTTTTTTGATGAGGGGTAGTAGCTACTTATCTGTGGGTATAAGAACAAAAGTTTTTTATTATTATTATTATTTTATTATTTGAGACAAGGTTTCTCTGGGTAGCCTGAGCTGTCCTGGAGTTTATTCTATATCAGGCTGATCTTGAACTCAGGGATCTACCTGTCTCTACCTCCTAAATGTTAGTAGAATTTAAGCCATGGGCCACCATATGTCGCATGGGATAATATTTAGAGTGTAGTTAGGAATTATGCTGGTCTAGCAAAGTGGCAGTAGTAGATTCCCATGTAAGATCCATGACCTCACTAGCCTTAGGAAGTTGGCCAAGTTTCTAGTACCAGGCATGATTTCTGCCCTATTGAGTGGGTCATAAATCCAACTAGATAGCTGTTGGTTACAACTACCAGTCAAGTACTATGTAGTGCACCTTTGTAGCCATCGGATGACGTATTATCCTTCTGTGGTCTTTGATGGAGTTGAAGACAGATAGTTATGGTTATAGTTTTCCTTAGTTAGGATTAAAGATAAGTTACATATAGGACTTTAGACTCACAAAGATAGGATAGATGATATTTTCTTTAAGTCTTACAAAATGTTAATGGACTAAATATTGTTTACTGTGATTCTTATTTGATAACTGTTGTATGATATATTTTGCTATGTCAAGGTTAAAACCTTCTTTTTATTTTAGACAGAAAAGAGGAGATGATGGGAGATGTTATTCTGTATATATGTTTCTCATACTGATTAATTAATAAAGCACTGTGGCCAATAGGAAACACGATAGGTGGGGCTAAGAGACCAGAAGGAGGAAAGAGGAAGTAGTTGGGAGGAGTCAAGATGTAGAGCATGGAGGAAGGAAGACGCTAGCCGCGGCTCCCGGATAAGATGAGCCACGTGGAAATACTTAGATAAGTAGAAATGGGTTAATAATTAAGACAGAGCTAGCCCATAAACAATAATGGTAACTGGCCAACAGGATTGTATCAAACACAGAGTCTCTGAGTGTTATTTGGGGTTGGTGCAGCTGTGGGCCCAGACTGGCGGGCTGGCGGGTGGGGAGGAAAAACCTGCCATAACAGCTCCCCATGATCTTTTGATGTCTACCTTGTGTCCAGTTGTGGTTTTTTTGTGAGGGTCTTTATTTTTTTGATGAGGGGTAGTAGCTACTTATCTGTGGGTATAAGAACAAAAGTTTTTTATTATTATTATTATTTTATTATTTGAGACAAGGTTTCTCTGGGTAGCCTGAGCTGTCCTGGAGTTTATTCTATATCAGGCTGATCTTGAACTCAGGGATCTACCTGTCTCTACCTCCTAAATGTTAGTAGAATTTAAGCCATGGGCCACCATATGTCGCATGGGATAATATTTAGAGTGTAGTTAGGAATTATGCTGGTCTAGCAAAGTGGCAGTAGTAGATTCCCATGTAAGATCCATGACCTCACTAGCCTTAGGAAGTTGGCCAAGTTTCTAGTACCAGGCATGATTTCTGCCCTATTGAGTGGGTCATAAATCCAACTAGATAGCTGTTGGTTACAACTACCAGTCAAGTACTATGTAGTGCACCTTTGTAGCCATCTTGCCATGGTAGTCACTGTTGCGATTCATAAATATTAAAGCTTAGTAGGTCTACTAATTACTCCTGCATCTATGATCCAGGGGACATAATGGAAGAGAGGATGGAAAATTGTTAGAGCCAGAATAACAGGAAGTTTTCTGTGGAAGTTTCTCCTAGAAATGGCTACATGTACATGGCCAGAACAATGGTGATGTCAGTAGACATGGCAATATAGGAGGGACAACACTTCATGAGGTCCTACACCTAGGCAAAGAATTATGGGTGTCTGTTGACTAATGAGAGAGGCAGAATTAACTTCTGCAGTGATAAACCTCCTAATTACTTATCCAGCACAAACTGGTCTGCCCTGAAATCATATACAAACCACCAACAAAAACAAACTCACCAGATTATCTTTATATATTTGTGTATTCTTATACAAATACTAGTGGGGATATTTTGCCAGGCAGGTCATTATTATAGTTAACAAGGTTATCTGGGTGCAAAGCCTAGTTTCATCCTTTATTACCTGGATATTCATGGCAACTTGCTAAAGTTCTCTGAACTTCAATTTTCTTGCTGGTAGTTAGATACAAAAATGAGACTCTACAGGACTGTAATGAGGGTCACTTGAGATAGTGTAGCTGTGTAGCCACATTGCCGGATAACGAATGTTTCTACGATCAGCATTAATCCTTGGGACCATTTGCTTTCTCTTCAAGTCTAAAATTTCAGGGTCAGTTAAAAAATTTTTTCAAGTAGCAAAATATAATTCCTTAAGTTACATGGAAAGAAAAATCAGATTGATATAATTTTTAAAAAACCCAGAGTTGAAAAACAAATTGCTACAGTCTTTGTGTAAGTTCTTTGTTGTGTTTCTCTCATAAGCCACAGAGAGCCAGGGTCCTAGGGGAAAGCCCACTACCGTCATTCTGCTGAATGAGCATGGAAACCAAGTAGCTCCTAATGACATTGCTCTCCCCATAAACTGTCATCGAAGAAGCAGCTTCTTAGAGGACATGAAGACCCTCCGTGAACAATGTGTGGAGAGTAAGAGATGTTGGAGCTCTCAGCTCTGAATGAGATGTCTTCATGAACCCCTTCTCTCAAGGCTCGGAGATCTACATGGAAGAGGATGTGGAAAAAAAATCTCAGAGTCAGAGGTAGTGGATGATTCCAAGAAAACTGTGTCTTCCAAACCAAACAGGGATGATTTTCATGTGAACTCATACAGATTGAGGCAGCATGCAGAAGACCTGCACAGGTTCAGACCAGAAAAAAATTCTCATTGAGAAGGGGAAGTGGTCACAAAGTCCCACCCCTACCCAGTAAGATATTGGCAATTGACAGCTTCTAGTAGAGGGAAAATTTGCTTTCTTTTATAGAGTGACCCTGGGTGTAGTAACACACTTCAGGGTGGGCTGCATGCTCAGGGGTAGCTGGCCAACGCAAAAAGGACTGAATAGTTGGTATTTAACTTTGTTTTTTGTTTGTTTGTTTTGTTCTTTTGGCTCTTACATCTTAAGAAAATAAAGTTGGGTGAGTAGGGGAATATCTAGAACTGGGGTAAAGGAAAAATATGACAAAATACAGTATTTTAAAAAATTAAAACAGAAAAAGTATCTCTGACTAATAAGAAGACATGCTATTGTTGCTGATTTTCCAATGTTCCTATTTGTAATCAATTATAAACTTGGTTTTATATTTATTTTATAAATAGGAAATGTTTATAATTTGAGTGAGTAAAAACATTATTCATTACTTTCCTTTTATAGTTGAAGAAATTGAAACTTATTTGGTTGATTATATTGTTGGGATTATATTGTTGGGATTAAATATCCAAATCTCTTGAATTAGAGACTATACCCTAATATCACACTGCTCTTGGACCTGGTACTTTATTAGTCTTCCAAGGACTACTGTAATGCTAGCTGCAATTGTTTCTTTTACAAGAATTATAATCAAGTACAAAGCACAGGAATGCAAAACAATACAACCAACAAAAAACCGAAGAAGGGTTAATGTCAAAATACTTAGCAATTATATTCACTGAATCTTGCATTATTTCATTTAATTATTCCGTTGGTTCATTTGCCTGAGCATTACCCAAATTCTAGTGTTTTCCATGTTAAATTGGCATTCTGGGTGAACTCCTATTTTCCAAATGTTATAAATGAATCTCTTATTCCACTACATGGATTATTCTTTTGCGTGTGCCATCATGCTTGGTGCATTGTGATATTAATGTTCTCTAAAAAATATTTACAAATAATTTACACCAAATTATGTTGTTTAGAAGTTAGGAGTGTGGATTATTATGTAAAATCCCATGCTATTTGCTCTCTCTCCCCCTTCCTCTCCTTCCTTCCCTGGCTTTTCCCCTTCATTTCTTCCTCCCTCCCCCATCCATTCCTCCCTTCCTGCCTGCCCCTCCCTCCCTCCCTCCCTCCTTCCCTCCCTTTCTTCCTTCCTTCCTTCCTTCTACCTCCCTCCCTAGGATATTTATTTAGCATTTACAGGCAAAGGTCCAGAGGTCAGAACTTCAGTGTTGAATAAAAACAAGGAGCCTGACCTCATGGAGCTGAGCACCCTGTGGTGAGGAAAGGTGTGAGGTCCACAAATACCACAAATATGGTAAAGTGACCGCTGTTTGAAGTAGGGGGACACTAGCAGCTAAGCTTTTCAGGGGAACATTGCAATTTGTGGGTTTTAAAAATAACCACCACAAAGCGAGTTTCAGCAGAATGCCTGGAAGTAACTTGATTGATAGTCTAGATTTTCCCCTCCCACTTTTGACCTGAGACCCCATTCTTACAGTCTGTCTGATCCCTTTTATTCCTCCCTCTTTTTTTCTTCCTCAAACACTGCTCTATGCTGTCTTTTTTTCCTTCCTCTAATATTACTCTATGCTGTTATTTGACCTCATTGAAGTTGCTCTCATTTTTCTTCTGCATTTCCGGCTGCTTACTGGTGTTTCACCACAGAGTCTCCCTTCCTTCCTTCCTTCCTTCCTTCCTTCCTTCCTTCCTTCCTTCCTTCCTTTCCAATAAAAAGTAGTTATAAAATTAGGTAAGGGAGGGTGTTTGTATCTTGAAAATGAGCAAAAGCACATGCACTAATAATTTGGCTTTTGTACTCTGTCCTGTTACTAGTTTGTGTGAGCTAACCTGTGTCCTGTCCTAGAGGCTAAAAGGTGTTATAAGCCTTACCCACACACATTTGCTAATGAGCGTTTTGCTTGACCTCAGCAACACTGCTTGCATTCTGTGTTTTCTCTGGTTCCCACTTGGCACCTGAAAGTGTCCTTTCCACAGGCGAATGGATTTTTGGCTGTTAATTTATGTCTCTTGACAAGAGCAGTGGGTTCTGAACTAGCTTTACAGAAAGTCACCAACAAAGCAAGAAACCACTCAGTTACAATCACCGACTTCCCAGCCTCTTAGTGTTCTGATGCCAGGTCACCTCCAATTACCCTTGAATTTGTCCTTGTACTTGGGATGCCCGCCTTCCTACGAATATTCTCAGTCTCCTCACTTGCGCGTCCTTTGCAGGGCTGACAAGCCTCTGCTTACCTGTGCCCTGGCACATGTCCCATTGGCCAGCCCTGCCTATCCCTGGTGTTTGTTACTAACTTCCATTACTCTCACCGTAACTGTAAGAGGGTACTTCCTCTTTGCGCCTTTCCCCTCTTGCTGTACTCAGTCATTGGTGAGCTCCACCTTCTCTAAATTACCTCCTTTACCACGTTGACTGTCTCAGTAATACCCATTCTAAGCTGCACTTTCATGGGGAAGGTGGAGTTTACATTGAGTAGATATTGAGAAGCAAACTTAATTTTGGTCCTTACTTAGTCTTATGATAGTGAGTTCTTTCTTTTTTTTTTTTTTTCTGTTCCCTTTGCTCTTTGGCTTCTTCAAGCCTAAGTGAAAAAAAATTATGCAGTTACTACTTTATAATTTGGCAGTGTGTATAGGCTAGAATAAAGATGTAGCCAGGCAGGGCTTCAAGAAAGTAAGCAATACCACTCTTCTGGGCAGAAACATTAGGTAATAGTTGTTCTGTTTCTTATATTCAGTTCCTGCTTGATAGTCCTGGAAAGTGTTTTCTTGTAAGTGTCTCAGTAAATTTGAATGGCACTGGTGAGTCACCATTTTTAAGTCTAGGCTTAGGAACGATCAGTGTCGTTGCCTCCTGCACTTAACAACAGCCAGCACTTAGGTCCTGCTAGGCTTTCTAAATGTTCCTGTATAAAGAGGACGATTCACATTCAACTTCAAGGTCATAATCTCCTCCCTACCCTAGGTTTACTGAGCAAACTAACTTTATGTTGTTCTTGAATTTTCTGGTCAGCTGATAAGTAACTGCCAAAGATGACCTGACTTAGAAAAGACTCCACTTACTAATTCTAGCCACTAGTCCTTAAGAGTTTTATAAATGAGGAGAGCCTTTCCTTGCATCTGAATCACGAGTGAATAAAATTTCAGTATTGCAATATTACAAGTATATCCTAAATCTTACCAGTAGAGTATTTCTCAATTAAAGTGGACAGTAACATGATAGCTGTAGGATACTTAATTAATTATTTGGGTTGTTATAAAATGAATTGTGTTACAAATTTCTGTATCATACAAGTATATAAAATACAATTCCACTTTTTCTAATAATGATTCTATGTAAAGTTCACCATACATGGAGATATGGTATGCATGTGTGATCTGGAAACCGTCAGCCAAGAGCTGGAAAATATCATTAGTGATTAAGTGAAAATGAATCTCACCTTGGGAATGAAAGAAGTAAGTGTGTTTGGGAAAAGATTCAACATTTATACATGGGTTTGGACAAGACTGCCTTCATTTTGTAATCCTTTAAAAAGGCTTCCACCGAAGTAGATAACTCATTTGTCCTGCAGAAAGCCTTCTTGGTTACTCTCTTTGTGTGAAAGATAGTTCCGAGCTAGAGCTTCAAGATACTCATCATCCAAGTGGGCCTGAGTCAAATGGAATGAGGAGGGCTGCTAAATGGGAGAGCTCTGTGTTTGAAGGCAGCTCCTGCTTCCAGGAGAGTTAATTAGGAAGTGAAAACTTAAGCAGTCGACAATGTTGCAATGTTGGCTACTGGAGTGTGGTGACAAATAGCCCTGAAAGGTCTTCACTCTCTTTTATAAACAGAAAGGTAAGGAATTTGCACAAAAATGCACCATTGAAGATCTGCTTTCCATCAGGGGCTAACCACACAGCACACAACAGAAATAACTTGTTTTCATAGAGCTTGCTGTTGAAACACTTATCAGCAAGTCCTTCCTACAGTCTTCAAGAGGTATATTTGGATAAGAGAAACCTTTGCCCAAAAGAACATGGCTTGAAATTTTCTTCATGTCAAGGTCAAGAGACTTGAAGGAAAAGTGGATATATACAATCACAAATTTATCTCTTGGTGGGCTGAGCAATTATAACTAAATATTCCCTCTTCATATTTGGAAGTAGATGTAGTTGAAAGGGAGATGACTCTGAAAAATGTCTTATCTGGAATAGTCGAATAAACTCTGTTGTTTTAAGGGTTCACCTACATCTGCTTCTTCTGGGCAAGGCAGTACTGGTTCCATAGAAATTTCTTCAAATGCAAAAATGTATGGTATGCTGAGACACCATGACAAGAATGATCTGGTAGTAGGTACATGTCAAGCTTGACTCAAGGACTTGAGAGAGTGAGAAGACAAGCTGGAGAAACACGACTGGGCAGTAAATGCAGGCAAAGTTGAAGTGAAACAGAAGAGGAGAAAAATCTAGCACTGGACAGATGGCTCAGTGAGTAAGGTGCATGCCACATAAGGGTGATGGCCAGAGATCGGGTCCCCATACCCAGCTTTACTTTGTCATGGTCGAGTGATGGACTAGGTAAGAAGGAAGTGTTTTCACAGACTCCTGAAGGTTCCCTGGAAAAGAGCTCTGCTACCGTGTCAAGAAATCTGCTTGATGGAAGCTAATATCAGGAAGAGTTCTGAAAATATCCAAGGCTGCTTCTAAAGAAGGATAACTATCTTTCTTTTAATTGTTTGTATATTGTATTGGCATTTAAAAATGGAATAGGGACGTATCACAGAAAAGGGTAGGTTCTTGAGAATGATTCCTCTTAGAAGGTTCAAGTCCTCATGCCAAAGTTCCCTTGACAGTTCCTTTCTCCTAACCCCAAGCCCTGACTGTAACCTTGTTGTCTTGGGATGGCTCCTGCTGCATTGCATTTGAGAAGGAAGGCACATGTGTTCTAAATCTGTGACTCTCTTTGAATGACAATTAGCAGGTGAAACCCACCCTCACCTGCAAGAGTTTTAAAAAATGGAGTAAGACTCATAGAGTTTAAAACCATCTTGACCTTTCAATGACTGTTGAACTTCACAAAGGACATACTTTATGACGACAACAACAACAACAGCAAAAGTCTGTTTATCTATGTATTTACCTATCTATCGTTTGCCTTCACTGTAGGAATTCCTCATAAATTTGTTATGATGAGGTATTATGGTTGATTTTCACTGTGGGTTTACTTTTGTTGCATCAACAGTATGCTCATTCTTTGGTTCTGGAATAATCTAAGAAGCATACTATTTCTGTAATACAAGTATATTCAGTGATTGATCTGACTAGGTAGTTAATAAAGAGGTAATATGTGCAAAAGGACTAGAGGAGACAAAGTGAAAAGAAAGCTGGTTCTAATACCTAGGTATGTTTAGTTTATAAATCAGTGTATAACCAGAGAAGAGTGATTAAAATGCATTTAGTATGGAACCTAACAAATACTGAGCTAGGAAGAGAGACGTACCTTTAGTACATTAGGTACTCAAAAGATTTATCATTCCATCAATGTAGTTCACGCTGCCTTTGGCAAGACTAACCAACTAATACAATTGGCTATTTTTCCACCTTCTGTTTTTTATTTCAACAACAATGAATATAAGAAATCAAAGGATCATACTTCAGGAGTAGTGATGAAAATCCTAGTTTCCATTTTGATAATATGATTAATTTCTCCAGAGCCAAATACACAATTTTACTTCTTTGAATGATAAACTTAGAAACTGCAACTTTAACTTTTTGTGATGAAAGAGAAATGTCATTGGAAATAAAATAAGTTGAACGTAATGTAATATTATGGCCTCTAATCTACTTACAGTTCTTCATACTTATGTCTCTCTTATTCAATGTCTTATATCTATGTCTGAAAAATAATATTCAAGCAGCAGATTTTAGTAAGCATTGTTTATGATGTGTAAGTAACCTCCTGACTTCCCGTATGCTACCTCTGAATGAATATGTTATGCTATTTAATAGAATAATTGACTCAGATCAGTATCAGTATTCTTACAGATTTTATATTTTGTATAAATTCTGGATGAACCATGGCTCAGTACTTTATTTGATCATTCTGAGCATCGAGGATTCTGAAAATGGTTCCAAAATGTCTGGAGAATTTCATAGAATTGGAATTTGTTTTTTAAATGAGGAAAAGAAACTTTTACTGCTTCAAAAACAATGACAAATGTCCTAAAGTGGTATGTGGACCACCTGTGTGCTTCAGTACTAGAAAATGTAGAATTTCCTTTAAGAATCAGTGCATACCTGTCCTTTTAAACGTCTGTGTGAAACAATGTATGTATTGCATATGAAAAGGCAGTCTTGGCAGTTTAAGTATGCTGTGGCTGTTTACTTTAAAATCTCCATTCTTTGTGTCAATAGGAACAAACTATATAAACTCAGTTGTTATAGTGCAGGTCTTATCCTACAATAGAGAGGGCAAATAGATCATCACACCCCGGAAAAATCTGTCTGCTCTCATTTGCTTTTCTGCTAAATGTTTCTGTGGAAGTCGTTGCAGTGGGGAAACGAAGGTTCCTTACAGAACTGTAGGACTCACTTTTTAGGAAAGAACAAGACCCACTGAGTTGCTTTTGTGATGCTCTGATAAAACACCCCAACTAGAGAAAGTCAAAAGAGAAAAGATTTATGTCAGCTCACAATTCAGGGTATTGTCCTGTCCTTCATGACAGGGAGTCAAGGCAGGGGCATGAAGGGTTGCGCACTTCACATCCACAACCAGAAAGCAGAGTGTGACATTTTTGTGCTTGTCTTACTTTTGATTCTTAGACAGCAGGGGAACTCCAGGCCAGGAAATGATGCAGTCCACTATGGGCGCATCTACCTCCCTCAACTCTGCTAACCAAGATAATCCACCACAGGCATGGCCAACCAACTGTCTCTTCAGCTTGATAGCTGAGAGTAACCAGCACACCAATTCCCTGGTCCTGAATTATTATTTAACTACTTTCTCATTGTTTAGGAATATGTATGTATGTATGTATGTATGTATGTATGTATGTATGTATGTATGTATGTATATGTATATATATGTAGTTACATACATATATCTGTAATTTACATATGTATCTACTTGAATACATATCAAATATGCTGTTACAGTTTAACAAGTCATTACTGAACAAACATCTATGTACCCACAAGCCTCTTCTTAAAGTAAACATCCGGATGTATTAAAAGACAAGGTTGTTTGCTTTTTTTTGTTTTTGCTGTCTAAACATACATAAATTATATAGTTTAACTTCACTTATCATTAAAATTTATATGTACAACTAAAATTGTGTAATTTTTCCATGGCTTGTTTTTTTTTTCATTCAATATTATGCTTGTGGGCATAATCAATTTTGGCTATAGTTGTAGATCATTTAAAAATTTTATTTATTCATTCAATATTAATTCAATAAAAATGAGTTATCAGCAAGTGCATAAGTTTGGGGCATATATCCTGTTACATGTGTGCTTGGTTCTTATTGGAAACAACTACCCTTAATTTTATTCAATCTTTGTACTACACATATTTCCATTTTTAGTGTCTAATCACAAACCATTTATAAAATACTTCCTCTAACAATATAGTGAAAATTTCCATTTCATCTTGCTAGTATTAGACTGTTAGACTTTCTCCTTTTGCCCATTTGTAAATGTCAAGTGTGACTTTGACTTGCATTACTTTAATTACCAAAGGCTTTATGAGTTTTATGTGTTATTACAAGTGTTCTGTGTCATCATTGAGAATCCTGGTTTCTTCAAATTGCAAGATCTCTCACTTCTCAGGATGTCGGGCCCTTCTATCAGATCCCTGGGTGCGACCAGCTGATGACTGAAGAAAAATTAAATGAAGGAATAGGAGGGTCAAGGGAAGCATGGGTCTGGCCTACTAGTGCTATTTATCAGCCACTTCCATGTTAGATGTCCTTGGAAATGTGTAATAGTGCCTGCAATAAGAAGGCCGTTGGATTCAGCGACATAAGGCCTTGCAGGCCTTAGACACGATTGCACTCTCCTCCATTATTGTCTTAAAGCATAGACTTCCATTTTATACCTACAAGTTAAATCAATTTGGAGTTATTTTTGTGTATCCAATTTCAGTAGAAATGTTATATGCCTAATTGTTCCGGCACCGTTTTGAGAAGTCTATGTTTTTCTCCATCTATAGTAGTACCTATCATAGTTCCAGAGAGAGTGAATCTATTTCTGGGCACTCATTTCCCCCCCCCACTGGTCTCTGTGTCTCCCAGAAGAAGGCCAGTACCACATATCATGATATGTAAATACACATTTCTTCTAAGAACAAAATGTTTGTATTCACTTCATTTGGACCTGGGTTAAAACATTTAACCACTGCTTATCTCATATTATATAATGGGCAGAATAATGGACTAATAAGGAGGTTGATGGGCTGGCACTTAGTTAATGAAAGGCACTGTTCTGAAAGTATTTATTTATTTAGTTATTTAGTTATTTATTTATTTGTGGGCACATGCTTGTGTGGGACATGCCTGTGTAAGCTGGGGGGGACAACTTTCTGGAGTTAGTTCTTGATTTTTACCAGGGCCTCGGGGTTTGAATTCAGGTTCTAGATTAGCGGCAAGTACCTTTACCAGCTGGACCATCTCACAAACACTGGAAGGTAGCATCACATTAAATACAGTTCACAGTACTGGAACCTAGACAGCATCTGTAGGTCAAGTGATTACTTACATGTTTTCTTTTAAATCGTAAAGAACTTTATCATTTTACCATTTAACGATTTTAGGATGTCTCCCTTGGAATAATGGATTCTTAATCTCTGTTACATTGGTGCTAGAATTCTTTTAGACAAATTATTTAATGTTTAAAAAGAACAATTTAACTTGTGAAATGTTTAGTAAAAGTTCTCTCATGAGAAGTTTTGCTTTGTTTATTTTCCTATTTGCTTTAAATCTTTTACTTCTATTTGATTTCTGAAGGTCCTAATTTCCTGTAAGAATTGGAGCAGCATCTGTATGCACAGATTTGTCTTTTACACTCTTTCCTCAAAGCCCCATTCCATTTGGTTTTCTGTGTAGGAAAGGGGGAGGATATCTCTCTCCTTCCTTGTCTTTGAATTCTCCATGTGAATCCAAAGAATCTATTTCTATGTTTTAATTTTTTCCTTTTTTTACTAGTGACACCGCAGTGCATTTGACTTCCTGCGGCTCCAGCTGTCCACGGCACTCATGCATTCTATGGATTTTATTGCTTCCTTCCCCTCCTCATGGCTCCCTACCTGTTCTGTCATGAGCCATGAGTGGCTCACAAAGCTCTTTCAGGTGGCCCATAAGCTGCCTGTCAGCTCACTGCTGCTGCCCTTACACCTTGTGGGTCACGAATGAGAGCTCCCTGGGCTTCTTAGCAACTGGTAGGACCCTCTTGTTTCAGAGTTTCTCAGTCTGTCATGGAAATGTGTCTTTCTGATTCATGTATGTGGGAACATCAGAGAAATTTGACTGGAAAGAATATTTAATGAGGAGGTACACTGCACCAATGGGAAATCCACATTTCCTTAAGACTAACAAACCAAGTGTGGATTTTATAGTCACAATTTTGAGTATACAGGAAAAAATAGTGGCTTTATTCATCTACAACTAGATTCAGCCTAGATTTGCCAGATTGAAAAACCCATCTTGTCTTGATAGCAGACAATTATTTTACTTCCAGACAAGAGTTTCAATAGCTTATGATCCCAAGTCCCTTATTAAGGAAGGAACAGAAATTAATTATCCAAGTTCACATCTTCTCTAGATTTTCTATGTCTTTCTTCCCTAAGAGGAGTCTATCACATATAACACAGATACAGTGGTTTGGGGAGTTTGGTGTGTTTCCTACTGGGATCCTTTTTGATGTTTATGCCTAGCTGCAGCTCATCCCCTCAAGCCTGGGTCTTTCTGACTCCCGTTGATGTGTTCTGTCCTGGTGCTCTGCCTTCCTCCAACCTGGAGGTATTTCTGTTCTATCTTGGGTGGACCAGCTTTTTGTGCAATTGGGGTTGAGTGTGAGTGGCTGTGTCTGGAAGCACATGGGGATGTTTAGGGCTCCGTGAAGCTTTTTCAAGCCAGTATCTGTATTCCCTGAGACATTCTTGAGGCTCTGCTTGCTTTTTGTTTTAAGAACCATTATAGCTGTGGTAGAAAGCTTGGCATTGTCCGCATCATATAGTTACTAACTTGTACTCTAACACTTACTAACTAGTAGGGATGGTGATTAGTTGAGCTGAGTTCTGAGAGACTCTTCCTTATTGGCTTGCAGCCTTACAGCTTGTGGTCTGGAAGTCAACTGAGAAGCCACCTGCTCTGTTGAAGCCTTCCTCAGACTGCCCAGAGCTTGTTATGCCAGTCTTCTGACTTCAGCAAACTTATGCTGAGCATCAGCAGGGAGCAAGTGGGTACTGCTTCTTTCTACCCCAAGATGACAGGGCTCTCTGATTCTTTCGGGTGGGTGGATGGCATTACATCACCTGGCATTCATCCCTACTTCATGGTGTAAATGATGTGTTCTGGGTCCCCCAGGATTGTGACTGTGATGCCAAAACCAACCTCTTGAAATTTTAGAAAATCCCTCTCCCTTTCTGTTGCCTGATTCTTGCAACAGACGAAGCAGTAAACCTTTTCTGCTCTCTGTGTTCAAAATTCTGTTTCAGATCTTCAAACTTTCTGTCTAATGCTCCAATATTTAAGAGGATACACATTAAGAGGATACATTACTTCTGCTTGAACTTAGGGTTTGGGGAAAGTAGATAGTATAGTCAAGGTCTCTCCCTCCCTCCCCCCTCCTCTCTCTTCATTCTTCCTGCCCCTCATCTCTTCTCCTTCTCCCTTTCTCCATTTTCTTCTCATTTACTCCTATTTGTCATTCACTATGGTGATAATCCTGGATTATCCTCAAACTCCTGGATGTGTGCCTGGGTGGTAGCTGAGTTGGTCAGTCCAGGTTGCTGGGACCACACCGCCTCATTCAAGGCACCAAGACAACCCTCCCATGCCTGTGCTAAGGGGTGGAGCCAGCTTTCACAAGTGCATGGGAGGACACCTCTTCTACGAGGGGTGGGACTAACTCTCTCATGCTGTGGGTCATGGGGGCCCCTATCCCAGGCTGGTAGGCTTAGGTCCATGGTGTGTGCATGGGGGGGAGGGGGCTTTCCCAGGGCCAATGAGGGATGGGACTAGCTCAGCAGATCCCTTGTACCTCAACATATGGTTCAACACTTGGTTTGCCTGGATTCCTGTGGTAACAGAGTAAACAGACATCAACAAAAACCTCAGCCGTATCAGCACCAGGGACCAAGACATGGCCATCAGCTGAAGCTTGGGCCCATATATCACCATGGTCCCAGGGTCAGTGTGGGCCTCTTCGATAGGCATGGGCTCAGCATCAATGTGGTCCCAGAACTCTGACATGGTCCTAGGAAATGACCCAGAGCCTGGCTGCTGTAGGTCCCTTGGTTGCAGCTCAGGCCCAGATGTCATCATGGCACTGGGTGGCAGTGCAGTCCACTCAGATGCGATGGTCAATCTTGAACACAGTTGAGAGAAAGAGGGACCTAATCTGTGAGCACCACTTTCCTCAGTGAGTGTGTCAGCTCCGGCTGTCATCACCCATGGAAATCTGATTACCTCAGCTTTTTAACTTTTTATTACAGACTCACACCAACAACCCCTAGAGAGAGCTTCAAGACTTTGAACCTTGGAGTGGGACTGTGCCACTAGCTGCCCATGAGCCCTCTGTTCTGAGGCCCCCAGCTTCTTCGATTAGGCAGTTGTCAAGCGCTCTGGCTGTCTAGCATGCAGACAATCATCACTGAACTATACAGAATCCAGGCATGTAATCCAATCTAATGAACCCATACATGTGTGTGTGTTGACATCAGTCATATATTTGATGTTACAACATTTATCAAGTAGGTAATAGCAACTGTGAGAATCATCTCAGCAATGCCAATGTTAAATGATTTTTTTAAAATGTTTATGTTAGAACTGATAGAATGGTTTGTCTAATGGTTTGTCTAATGGTTTCTGTTGCTATGATAAAGCACCATGACCAAAAGCAACTTGAAGAGGCCATCAATACGCTCTCACGAAGGGAAGTCAGGAAGGAAATCAAGGCAGGAACATGAAGGCAGGAAGTGATAGAGAGGGGTTGGAAGAGTTCTGCTCACTGGCTTGCTCAGCCTGATTTCTTATATTTTTGGTTGTGAGCATAGCCTTAAATGGCAGAGCCATCTCTGCAGCCCCAGTCTGTTTTCTTATAGTACCCCGGAACCACTTGTCCAGGACTGGTACCACCCACAGATGGTCTGTGTTCTCCCACATCTATCAATCATTAAGAAAACGTACTACAGACTTGCCTACAGTCAGAACTTAAGGAGGGATTTTGGACAATAGAGAATGCCTCTTCCCATATGATTTCCCACATGACCCATAAATGACTTGAGTTATTTATATATCCAGCTCTTGTAAAGTTAACATAAAACTAGCCAGGACATAGTTTAATATCAATAAATGTAGGTTTATATGAATTTTAGTAATCTAAGTACACAATGCCTGAGAAAGCAAAGGTCTCTATATTTGAAGGGATTATATACACAGCATCATATTTCAGGATGAGATTAAGAAGTGAAATCAGAGGAAAAATCTGGTCTATTTCTTTTATGAAGCCCATTTTTATTAAGACTATGATTCTGTTTGAAAAAATCAATAACAATATTTCACTATGATTATGCCAAGGAAAAGATGAAACGTTGTGAAGTGGAGTTCTCTGTGTGGTGAACTTTCAGATTAAACGTTGGCTTTATGCTACAGGATTAATTTAGTTTGTGAGTATTAATACTTCTATTTTCTATTTATTCTTATTATTCTTATCTCATATATTACACCCTGGCCATAGTTTCCCCTCCCTCTATTGATGGGAGATGCTATTCTGTATATATGTTTCTCATACTGGTTAATAAAGCTCTGTGGCCAATGAGATAGCAAGATAGGCGGGGCTAGGAGACAAGGCGGAAAGAGGAAGTGGGAAGGAGGAGTCGAGATGTAGCCCAGGGAAGAAGCAGGACACCTGTCGCTGCTCCCTGATAAGACGGCCACGTGGAAATACTTAGATAAGTAGAAATGGGTTAATAATTAAGGCAGAGCTAGCCCATAAACAATAATGGTAATTGGCCAACAGGATTATATCAAATACAGAGTCTCTGAGTGTTATTTGGGGCTGGTGCAGCCGAGGGCCCAGACTGGCGGCAGGACCCGGAGGCCGGCTGGGAGGAACCTGTGGCGGGTTGGTGGACTGGCGGAAACATAAATGCTACACTCTATTCCTCCCATTCCCTCTCCTGCCATCTCCCCTCTCTCCCCCAGATCAACACTTCCTCCATTTCCCTTCAGAAAACACAGGCTTCATGGGAACATGAACTGAACACAGCCTAACAAGATAACACTAGGCATAAACCCTCATATCAAGGCTGGGTGGAGCAACCCAGTAGGAGGGAAAGGGTCCCCAGAGCAAGTGGAAGAGTTAGAGACGTCCTCACTCGCACTGTTAGGATTCCCACAAGAACACTAAGCTTCACAATGGTATTATGACACCATAACATATCTGCAGAGGACCTGGCTCAGACCCACACAGGCTCAATGATGGCTGCTTCAGCCTCTGTGAGCCTTTATGAGCCCTTGTAGTGGATTCGTGTTGTTCCCAAGCCTCCTGGCTTCTACAACTCTTCCTCTCCCTCTTCCTCTGGGATCCCCGAGTTTCACTTAATGTGTGGCTGTGGGTCTCTGTGTCTTCTCCCATCGGTTGCAGGATGATGCCCCTCAGATGATGATTGGGCTCCAGCCTGTGAGTATATCAGAATATCATTAGGAATCGTTTCATTGGCTTTTCTTTTTTTAACCAATCCTGTTTGCGTCTACCCTAGGTCCATGGGTTATTCCATCTCTCATTTGTGGCTGTCCAGGCAGTGTCAGGCGTGGGCTTCTTCTCATGGCACAGGCCTCAAGTTGGACCAGTCACTTCCACAAATTCTGTGGCATCATCACCAGCACATCTTGCAGGCCAAACAAATGTAGGTAGAAGGTTTTGTGATTGGGCTGCTGTCCCGGCCCCACTGCTGGAAGCCTTGCCTGGTTCCAGAAGATGACTAGTTCAGGCTCCATATCCCAAATTATCAGCAGGCTTTGCTAAGGTTACTCTTGTAGGTTCCAAGGAGTTTCACTACACTAAGTTTGCGCATGGTCCCTAAAACGCCCCACCCCAATCCAGTTGTCTCTCCCAGTATTCTCTCCCTTCTCACTACCTGATCCCACCTGTTCCCATCCCTACCCACCTCCAGTCTGCCTGCAAGAATCTATTTATTTCCCCATCCCAGGAAGATCCATGTGTTCCCCCATTGAGCCCTCCTTGTTACTTAGCCTCTGTGAGTCTGAGGATTGTAATAGTATAGTTATCCTTTATTTTATAGCAAATATCCACTCATGAGTGAATACATACCATGTTTGTTTTCCTGGGTCTGGGTAATTCAGTTGGGTAGTTTCTAGTTCATCATGTGCCTTTGACTTTCATGGTGTCATTTTTAACAGCTGAGTGATACTCCATGATGTAAATGTATCATGTTTTCATTATCCATTCTTTAGTTGAGAGATGTCTAGGTTGGTTCCTGTTTTGGACTGTTACGAATAAAGTTGCTATGAAATAGTTGAGCTAGTGTCCTCGTAGTAGGATTGATCATCCTTTGGATATGTACTCAGAAGGTATAGCTGGTTCTTGAGGTAAATTGATTCTCAATTTTCTGAGGAGCCATAGTGATTTCCAAAGTGTCTGTACAAATTTTCACTCCCACCAGCAATGGAGGAGTGTTTCCCTTGCTCTACATCCTCTCCAGCGTGAGCTGTCACTTTTGTTTTTATCTTAGCTAGTCTGACAAATGTAATTTTTATTGGCATTTCCTTGATGGCTAAGGGTGTTGAACATCCCAAGTGTTTTTCAAGCATTTGAGTTTCTTCTGTTGATAATTTTCCATTTGGATCTGTATCCCATTTTTTAAATTGGATTCTTTAGTTGATTTCTAATTTCTTGAGTTATTTATATATTTTGGATAGTAGCCCTCTGTCAGATGTGAAGTCCATGAAATTTTTTTTCTATTCTCTAGATACCATTGTGTCCATACAGAAGCTTTTCTGTTCCATGTGGTCCCAAGTATTAAGTTGTTGATTTTATTGTTTGTGCTACTGGTGTTATATTCAGGAAGCTATCTCCTATGTAAGTTCATTCAAGGTTATACCTCACTGTCCCTTCTATCAGGTTCAGCGTGTCTGGGTTTATGTTGAGGTCTTTGATCCACTTGGACTTGAGTTTTGTGTAAGGTGATAACACAGATCTACTCCTTCTGGGTAAATTTGCTCCTTTTTGTTCTATATCTTTCAGATGTGCTGTTAAGTTGCTAGTATGCAATCTTTCCAATTTCTTCATGTAGGCACTTAGGGTTATGAGCTTTCCTCTTAGCACTGCTTTCATTGTGTGCCATAAGTTTGGATATGTTGTGCATTCATTTTCATTGAATTCTTGGACATCTTTAATTTCCTTCTTTCTGCTTTGACCAGATAGTCATTCAGTAGAGTCATTCAGCTTCCTTGAGTTTATAGGGTTTTTTTTGTTGTTTTTTCAGCAAGAAGTCTCCATCGGATTTGGGGGCTAGACTTCTGGTGACTAGCATCATTTGGTTGATTCAAATTTCTTTGCTTGAGTTGGGGGCTGTTCTTCTGGCTATCATGTACTGGACCTGAGGAGAAGTCTGTAGAGTTGGGGGCAGGGGTCCAGCAGCAGGGTTGGCAGTGATGAGATGGGTAGTAGTGTATTGGGTCTTTGGAAACTGAACCAGGGGAGTGGAAGCATTCCATGGGTAGGTGGGTGGCTTACCTGTTTTTTCAGCAGTATTAATACTTTTAAAAATTATCTGTCATTCAAAGAACTTAACGAAGTCTCCTTACATTTTTCTCATTCATGAACTTAGAAAACAAAACCGTTATTTAACTAAAAATAACTTGCAGAGGAACCATAGTGGGACAAATGAATGTTTTTATCTACCCCACTCTCTTACCCACAGAGACACAGCCTTGTGCCCACCAGGCCTGCCTAACACATCTGTTTGAACCCCAGAATGCCTGCTTCGTAAGACACAATGAATGCCTGAGAATTCCGATTTTCACTCCACTGATAGGAGTCATGAGCCAATCATCTTGTTATTACTTAATTTTAATGTTTTTAATAAAACAGTTTAATCAGTATACATGTTATTACGGCATATTACAGCATTTTCAAGCAAAATTGTTTTTGTTGATTCTTCTCCTCTCCTCCTTTCTCAACTCCTGGGTTGAGCCCCCAGCCTCAGCCCCCTTTCCCCTTGCATGTCATTTCTATCCTCCCTCAGTTCCCTTCCACGTCCCATGGCCTCCCTTGTAGTGTTATAGCTTATAGGCTGGAAGTATTTGAAGAAATAGTTCAGAGATTGTGACACAAACATATAAACCTGCAGATGGAGCTCAGGAAGGTAAGACAAACCTAAAGGAGGTCTTGCTCCTTCCGTCTTGAAATTCGTCGTTCTCTGAGTGAATACCTACTTTCCTCTTCCATGTTTTATGATATGAGTAAGGAGAAATATTTCTTTGAGCAAAAGTGAAGATACTTGGGCAAGATCAGGAGGAAACAGTCCATTTTTAAACCCAGTCCACTTCTTGTTTTTATCAACGAAGTTTTAAATATATTTTTGAATTGAGAAATAAAATTATATATATTTAGAGTGCATGACATGTTATCAAGTATATGTGTGAATGACTAAATCTAGCTGTGCAAATATGTGTTACTTCTCATAGTTATTATTTTGGAGTGACATCACCCAACGTTCAGGCATTTGCAATTTTCAAGCATGTAGCAAATTGCCATTACCATATACTACACTATATCTTCCTAATTTTTTAAAGAGAATGTCTCACTTTATATTCTAGGCTGATCAAGAACTCACCATACAGCCCAGGATGACTTTGAACTTGTGAATATCATTTTGCCTCAGCCTCCCAAGTGCTGGGAACACAGGTGCGAGCCACTGTAATGGTTAATATTATCAATAACTTCTAGGAACTCCTGTGAGGGATACTTTAGTCTCTGGGAATGCCTTCTAGGAATCATTTTATTAGGTCACTTGAGATAGGAAAATCTATCCTAAAAGTGGGTAGCACCCTTCCCTGGGGTTAACACTCAGACTGTATAGAAAGTACCAGTATTTTTTTCATCCCTGAATTTTGTTAATGAATTCAAAGTGACTACCTAGCTCAAACCTGGATACTATGATTTCCCCACCATGATTAATGGTGTTCCCAAACTTTGAGACAGAATGTACCATTTCCCCCATCCTTTTCTTTATTTTTTTTCAAGACAAGGTTTCTCTGTGCAACAGCTCTCTTGTCCTGACACTCACTCTGTAGATCGTGCTGGCCTTGAACTCACAGAGATCCACCTGCCTCTGCCTCCCAAGTGCTGGGATTGAAGGCGTGCACCACCTCCATCAAGCCTGTTTCTTTTTCAAATGAGAAGATTTCTTCTTTCTATTATGGGACAGTATTCATTGTGTATATTCTATGTATTCCTTAGCCATTGAACTATTAATGGGCATTTAGATTGAATAAACTATATTACCTACTATGAACAGTGTTACAGCAACATTGTAGTGAAGCAACTTCCTTAAAACATTAATTCCATTTTCTTTGAATATATACAAATTACTGAGATTTCTGAATCATGAAGTAATTCTGTCTATAATATTTTTAGGAAGCTATACATTGATTTTTTTTTTACTGTTCCCTTAAATAGTGCACCAGAATTCCAATTTGTTCACATCTGACAACACTAAAAATTCTGTTAGTGCATTCTAATAAAGTTAAGGGGACGCCTAATTGTGACTTGGGCTTGCGCATCTTGAGAGGTGAGGTTAGTAGTACTCAGCACTTTTCCTTAGATGTGGCTGTTACTTGATAAATGTTGATTCTGGGTTTTGCTTTTTTTTTTTTTTTTAATGAGGCTGTTTGCTTCTTGTTGTTGAATTGAGTTCTTTATATATGTATGACACTAACTCCCTTTCACATATATAGTTTATTAATATACAGATTCTATAGGTTGTCTTACTCTGTTGGTTATTCCTGCCAGCCTGTTCCCACAGCCACACCAGCCAGAAATAACACACAGAGACGCTGTATTAAATATAAAGTTGTTGGCCTGTTACTAGTGTTTCTTATTGGCTAGCTCTGTCTTAAATATTAACTCATTTCTATAAATCTAAGTATTTCCACATGGTTTATCTTACTGGAGAGAGGGTTTGTAGTTCTTCTCTCTCAGTCCTACATTTTGAATTTTCTCTCCTACATATCCCTGAATCCTCCTTTCCTAGTCCTGCCTATCTAGCTTTCCTATTGGCCAACAGGGCTTTATTCATTAACCAATAAGAGAAACATATTTACAGAATGACATCTCCCATCATCTTCTCTTTTCTCTATAAAATAAAAAGAAGGGTTTTAACCTAGCATAGCAAAAATATGTAATGAAACAGTTTTCAAATAAGAACCACAGTTAATAATATTTAGTCCAATAACATTTGGCAAGATTTAAAGATAGAATAGATTTACATTATCTATTCTATCTTTGTGAGTCTAAAGTCCTATATGTAACTTACCTTTAATTATAATTAAGGAAAACTATAACCATAACTATCTGTCTTCAACTTCTTCAAAGACCACAGAAGGATAATATATAAACTCTAGAAATGACAGAGACATTCTTGCTACCTGATCAGTCACCTGAAGTTTCTCTGTAATGTTTTGTCTTCAGCCTATAGGCCACAGTGTGTCTGGCAGACTCCTCAGCAAAGCAAGAAATTTCAAAATGTCTCACCTGTGTCGGCAGTTTGTCAGTCACTTTTCTCTGTGTCCTGTAGACTGTCTGGCAGACTCTTCTATGAAAGGAACCCTGTAGCAATGTCCATCTTGTATCAGCAGTCACTTTTCTGTGGGTCCTGCATGTTCAGTTTATACAGCATAAAGTCAAACAGTCCAGACAAGATAAGTATCTTGCCCAAATGGCTTGTCTTGCCATATTGAAAGCAAACTCCATAACTAGTTTCTTCAATGTCCTTATTTCTTTCTGATGCAGGTGGTGTTGCCAGGAGCAGTTGTGCCTCATTATTAAGAAAAGCCCTAAACCATTTTAAATGCCATATTCTGTAGGTCTTTGAAAGGTTTGAAGAATGCCTATTCATCTCAAATACATCCCTGAATATCTATAAATCCTAACTATCTTAACTATAAATTTTGACTATTATAGGTAACTATCTATAATCTCTACTAAATTATACATTATATTTCTAAATAATCTATATAAACACAATACCTAAACAAGAGTAGAAATATACATATTACAAAATTGACCTTAAATTTGTATCAATAAATGAACATCTATTCCAAAACAAGGTGTTCATTCCTGCACCATCATCTCCTGTTTACCTTTAAAGAGATTGATTGTTGTCATTAACCATTTATAACCAACCCCAGTTAAATGAAAACTAACATTTATAGACAGTATTTGGGAATTTGGGCGTCGTTCTATCCAAAATGCTTCCTGCTGGTAGGGGGCGCTGTCATGGAGATCCTAAGAAGACACAGAAGTTCTGGCTGTAGTGGTCTTCCAGGCTGCCTTGTCCCAGCTGTTTTGGATGTTGGATCATCTGGGACACTGCTTCAGGATGTCTAGCTTGATCAAACCATGTTAGTCTGGAAAGTCTGGAAGGAATCCACAGCTTTTCATTTTCTGTGGAAACAAAAATAAAAATTCTTTTTCCCAGTAACCTGTCCTGAGACAAATTTTGGAGTCAAAGCATTTTTACAATATATAAATTGGAGTAATCTAGTAGCATATTATGTTTTATTTTAGCAATGATAACACATTTTTTAACACAAGTATTACTAGTGGCTGTTTTCATGATAAACTTATGGGGTTAATTACTTATGACAGACACAATATAACCTGAAAAACCTAGTGTACATAATTTACAAAGGAGACATCAGATACTCTGTCAACCTGAAGGGTCAGGGTAGTGGGTTTGGAGCCAACTTAGGAGTGTCAGTGTGTATTACAGGGCAGCTCCTAACCAGTATGACCAGATCATTACCTGGGAATTGACTCAAGATTCTGAGATCCAAGTTTACAAGCCTTACTTTTAAAATTTGCCTTGAAATCATTTTATGTTTAAAGATTGATTCATTAAAAAATACTATGGGTCAAACTGAGAAAACCCTATGTGGAGCCAGGTTAGATTTGGCTGTGAAACTGCTATATTACTAAAGATCATGAAACTTTCATTATTTCATGTTTAAAATTTTTGGGTGCTCTAGCTATGTATTTAGAAAACAAATTTACCATGTTTCTGTTTTCCTTCTCCTCTTGACATATTTTTCAACCGTATCTTCCAAGTATGGTTGTTGTATAACAGGATGTTTCATCTGATAAACCTGTTACTCTTGGTTTTTGAGGATCTGATTTCGGTAGCTTGCTGTTCCCCTCTTTACCTGATTGATACTTTCCCCCCTGGAATGCCTGGTTGTATTTGATTACAAATCTACCATATTTGAAAAGTTTATTTGTAGGAGTAACTTGAAGCCTGAGACAAAGGGATTTTTTTCTATCCTCTTCTCCCAGGTAAACAAAGAAACAAATGTTCTGAGCCACCTTCATCCAAATCAAGGTTTCAAATGCCACATGCCATGAAAAGTGTGTTACAAAAACATGAAAGAGAACATTTAGTCTCCCATATACTATGAAGAGATTCCTATTCTACGCTTCATTTTATGTGTCTAGACTGTTTTTAAAATGACCCATTGACTCAGATTTCTGCTGTCTTTCTACTCCAGGGGATAAGGCCACACTTACACATGGTTGACCTACAGGAGCTACACCTTTGAAGAAATGGACTTGCCTTCCACAGCTCCTAGGTTAAGGCTTGGATCTCATGAGCCATTACCATCCATGCTGGGATGTTGAGTGGCTTGGTCTTGTGCAGACAGCACAGCTGTTATGAGTTCATGCATCAGTGTTCTGTCCTGTTCAGAAGATGGATGCTTCTTGACTCTGCTTCTTACAGTGTTTCTATGTTCTTTTCTATGATGCTTCCTGAGCCTTGACCAAGGACAGTGCTATAGATGTTCCATTTGTGGCTGAGAACTCTACAGACGCTCTGGCCAGGTGAGTTCCTGCGTTGAGTACCACCTCAAGTTTGGATGTATGTTTTCCTATCCATTTTGTTTTTGTCTTAAAAGTTTTCTAAGCTTACCTCAGAACTGTAAACTGTAGTGCCTAGCTACATCATATGGCTGTTTTTTTTATGTGTATCTGGCCTAATTTCTTGAGTGCATCTGTCCATTTGTCCATCTACCTATTCACTCCCAACCTCACCTATCCACCCACCCATCCATCCACCCATCCAGCTGTCTACTCTTCCATCCATAGGTCCATAATCATACCAGCCACATTCAAGAGTCTGTGTTAAAGAAATTTAGATGGAAATCTAGTGTAGTGGAAACTTCCTAAGAATATATAAAGGTGATCCTAATGAGGTCCCCTAATAAAGGGGGATATGGAGTCTCAACTGGCCATCTCTTATTATCAGGTGATACTCTCGGCAGAGGAACTGATTTGTATTCAATAAAATTTTTGGTCAGCAGGGTTCAATGGAAATCCCCCAACAATCCAGGTTGCAGGTAAGACAATGAATTGTTCTCTGCAAACTGGCAGTGGGGCCCCATTGCTGAGGACAACACCCAAACAGCTCATTGAACATGAAGAAGTCTGGCTGGGGCCGACATGAAGACTTCACCTTTACATTATAATGTTTTTAGAGACTGAGAAGGTATTCTGCAGGTTACCAAAAAGCAATGTAAACACTAACTCAGCCACAAATCATTTGACCTACAATTTGTGCTACTTGTAATATATGCCATGGAACAGAAGCACAGAACTTGTAGGAGTGGCCAACCGATGTCTGATTTTACATACATCCCATTCTATGAGATGGAACCCATACCCAACACTGTCTGGGTGATCAAGAACCAGAGACTTCTGGTCGAAAACAAAGCAACAACAATGACAGCAAAGAACCCTTCCAATAAAATGGCTTCTAATGGTATTCTGCTATATGTATAGATCAGTGCCTTGTCTAGTCATCATCAGAGAGGATTCTACCAAGAGCAAATGGGAACAGATGCAGAGACCCACAGCCAGACATTAGGCAGAAAGAAGTCCTTGGAGCATGCAGCTTAAAATGGGATTTAAATGCCCCCCCTCTACCCAGAGCTTCCTACAGAAGAGGAAGCAGAAAGCTTAAGAACAGGAAAAACAAGCCCCTCTAAATCAACTAAGCAAGGTGGTTATGAATCACAGAGACCATCTGCAAGCATAGGGCTGACAAGGGGCTGTACCAGGTCCTCTGTGTATATATTAGACCTGAGTATTTTTATGGCACTCCTGAGTGTGAGAATGAATGGGTCATAAGAGCGGGAAAGCTGCTCCTGTCCCTCACCAGCTGCAGCACTCAGGAGATTGGCTCTGATCTCCACCTGGGCAGAGCAGCAGAGCTGACCCTGTTGACAGGGGTGTGTCAAACTTCCCCAAGAATGTGAGCATGGGAGGTGATGGGATCCCATCCATCATCTGACATATAGTGGTATGGGCTTGGGAGAGGTGTTCCCCTACCTCTTGATGCCCGTGGCAGATGGTAGAACCGAACCTGAGGTGGTAAGAGGGAGAGAGCTGGCCCTGCCCATCACTAACTGCAGAACTCGGGAGAATGACCTCTACACCTCACCTGGGCAAGACAGTAGCGCTGGTCCTGATGGTCCAGGTGAGGGAGAGCCAATCCTGAGGGCGTGAAAGCAGGAGAATTGGCCCCAGTCCCTGGCTCATTGAAGCAAGTGGTGAACTAGCCAGGGCAATGCTCATCCTGATGGCGAAGACGGGGAAGAGATAGCAGACCAACTAACCCTGCAACTACCCAGACCCAGAACCAGGGTTATGACTTGTTCTGCCCCATCATCCACACCATCTATGATAATGGTATGTGGAGCACATGAAGGGACCTGACCCACAGACTCAAAGCTGCAGGATCTCCATGATACAGGACAACAACAGGATAAGCAAAAGGCGTTCCACTGAGGCCCCAGCATCAATAGTGTTGCGAAGCCACAGGCCTCAAACCGGACCAATGACTCTTTGCAATAAACATTATCATGTAAAGATGTATGGATAAAAGTGCTCATTGTGTGACTCACTAAGTCACACTTCAGCTTCCAGGATGAGAGTTTTTCCTTTTCTTTTTTTTTCTCTTAATTTAATTTTTTTTTCTTTTGGTCAGAGGAGTTGCAAGGGCAGAGAGATGAGAAATGAATGGGATCAAGATGAGTGATGTGAAATACACAAAACATAAATAAAGTAAAAGTTTAATAAAAATATAAAATAAGACACATACATGCACACACACATGTATATACGGACATAGGCACGTGCTTGTCCATGCACACATAGACATATGCACACATATATACATATAAGCATATGCAAGCATATACACACATATATACACACAAATGCATGTATACATACACAAAGTTAATATATATACACACACACACATATATACACACACCAAACACTTTAACTTCAGATACATGCCAACCTGTGTGTTCAATAGGGATATTAAAGCACTCTGCCAAGACCAAGTTGTTTGCCTTCTTCTTCACTGAAATTCTAACTGACCTGTAATCTTCATGCCCCTTCCCTAAGGAGTGAAGAGCAGATGAGGAGCTCCTGCTACTCTGTGTCTACAAATGGGAAAAGCCTTTTTTTTTTTCTGGGCTTAGTTGGAAACTGTCTACTAATTGAGAATTTATTGAACTAAGAATGATTTCTTGGTGTCAGGCAGCCACAAATGTCTGCTGGCAGTGAGCACACATGCTTTTCTACGAGACCTGTAGTAACAGATAAGTTACAATAATTTCTTCTTATGAGAGGCAGAGACCAAGAGAATGTGTGGACTTGGTATGTTTGTGTACATATGTATGCCTGTGTGTGTGTGTGGGGGTTACATCTAGGACTATGTAGGAGGGATAGGTGTGGAAGCCACAGGACAACCTCGGGTGCCCTCGGGAACACCATCTACCGCTTTGACGTAGGCTCTCTCCTTGGCTTGTAGCTCAGCAGTTGGGTTAGACTGGCCAGCGAGACTCTCCAGAGCTGGGACGAAACGGTTCTCCACGTACTCCACACGCTGGCAGTGGTGACTGGACATGCTTGCGTGTCACTTGCGTTACCAAATGCACAATCCTTCCAGCCCCAGGAATGTATTACTTTGCAACCGAATGCGATGCTTTCTTTTACTGCGTGGCAAGACTTTCAGTTAATCCGAGGCCTTTGGGAAACCTGCATCACTGCCCTCACCCTTTGTGATCTTGTTTCCCTGTGGTTCTTTTCACTGTCTCACGAAATGGAATCCATCCGCCTGTTTCTCTCTATTTCTCGTCTAGGGATTATTACATGCTACAGGAGAATAGGCATTCGTATTGCTTTGCTTAACACTGTTCTAAGAACCTACACGTCATCTCACACTCAATAAATATCAGATACTGTTATCTGTATACATACTAAATAAAATGATTTCCTGTCACCTTGGGGGGGGATTTACATGGAAGGTTAATGGCTTCTGCCCTAAAGGAATTCCCTAACATCCAAAGAATGCTATGAATGTTGGTACCCAGGCCCCCCCTTCCCTCCCGCACGTACTGCAAAATAAAAAAGAATAATGCTGTGTAACAAAATCTAGGCTATTCTCTAAACTGGGAATGGCCCCTCCCTTCCATGGCCCTACGTTTTGCCTCTTGTAAAGGTGTCTGCACTGAGAGGGAAAGACCGTATTTTAAAGTGACAGGCAGGCACACTGGCTGTCTCCGGTGGCCCTCCCTCTTCCAGATGCAGAGGTTGCCCCCTTTGACCTACTTGGAGACCCAGTTAGCACATCTATTTCTAAGAAGAGAATTAAGTTCGTTCTCACTGCCCTACTCCCAGCTGCAAATTCCTAGTCCCGTTCCACCCCTTTCAGTAATGATTTAATATAAATACATTTAAAATCATAATCATGTCCTCCCTCTAGACTCCCCTTCACAGCTGCAGCTTCTTGCCTCAGACTGCAACGAGCTGTGATTAATCCACGCATTTAAGGAAGTGGCCATCTCTCTTTACTTTTCTTCTTTGCAGCTGAGTTTTTCTCACCTTAGCAATTCTCTCTCTCTATTGCCCATGCTTAGCTCTAGACTTGCAGACCATTTTTGGTTTTGTTGTTAATGCTGGATCCTGGGTGGCATCGATGGCTCAGTGATTAAGCGCATTTGTCGCTCTTGTGGAGGCTCAGGTTCAGTTCCTGGTACCTACATATTAGCTCACAACTATCTGTAATTCCAGTTCCAAGTGATTTGACTTCCTCCGCTGACCTCAGCGGGCATCAGGAACATACAAAGGCGCACATGCATGCACGAAGGCAAAGCATTCACATACGTAATTTAACCACTGAATCTTGTACATAGGGTATTTCAGAGTCATAGCACAGACACATTTCAGTGTCCTCATTCCAGAAACTTCTTTGAATAGGTTATATCACATGGGTTAAAGAAAGTCTTGATGACAAATACCTAGTGACCCATTTTCTCTTTGTCTCAACTCAAAGACAGTTTTCTACCTTGTAGCTGAAATGAGGCAAAGTGAGTCCCATGGGCTCTTTGGTGCATAATAGTATACTTCCTGTTATTGGAACATCCTCCTCTTCATGTGTTAGCTCGTGATAGGAACTTGCACTGCAGATTTCCTTGGGTCATATCTTTTAATTAAAGTAAAATCTATGCAACACAAAACTAAACTCAATAGCATTTAGTACATTGATAGTGTTTTAAAATGACCATATACTTTAGCATACTCCAAAAAAGTTTTTTTTTTTTTTTAAATCATCTTCAAAGGGTTCCAAGACCTATCAGCATTCATTCTCTAGTTTCCCTCTCTTTTTGACCCCAGAGGCCTCTAACCTTTACCTAAGAGTCATATATTTTGGATAGCTTTGACAACTATGCTACTAATTTGAACAAATTTCTAAATGTATTTCATTCCCCAGCTGAGTGACAGTGATCTCAAAGCCACGTGGATCTGGCAATGCAATGGGATCAGCACATTGTAGTCTTGTGGAGAATGTCTTAATGATCAACTAATACATGACGACCTGGACCTCAAGTTGACACAGCCTAAATATTTGGAAACCCAGCTTTAATGTACAATAATTTGTACATTGTAAGAAAGAAAACTATTCAAAAGTTGTTGCCCATTAACAAGTGCAGACCTAACAATAATCATCACTGATATTTAGATGAAGCCAGTCAACATCCTGGAAGAGGACACCAGGGTAGAGATCAAAGCAGGAGGGAGACCAGGGGAGTTGGGGACAGATGTACCAGAAAACGTCTAAAAACCAAGAATAAAGGTTGTGCAATAGATCCAAATCTGTACAAACCAAAAAAGGAGGAGGACGTGGTTAGAATGCTTAATTCCTCTAGTTTTACATACAACTTTGTGTCCTCATTCTTACTGAATTAATTCTGGAAGTGCATAAATTACGGTAAGAATTAGGTATTTATTTTTTCCTCAACTATGTTTTTTGGTTACTATTGCCTCCCCACTGTGTTCTCTAGGATGTTAGTTCTAGAGGGTTATCATAAATGCTATGTAAAACACTCACATAATTAATTTATTCATTTTCACACTCAATAATTATTTATTGAATTACTTTAACTCACAGAACACTATTCTAGGAGTCTAGCTACTGATAATTAGAACATAAGACAACAGAAAGAAACAAGTTTGTAAATTACAACAATCTTCAGGTTGACAGGTTCTCATATACAATCAATTTAATAAGAAACTGTGAATTTTGATGTTTTAAGAGAAACTTACAAGATTTTTCTTAAGAAAGATATAACCTCAGGGAGTTTGTGACGTGTGCGTGCGTACATGCGTGTGTGCGTGCATGTGTGTGTATATGTGTGTGTGTGTGAGGGTGCATCTTCTAGAATCCTGTCCAGCTGCTTTGACACAGGATCTTTCTTTGGCCTGGAACTCACCAGTTAGGCTAAACTAGCTGGTCAGAGAGCCCCTGAAATTCTTCCATCTCTCCCTCTCCAGAGCTGAGATTACAAGTGTCTACCACCATATGGGTTCTGTACACGAGTTCTGGGATCAAATTTAGCTTCTCATGTTTGGAAGATAAGCACTTTGCCTATGAGCTGTTTTCTTGTCCCTAGATAATGTATTCTTTTAAACAATTAATTAATCATGAAAAACTTACATTTCCAGATTCTTCTACTGTCACTATTACATAGTGATTGCCCACTAGTTCCCCTTCATTATATTCTCTAGATTTACTTACTATCCTCTAGGAAACACAACCCCTTTGTGGACATGACTTAGTGATCAATACTAAACTTACCTTTTAAAGAGTAGGCTCTACCACAGCCTTCAATAGGACCACTCTAGAAGAGTAATCTTTAGCACATGGGTCTTGAGGGACATTTGGAATGCAAACTCTAGTTAGCTCAGACTAAGGAAGCCTGTTTCCTTAAATAGTCTGGTTATGTTATGCGTTTCTTCCTCCTAGGAGTGTAATTCAACTGAGTGTAACTTAACAATTGCTCCTCTGGTGATTTATCAGGAAAGGCCACAGACTTTTACTCATCCACAAAACCTTCAGCTGATTCCAGGAATGTGCAGGAGGCACTACCATGATCTAAGTTTCTCCAAAAGATAAAACCCAAGGCTTAGGAAATAACTGCATCCAGAGACGACAGGCCTGAAGAAAGCGCAACACCCTATTAATTACTGACTTCAAGAGTAAGCTTATTCCCAATCTGGGTAGATTTCTTCATTAGCATAACAAGCTTTTAGTTAGACAAGGTAGTTTTGGGGACCATAAGGAGCAGGTTTTCAGATTGCATGTGCTTTAGCAGTGAAACTTCAAAACCTTGGCAACTGTGGTCAGTGGGTCAGACAGCATTGCTGTTCTTTAAATCTGCCAAGTGAAGATATTAAAACATGTGTAAGACCCTCATCTCAATTACCAGCACCAGCACACACATGCACACACACACACACACACTCACACACACACACACACACACACACACACACACACACACACACCTAATGCCTGCTACAATTAGCACCACATAAGAAAAAGAACAAAAAGTAATTTTAATATATTTTATCAAATTAAATAAATTTAATACTCTTAACCAAATATACTTAATTTGCAAGAATTGAGAGTTGGAGGCATATCATGTAGATGCTCACACATAAACATCTGTATTAATGTTCTTTTTTTTTTTTTTTTTAAAGGCTTATTAGGATTTAATTTTGGGCAGAGCTGCTTGGTTCCTGACCATACAGTTTAAAAAACTGTATGGCTAGGAGATTTCCAAGGCTTCTTGAGATCGAAGAATTCTGTGATTTAATAAGCAATCCTGGTGTGGTGCTACCTCCTTTCTTATGATCCCCCTGCCCCAGTGACTGCTTTAGGCAGGAGAGAGACATGATGCACAGGGAAGACTAAAGAAGACACACAGAAGAAACCGTGAAAGAGGCTGTTCATGGCTCCACCAGTGTAGCCTGCTCTTGGCATAAATTTCTATTTTTGCCAGGACACAAATTCATTCATTCAACAGAGCATGTAATTGACCATTTTCAAGGTTTGATAAACGTCCAAGTCTATATAAGGTGCTTCAAGTTAAAAGTTTCGCTCCAGGCTGCAACGTGGCCCCAACCAGCAGGAATTTTCTTCTACGGGAACTTTACGCGGAATGGGCAACACTGTTTACTGCACAGGTGGACATGTTTTCATATGTAAACTATTCGAAAGCATGTGAGCACATGTCTCATCTAGTTCTCGTTTGAACTGCTGCCAGATAATTTTCTCTGCCTGCTGAGTTGAATGCTTGGCTACTTGGTTCCTAGTGGTCCTAAGTGATACCTGTGCTCTGTGGGTGAGAAGCCCATCATCCTCTACTCCTTCAGCAACGTTTTTATGTGAGCTAGGATTCTGTCAGACCTTCTCCCATTTGCCTTATCAGCCATGCTTACTTTACCAGATAGTTGTTATTCTGAACCATGAAATACCAAGAGTCAAATTGTGGTTCTTCCTGGACAACGCCCCAAATCCTTTTGCTGTTGTGTCCTTGGCCATAACATTCTTGAGCTTATTGTCATAGTTATTTAGTGAGGCTTGTGATACATGGACATTTCCTGTGCGCGGAATGTGTGTTAAATGACCAGCTGGCTTGGAAGTACAAGAGCTGAGTGTTTCAACTCAACTGAGTGGTGAAAATTATTATCCCTTTGAGTGGGAGATTCTGCTATGAATGTTTTGTAACCTCTCAGCTTTCATGTGGCCAGGACCTTTCTGACCAACCCAACTCTTTAGAAATCATGAGTTGTGTAGAAGATACTCAACGAAAAGCAGGTGTAAAATAGACGCCTGGTGACCATTTATCCTCCGCTACAGTGGATTGGCAGATACGATAGGGTCATGGAGGGGTGCATAAAGTGAGGGTACAACAATTAATTTGGAATGGTGCATTATCACTGGAATGTGTTGAGTCCGGTTGAGTTGTCTTGAGCAGTGTAGTCGTGGGACCATAGACTTGAGATTCCAAATGTGTTAAAAAATAATCTCAGGGCTTGTTAAAACACACCAATACTTTCCATTGAGCAGTTGTGCGATTGCTGAGCAGCTGTGCAAAGAAACAGAACACTTACAGGTCGTTCTCTGGGACCAGGCCCTTCTGCCCTGCTCGGGTACTTGGCCAATAGCACCAACCTTGTGAATCAGAAGCCGTATTGCAAAGCTGGGCCTTTCCCTGAGCTTCTTTTTGTTCCTTTTGAGCAAATGCACAGTGCTCTAACCCAGGAATAAACAAACATTTTCTGTAAAGCAACTAAATGTTTGGGGCTTTGAGGACAATGGAGGCTTTGCATCAGCTGTTTGCTGCTTCTGTATTCCGAGTGACCATAGAAATATGTTAATGAGTGGGTGGGGCTGTTAAAACAAGGCTCGATTTGCCTAGCAGACTGGACTTTGTTAACTTCTGTTCTCCATCAGAAAATACCATGAATTTTATTGTTTCCTGTAAGAACTAATTCCTCTCTGTATTTTATGTTTTTATCGTTTGTATATCTGATAATTCTGTGGTTTGGAGCTAATCTTACTGTGGAGCCCAGGCTGATCTAAAACTCATCATTCTTTTGCTTTAGTTTTCCAAGTGCTGGAATTACAGATTGGTGAAACTGTATCTACCCATTCTTACCATTAGAGACTTTCAAAGGGACATTTCTACCTCAGCTGAAACCACAGCTCAGTTCATCATTGTGAGGGAGGGAGGTCTTCCTTAACCACCTAGAGTAGATCTTTCTATTTATTTTTTCTTACATTACCTTGCTTGGTGTTTTATAAGACCCATTTCTCTTTGAACTCAGTTACTTATGTCAGCTTTCTTAGTTATGTCTCTGTTTCACACACTGAATGGAAACTTCATAAGAGCAGAAGCCTTGCCTTTTATTTATTGCTATTTCCCCGGGGCTGAGGACAATAGCTGGCATATACTAACTGCTCAATAAATACCACAGAGTTATAGAAAGTTGGAGCACTTCTAGAAATGTTTTATGAGACTGATAAGAAGAAACTCAATTTAGAGCGGTCAACCTGACCAAAAGTTATTTTTAAAAAGCAACTTTATGAGCAGTATCTCAGAAAGCTTCCAACATATCACTTCGTCTCATATTTTCTGGATAAAAAAAAAAAAATGTAAGAGCCAGAGTACAGCCACATAATTTATAAAAACCACCAAACGGAATTCCCCCAGAATTTTAGAACTTTTACTTATGGATTTTACTTGTAGCAGATTGTCCTTTACTGGATCGGGTAAGAATGTCTATAAATGGACATTGGTTTAAAAATTTGAAATTATACTATCATGCTTGAATGCAATTAGTCACAATTGTTTTCATAGTAATGAGGAAGGCGCTCCAGGACCACACTTTGACTCTTATACCCCACTCTCTTGTTGCCACTTCCTGCTTTCTTTCTGGTGGCAGCAAAATAGTAACCGGCCTAGTTCAAGGGCACCAGGAGGGGAGGAGGCTAAGTCAAGGGATTGCAGAATCAACACCCGGCATAATTTCATCACCACATCTAGTCCAGCAACCTTTTTGGAAATAGTTATATTTATCCTCTCTCTTCTATCACCAAGGAATTTCACTTCCCTCTTAAGTGGCTTTCCTAAGAAAGGAAGTGGCAGGAAGGAATGGAATCCAAGCCACCCACCGCACTTTGTTCTTTTGGAGCCTGCCCTGCCCTCCTGTTTGAAGTTATGTAGGTCGTTCTATTTGCGTCTTTTTTGCTTGTCCCTGCTCACCTTAGAACTGGGGCTTGTGAAGCGGCAGAGGTCTGAGCCATCAGTAAATATCTCCTCTTGTTTACGAATCCACCGCTGAAAAAGTACTCTGCCCGTAGGAGGACCGAGTGCCCGCCATGCTTCCCCAGCGGGCTGCACCGCCACTGCATTGCCTCAGAGAGGACAGAACACCTGTCTCTATACAGCGCCACAAGCGCATTTTCTCGGCCATGAGGCAGTTCTCTTTAGGGTCCAGCATAGTTTATTCACAAAAGACTTGTGATACATAGGTGGCAACATGTTGCCTTCTTCTGTTCCATAGAAACCAGACTCAGCACAGAGACACTGGAGTCAAATTTTAGCCGGTCTTTATTTTTTATTTAAATTAGAAACAATCTTATTTTACATATCAATCCCAGTTCCCTCCTCCTCCCATCCTCCCATGCCCCCACATCTTCCTCCTCCAACTGCTTTCCAATTCCTGGTCCCTTCCCAGGGAGAGTGGGGCCTTCCATGGGGGATCATCCAAGTCTGTCACATCATTTGGGGCAGGGTCTAGGCCCTCCCCCAAGTGTCTAGGCTGAGAGAGTGTCCCTCCATAGGGAATGGACTCCCAAAGCCCATGCATGCACTAGGGATAAATACTGGTTCCACCACAAGAGGCCCCATAGACTGCCCAGGCCTTTTAACTGTCACCCACGTTCAGAGGGCCTGGCACAGTCCTATGCCAGCTGTCTGGCTGGGGTCCACAAGCTCTCACTTGCCCAGGTCTCAGCTGGTTCTCTTGGCTTCACCATTTTCTAAGGACAGACTGAGAGTTGTAGCGGATGAAGACAAGTCATTGGCAGGACCTGGCAGCTTCTCACTTTCTCTTCTCATCCCCTCAAAAAGAAAAAACAAACAAACAAACAAACAAACAAAACAAAAAACAGTGTGGTGAGTCAGAGAAGAAAGAACATTTTGGTTTTTTTGTATTTCTATTCCATTGTGAGCCAGTCCACCAGAAGCAGAGCATGTTGAATTTGCAGAAGGGGATGGTGGCTCTGAGTGCTTTAACATGCAAATGTTCATCCGATTAGATTCTTACAGTTTCACTGGGTTATTATTGTTCCAGGCACAACACAGATGGCAGTCAGCTATCTCTAGAACACCCTGATGCCTCTGTTACCTTTTCTTTCTCAAGGTGGTTTTATCAGATTGTCTACACCCCTGAAATACAATCACGTTTATTTTAAGTTTTTTTTTTTTTTTTTAAATCTGTGAACTGGACTCTTTCAGTAATGTCATTAGCAGAGCCGGTTTTGTTAGCCCATTTCCTGGTTTCTGTGAAACAATTGATTGAGTTATACGTGTTCATTTGAGTCAAATGTTAGATTTGAAATGCCACCAAGAAGATTCTGTTTCTCAAAGGCCTTGGTGGAATGAAACAGTCTCTCTGAAGCCTTGCAGAGTAGAGTTGAGAAGAAAATGGAGCCCAAGTTTTGCTCCTTAACTTGATATTTAGAAACAACATTTTGATTCTGACCAAGCTGCCCCAATGGGATTTTCTGCCTGTATCGCAATGCCAGTTCAGCTTATCCCGGGGCATTGTTGCAAGTCAGCAATATCCTTTGGGGCCTCCTTTGCCTTTCTTACTTTCTTCAAAATTCTGGTTTTCTATAGTTTTTAATTAAAAGTCACCCAATAATGAGGTTGGCTAGCAGGTTCAATTAGTAAAGTAGTTGATACCCAAGCATGAGGACCCAAATTCTGTCCCAGAGCCAGTGTTCAAACAAAACAACCCAAACTGAAACAAACATGCAGCTGTGATCACACACCTGTAATCCCAGTGCTGCAGAAGTGAAGACAAGACGGTCCCTAGGGTCTCCTGGCCAGTCTGCCTGAGTGATGTGTCATTGAGGGAAGCCATCTCTAAAACAAGGTGGATGGCTCCTGAGAAATTACACCTAAGGATGTCACATAGGTGTGTACAAATTTGCTCACACCATGTATACCCCTACCACACACATACACACACACACACACACACACACACACACACACACACACACACACAACTTGCCTGATGGTGACCTTTTCTGATTCACTGGCAAGTCAATCTTCACTAAAACACAAACTTTCTGGTCATCTGCCAATGCCAACAGGACTCAAGGGTTATGTTATTTTCTGAGAGAGAGAGAGATTCCCTACCCTAGTTGAACTGTGGTGACATGAGGGACTGATATAAAATGTCTTTGAATTTCAAGGGGTTTCAACTTCCTTGTTTTGCAGAAGAAATGACTACAGCATTCCTTCTAATCTCCCAGTTCCATCACCTAAAATGCAATCCATCACCTAAAATGCAACATGAAAATATCAGTTAACTTGGACTAGTAGAGTCAGTTATGAGAGATTGAATTCCTGACGCTGTAATTTATGCATGATTTGATTTAAAGGATGTTTTGCACATGTAAATCCCCTGCAAGGTTAATAGATCCTTAAAAGTTGGAGCTGCAGAGTGACTGTGGTCTTGAGAATACCCTGAACATGTAGACGCACCCTACTCTTTGCCCCGCCCACTTATTTTGTTTACTTTGCTTATTAGGCCCCTCTAGGTGTCTTGCAAGCTTCGTTCCAAAGGTTGTCTCTTCTATAACAAACCCCTAGTTCTAGTATAACATCGATAGCTCACTCAGAAACCTACCTCCCTCCTGACACGAACATCTGAGCGTCTTTTTGGCTTTAAGACCATGTCCCTGAACTTCTCATTCATAATAAAATAATTTTTTTTTTTGAGACAGGGTTTCTCTGTGTCTTTAGAAGCTGTCCTAGAACTAGCTCTTGGAGACCAGGATGGCCTCGAACTCACAGAGACCCGCCTACCTCTACCTCCCCAAGTGCTGGGATTAAAGGCACAGTCCACATAACACAAATTCTTACAGCTACAGATGAAAGTAGTTCCTGGAAAACTGCATAGGCTAAGGAATTAAGACATAGGGGGTAAAGTGAAGAGATCAAAACAGATTTTCAGGCTACAGAGCTTTCATGTACGGAAAGTGAATGCAAATACGTCTGGTAGTCAGAGAAATCAAGTGGTTCCCCATTTTCTACATAAGAAGGAAAGCCCCTGAGTTCCTTATTAAATTCAAAACCAGCTCTTAAGATTTTATATCTGGTGACTGTGAAAGCAGCCTTTGTGCTGACCTTTCCTCCCAGAACAGACACAGTACATAATTTTTTTTTTTTTTTTTTTTAGTATCTTTCTCAGAGACCTCAGTTACCTTGGGGATTGAATATTCAAAGAATCTCTTCCAGCAATCACCCAGTATGTCCTCTTGGAGGCTCTTGATTGACCATATAGGAAATCTGACCCAATGTGGTCGTTTTAATCCAAATGCCCGCTCCCTATGCTTTTTTTCAACAATTGAAGTTGTGTTTTCTTTTCCTTTAATCTTATTATATTGGATGACTTGAACAGAAACTCAAAGTTTCCTTCATCTATTTATTCGTTATTTTTCATGGTTAATAGTTTCCTCACAGTTGTGGACATAAATTAATGGAAGGTTGCTGTGATGAGGTGGCATACAGCCTCTCAGATGTATTGGACTGTGGACTGCATTCTTGGTTCTGTGGGCTTGTCAGGAAATCCACTTGTTGGAGGCATGAAGAGGCCATGAAGAACTGATTACAGCGGAGACAGTGGCAGACCAAAAAGAACGACCACAAACCTTCCCCTCATTGTCCAGACTTCTGATTTCCCTGGATGCTGACAGGGTTGTTTATATTCTCATCTGTGAGAGACAAGAAGAGTGGGCCTCAGAAGCTGAGACTGGGAGAAAACCCACCACACCCTATCAGGTAGGAGCGACACAGGGCTCCCTCTGGCTCCCGGGGCTCTGCCTTTGGGCCCTCTCGCTGACCCTGGTGTAATGTCTCACCCGGAGACCTGCTCTTGGCTGCCCGTAGGCGGTGCCGATGCCAGCTTCATCTTTCTCTCTCAGGTGGCCAAAGGCCAGGATTTACACCAAGCCTTTCCCAGAGACTCACACCACCTCAGCCCACTTCGAAGCTTCCCTAGTCTGAGTTGCTTGGATGAGGGGAGCCTCCACGTACACAGAAGTGCTACAGTGAGAAACCCTCTGCCCCATGCTGCTATCTCAATGAATTCCGGCTTGTTAAGAGGAGGCCATTAGGGGAATTCAGTAACATTGCTCTCAGCCCTCTGCTTCTGGCACATGCCAGTTCAAGTTTATATTGAGTTGCTAAAAAATTCTATCTGAAATAATTCTTCTCAGATAGCTATCACACTTCTCTTAAGGAGCTGATCCCTGCTACCTCTTCTGTAAAATGTTAACAGTTCAGCCCCATGTTCAAATTCCTCAGCTGCACTATGTATAAGACATAAAGAGTACAGCTGAAGAAATTTCATCATCGTTAAATCCATTCTCCTGAATGTACATTGAAACCTAGAGAATTAGTTGTTCAAGTTTTAACAGGTGAAGATGGCGAAGCTCAAAATGAAGGCCAGAAACCAAGCCCTCATCTAAGGTTTCTTTTCTCCAAAAACATATACATCTCCCTAATTGTAATTCTGTGAGTAAAATATGGAAAATACGTGATTTCCTTGAGGCCCATATCTACATATGAGGGCATAATGGCTGGAAGCTGGAAGCTTAGGAGCATGTTTTCATATCGTGTAAAGCCAAGCAGTTGGGTCTACAGACTTTAGGGTCAGAGGGGATGTAATGGAAGCCAAGCTGTCATTCATTAGCTGCCAATACATTTAGCCTCTCTGGTACTCAGCATGCCCGATGCAGAAATGCACTTACGTTCTTAAAAGATGCTTTTATGGTGCTGCTTTGAGATTTCTCCAGCCCTCTTTAAAATTACTCTGGGATGCCTTCCTAGCATTTCTGTCCTCTGAGGTGATTTGTAACCATCATGGGCACATCCTTTGTATTAGTTACTTTCACATTTCTGTGATCAAAACCCTTGACACAAACACAGTAAGGAAGGAAAGGCTCATTCTGGCTCATGGTTTTCCATGGTTTCACTGTAGGGGGTGAAGGGCCTGTTAGAGCAGTTCCATTCAAAGCGTGATGGCGGCAGGAGCACGTAGCAGAGACTGCTCACATGATAGACTGGGAAGCAGAGAAAGACAGAAAACAGGCTTGGTGTCCCCCTCAAAGGCTCACACTTGGTGGCTTCCTCCTTCTGCTACCTACACCCAATCTCCTAAATGTCCTCAAATTAGCACTTGTGGCTGGGGATCCTGGTGACAATTTTTGGTCTTTCAGAGTCAAACTGCAACAACCTTCTCCTGTCCCTAATAGCTTATGCCTGCCTCACAATACAAAATTCACTTAGTCCCAAATCTTGGCAGTGTCGATACCATTTAGAAGTTTAAGCCCAGACTCTTAGTGGAGACTGGAATCTCAACTAAAGAGGAATCTCTTTAACTGGGAGCCCCTGTAAGATCTAAAAAGGCAAGGACTTGCTGCCAATATTCAAATGAAGGCACAAAACAAAGACTAAAATAACGCAAAGCTGAAACCAAGCAAAGCAGATATTAAACCCCAGAGCTGCATGCTTGGTATTCAGAGTATATAGTGGCATATGTGAACCCAAAAAGGCTTGGGTGACCCCTTGCCTTGCTATTTGTAGCCAAATGGCCTGCTTGTGACAGTTCTACCTCATGCCTGCAGATTTTCTTAATGGGTATCTTAGATTCCTGACAGCTTCATTATCCTAGGTCTCTGTTTCCTTAGACTTCACCCTCAGGTCTTTCACATAGACCTTTTAGGAGCTTCTTTAAAAAAAAAAATAAATAAATTTAAATTAGAAACAATCTTATTTCACATACCAATCCCAGTTCCATCTCCCTCCCATGGTCCCATGCTCCCCACTGACCCTCCCATCACTCCCTAAAGAGAGTGGAGCCTTCCATGGGGATCATCAAAGTCTGTCACATCATTTGGGACAGGGCCTAGTCGTCCCCCCAGCCCCATGTATCTAGGCTGAGAGAGCATCCCTCCATGGGGAATGTGCTCCCAAAGTCCAGTAGTGCACTAGGGATACATCCTGGTTCCACTGCCAAAGGCCCCATGCACTGCCCAGGCCTCCCAACTGACACCCACAATCAAGGGCCCTGGTTTGGACCTATGCTTATTCTCCAGCTGTCTGGCTAGGGTCCATGAGCTCCCACTTGCCCAGGCCAGCTGTTTCTATGGGTTTCTCCAGCCTGGTCTTGACCTGTTTGCTCATCACTCCTCCCTTTCTACAACTGGATTCCTGGAGTTTGACTCAGTGTTTAGCTGTGGGTGTCTGCTTCTGCTTCCATCAGCTACTGGATGAAGATTCTATGATGGCATTTAAGGTAGTTTACAATCTCATTATAGGGGAAGGGCATTTAAGGTAGCCTCCCCACTATTGCTTAGGTTGTCAGTTGGGGTCATCCTTGTGGATCTCTGGACATTTCCCTAGTGCCAGATTTCTCTTTAAAGGAAACCCATGATGGCTCTCTCTACTAAGGTGTCTCTTTTCTTGCTCTCCTTCATTCCTCCTCTGACTCAGTCTTCCTGCTCCCTCATGTTCTTCTACCCCCCTTATCTTCCTCCCTCCCTCCCCCCCTCCCCCATGCTCCCAATTTGTTCAGGAATTTTTATCTCTTACCCCTTCTCTGGGGGGCCCTGTATGTCTCTCTTAGGATCCTCCATGTTACCTAGCTTCTCTGGAGGTGTGGATTGTAGGCTGGTGATCCTTTGCTCTATGTCTAAAACCCATATATGAGTGAGCACATACCATATTTGTCTTTTTGTGACTGGGTTACCTCACTCATGATGGTTTCTTCTTATAGGTTCTGATTCTATGCACATTGTTTGATGAGCCAGGTATTTCTCAAAATATCTTGATGAAAGCTACCACGGCCCCTTGTAGTATGTATGTCTGAAGAACAGCATCATGTAGATGACGCCAAGTTTTGCTACTAGTTTAAATAGTAGCTGGGTTTTTTTTTGGTGAGTTTCTTTCTGGCCCAGCTGGTCCCACTACCCTTCTCTGCCCCAAAGAAGTACACAGGTGCTATAGTTATAAAGCTGTTGGCCATTGCTGTGGTTTTTTATTGGCTAGCTCTGACTTAATTATTAAGACATTTTCTATCAATTTAAGTGTTTCCTTGTGGTCTTCTCTTACTGGAGAAAAGTTCAGGGACCTCTTACTTCTCTGGTGTTCTATATGGTGACTGTCCAATGTCTCTGCAGAGAAGAGAGCTATTTTCTGTTTGTCCCTGCTTACACACTCTAATTCTCCCCAACTACATCACTTCCTGCCTGTCTGTACAGACCTCCTGAACTCTATGGTTAGCTAGTGGCAGTTTCTGCCCAGCTGCATCATTTCCTGGAATCACATGACAATTCCTCTCTGCTGTACTTCCCAGAATCCTCCTTGTCTCCTAGTTCCACCTATCATGTTGCCCTATTTGCCAACAGTGTTTTATTCATCAACCAATAAGAGAAACATATATACAGAAGATATCCCCATCAGGGCTCTCTTGAACAAGGACTACAGGAGCCCGTGAGTACCTGAGTGGCTGAACCCAGGAAAACACTTCCCTAGGCGGCTCCTTTCCAGTACAATATCCAGACAGCGCTAGATTTTCAAAGGGGAGCCTTTGAGTTTGGGTTATTACACCCCAGAGCCTTTGACATATGGGTGTCATAGCAACTCCTGAAATGCCCTCAAATCGCACTTCTGAATGAACCAGAGACAGTTATTTGGCTTCTTCTTCTTCTTCTTCTTCTTCTTCTTCTTCTTCTTCTTCTTCTTCTTCTTCTCCTTCTCCTTCTTCTTCTTCTTCTTCTTCTTTTGTGGGTTCCAAGCTGAACATTTTTCACATATTTCTGCTCTGCTTTTTGCTCACAGTAAACCTGACTAAAAGCAGCCACCAATGATCAAGCCAAATACTAACTGCCACATGGTCCTGAAGTTTCTTCTGCCAATCTGTCTGTTACTGTTGAATTCAGGGGCATCAAACCTTTTAGGATATATGCAAAATGCAGACAAATTCTTCAACATCTCCATGTAGCATGAATGATCTTTAGTCCAATTCCAAAAAGTGTTCCGACTTGCCCTGAAGCCTCAGGAGGCTTTGCTGTTTTCAAATTCTACTGGCATAGTAGTTTCTAAAATTCCCAGGAGCATAGCCCCAGTAATTACTTCTTACAATAGTCTAAGGCTTCCATGACTAACATTTCCAAACTAGTTCCAAAGGCTGAAGAACAGCACGGCCAGGCTTAATCAAACATACTTCCTTGGCACCAATTTTCTGTGTAATTTTTTATACTGTTGTGACATAGTCTTCTAAACAAACAATTCAAGAGAGGAAGGAGCTGCTTTCTTTCTTTCTTTCTTTCTTTCTTTCTTTCTTTCTTTCTTTCTTTCTTTCTTTCTTTCTTTCTCTCTTTGTTTTTCTAGCTAGTGGTTTCGAGGTCTTGGGATCCATCACAGTGGGGAAGGTGAGGAGGAACAGCTCAGTTTACATAGTGATTGCAGGATCTGTGGCTAGCACTGCCAATCAGGAAGCAGAGAGCTGTAGCGGTCTTGCAGTGAACTTGTAGCGGTGGCCACACCCATTGGGCGTGGCCTCAGGCAGATGGAAGTAGAAGGAGGGAAGTTTGATGCCAGGTCAGCTGATCTGGTAGGAAGAGCCGAGAAGTGCTCCCGTGGTTCTTTGTATTTTTCTGTGTAAATGTTCCCCAATAAACACCCGTTTATCATTTGTCTTGGGTCTGGTGAACTCATTACACCCACACCTTCAGAGAGCGCAGCAGGATCCAGGGAGGTTGCAATCACATTCAGTCCACCTAAATAATCTATCCTCATCTTCTCATCTCCAGGTAGAGGAGGGCATGAAGCATACAAACAAGGCAGCTTGGCAATGGTAGACATGAAAATAGGAGTGAATTAAGGGATGAGCAGAATCTTGGGGAAGCATGAACGTTTGCAACAATCACGGAAAGATCTTCTCCAGAGGAACATGACCATACATCAATTTTGGACTTCTCTTCAAAACTGTGAGAAATATATTCCTATTATTTTCCCTTCCCAAGTTTCTGATCATTTGTTGTGTAGCAATTTCCTGTGAATTGAAACATTCTATCCAGGAATGAGAGGTTTTGAGGCTTAGGATGTAAATAATCCATTAAGGAGCTTCACAAGGCCCCTTACCTACCCTCTCTTGTTCCTCTCCCCGCTCTGACAGACGTTCATTCTCTTTCCTCCTATTAACTTCCATTCCTTTCATTCTTTTCATTCTTTCATAACTTCCATTCATAACTTTCTACTGTGCAGGCAATGGCAGCCTCTGGATATTCGCGATTATGATGGCCATGCCCTGTAAAAACCGGTTTCCATTGTGCCTGCCCCTGCTCTCCATCTCCTCCCCTCTTTCTTCCTCTCCTCTTTGTCATTTCCTGTACCTTGGAGGGAATGATACAGATGACCCACGCAGAGATGAGTACCCATAGTCCCTTACTCTCAGCATTTTAACCAGTTGTGTGTCTCTGAACTAAACATTAACCCCTGCCAAATGAAACATCCCTTGACAAAGGCTGAGGACAGTTAGAAGACATTTAGAACTGCATGTCCATTTAGCAAAGCATCAGCAGTGGATTCTCTCCCAGTGCCTGTAATTCTCTAGCTATACTTTATTTTTAATTATTTTTTTTTTGCAGTTTTTCAGTACAAGGCACGTATTATCTATGGATAAGCCTTTATATTCATTGAGAAAATATTTGGTTACCCTCCAAACAGCTGCACCACTGTTGTGCCAGTGGACATATCCTGCCTAGTAGGTCATTATTGTAGCATTCTAGGTCCATGGCTGGGTAAAACAACTAATGACTTCTTTCTCTCAGCAGTCTGCACAGTGTTTTCTGGCAGTATGTGTTCTAAGAATGGAGAGGGAGCTCCTAGATCTGCTTCAGCTTCAGTTCTCTATGTCCTGTATTCAAAGAGCATACACTGTCTTCACCATTAGAGTCTTGCCATCTAGTTCTGGTGGGCAACCAAGAGCAATGGAAATGATCTGTGTTGTTCTGGGGGCCTATGGAGGATGTCTGGCCAACAAGAGAGTAATTTCTTCAAGGTATGATTGTCATCACATCTGCTTGATGATTACAGAGACACCCTAGATACAAAGTTAGCCTTCTGCTGGGCCAGCTGACTTGGATCTAGAGCATAGCGATGCTTAGTGTGGTGAAGGCTGGAATGACCTGAATAGCCACTCAGCTCCCACATGGCTCCTGGATGCTCAAACAAGACCCTCCCAAGAGTCCTCTGCTAACCCCCTATGTGGCTATGATAGAACAGCCCACCCATCCTCTCTTCTCCTTCCCTCCTCATTTATTTCATCAGCCTCTTTGCTTCATTTAGGGCACCTGTGTCTAATAGGCAATACATGTTCCAATGACCCTCTTTCCTGTTGGTTCTCTACAAACTTTTAAGGAATGTGGGAACCCTTTTGATTTTCCAAGAACTGAGGCTTTTGTGAACAGGGTCAATAAGAACACTTTGGCTTTCTTTCTTGTCGCCTGAGTCCAAGATTTAAAAAATAGCCTGACTGCTTATGTAAAATGGGAAATGATTGGGAAAACATCCATTATATCTCTGCAAATGTTCTTTTATCAGATTAAAATATATTTTACAATTAACTCATAATTTTCAAGTGTTGTTTTCCAGACCCATGCAACACCTTCCAGTAACGTACATGAGTGACAGTTAGACTACGTAGATTAGAGACTTGTAGACTGATGAGGTTCTAGATGTAACTTTCTTAGGGACAGGAGTGCTGTTTATCTCAGTAGCTTAGGATGACGATTGATGTATGTGAATTCTTTAAAATGCTTCCTGGTGTCTCCGGAGTCCCCGGCCCTGCGTTCGTTGACCAAGAGCCTTGCCAGGATAGTGATCTATTTCCTTTTTACATGAAAGATAAATAGTGGCTTGGGTCAGCCTTGGCATTCTGAGCAGGCTGTGACTGTCAGCAGGAAATAAAGATAAGAGCTACTCGGTGCACGACTTCTAAGAAAGGCAAATTTTCACCTGCTGTCCCAACCTGATACAGTCAGCTGACTGCTTCAGAATTCTGACATGAGTCATCTGTGTCTGGGCCTACAGAAGGAGACTCTCCTTTACTCCAAGGCAGGTGTCTCTGCACATAGATCATGGAAGCATTATAATTGGTCACGTATTCATGCATCTACGTGGGGCTAGCTGCATTCTTCCCAACAGAACAAAGATTCTTCAGCTACCACATGTTATCATTCACATTCCTCCTTGAAAGAGCTACCTTATCTTTCCTTTGCAATGAAACAGGTTTATTTTATCAGTATGGTAAGTACACACACACACACACACACACACACACACACACACACACACACACACAACCCATGTTAACATCTGAGATTGTCACCATCACAAAATGCACATCTCATCTCCACAAGGCCACATGAGCCCCATTTTCCTTCACAAGGAAACAAGGCTAAGTTTTCACACAGACCACTGGGGCTGGGAGTGCTGCACCTGTGTCTTGCAGGGTGGGGAAAGGCGAGAACTGTCTTTTACACACTCCTCTGACCACATCTGGTATTGCAGAGCACGCCCTTTTAACTGCGAGAGCAGGTGCATGGATGTGAAGGACAAAGCCCCACACCGGATGTGCTTTGGAGGTCACCCTGACTTAGGTTTACACAGCAAGCATTGCACGTTCAAACAGGTTCTGGGATTTTCTATTAAATTCTTTTATTAAAGTAAAAATCAGTGACCTTTCTTTATAAATTGTGTAGACAGGCTTGGACAGCATTTGTCTCCTTAATCCTCCTCAGACTTACTTAATCTTTGGGGAGTTTTGCTTCCAGAGATAAATCCAGAAGTTTCTTCCGTTTGATGTCTGACAGGTTTCTGAGAACACAGACATAGGAAAAATGTAAGAGCTTTTCTATGCCCCTCTTCTGAATAACTAATCCTCTAGTCACCCTCTTCCCTGTCATAGGCACTTAATTTTATTTTCAAATATTTCAGTGCTTCCCTTTGAATTAATGCTGTATTTTCCAGGGTAAAATCATTTTATGATCCACCAACCTCAACCTCCTCCACTGAAAATGAAACCATCATTTGTATTAGATAATCAGAGAGTGGGTATGAGCTGTGTGGTGCAGTACATCACCTACGATATGTTCAAGGAAGAAATGTTTTGCTTTAAGCCTTCAAAGCCTTCAGCTGCAGGAAAACAGTGCTATCAATCAACGCCACCCAAGACTGTTGCATGGTGTGGGGTGCTCCACGAGGAAAGAGATAACAGTCAGAAGAGCCGTATGGAAGATGCAGTCTTAGGTAAGACCTGTTCTAACCAGTCACTTCTGCAGGACATTTACACACACACACACACACACACACACACACACACACACACACACACACACACACACACAGAGACAGAGAGATACAGAGAGACAGAGACAGAGAGAGACAGAGACAGAGACAGAGAGAGACAGAGAGAGACAGAGAGAGACAGAGACAGAGAGAGAGACAGAGAGAGACAGAGAGAGACAGAGAGAGAGACAGAGAGAGAGGCAGACAGACAGACAGACACACACACAGAGACAGAGAGAGACAGAGAGACAGAGACAGAGAGAGACAGAGACAGAGAGAGAGACAGAGAGAGAGGCAGACAGACAGACAGACAGACACACACACACAGAGAGAGACAGAGAGAGGCAGAGAGAGACAGAGAGACAGAGACAGAGAGACAGAGAGACAGAGACAGAGAGACAGAGAGAGAGAGACAGACAGACACACACACACAGAGACAGAAACAGAGAGAGACAGAGAGACAGAGACAGAGACAGACAGACACACACACAGAGACAGAAACAGAGAGAGACAGACAGAGAGACAGAGAGAGAGAGAGAGAGAGAGAGAGAGAGAGAGAGAGAAGAGAGAGAGAGAGAGAATCTGCTTTCTCCAGGGCTGAGACCCCAGTAGGCTATCCAATTCCAAGGACTCGGCTGTAAATCCATCATATACAGGCAAATCTAAAAGGACTCAGGAAACTCTCACTCTCTCTCTCTCTCTCTCTCTCTCTCTCTCTCTCTCTTGTGTGTGTGTGTGTGTGTGTGTGTGTGTGTGTGTGTGTGTGTGTTGGTAATGGTTATAGAAGAATATGGGGGTCCCTGAAAAGCATCATAGCTGGCAGTGACATGTGCAGAGAAGCAAAAATGAAACTTGGTTCAGCTTGACTTGGTTAGGCTGGTTCAAACCTCTGGAGTCTGACACCAGATAACCTATTTTAGCCACATTTAAACACAGCGCAATTGTGAGGAAAAACATCTAATAATTAACCCACTCTTGTGTGTATAATAAAGCTCAAGACATGTTTACATGGAAACTTTACAAAGTACGTATGGCTTCTACAAAAAGATGGGTTCTGTTGACTCAGAAACAATGCCCAAGATAAACCTAATGCTGGTGGGAGTCAGGGGCCTGGGTTGTTGTAAAGTACACACAACATCTCCCTTGAGGATGGCTTTTGTGGACTAAGAAGCAACACTTAAGATTTAGGGGTGAGGTATGCTATAAAGAAATGTAATGTTCTGGGGAATTCATGACAACCTGGTCCTACAGATAGCAAAGACCAGCAGGTTCTAAACTACATCATTTGCCGCCATTCTGTGTGAGAGACAGGTAAACCTCTCCTTCCTTTGAAGTGATAAGACTGCAGATGTAACTTTTCTTGGTTTCCCTAGTGCTTATCCATGCACACAAGGACCTTTTTTTGTTTTGTTTTGTTTTTTAATTGTGGCTGTAATGGAGGGCTATGGTAGAATGCATTGCCGCTATAGCTAATCTAATCAATATAGGTAAGTGCAAGCATTAGAAGAACAGCAAACAGGACCAAGGAAAAGGGAAGCCCATCTTAGCCATGATGATCACTAAGAAGTCACTTGAGAGAGTCTATTCATCTCTTTGTACAAATCATTAATTTTACCATCAATAGAATGAGAAAAATCTGACACAATTATGCAACATGTGCCAGGAAATTGCTGAAAACCAAGATTACACTTGAGCAACAAATAGTCTATAGTATCTCTATTATGGAAAACTATGGTCTGCAATTCACACATCTCGATTAATTTTTGTTAATATTTTTGCTGTAATATTTGTAGTTTTACTAATCATATAGGCCATCTTTGAGATTTCTCTTTGTATTCCAGTAACTGTTCCTAGGCTAGGCAATAAAACCATGAAAACCAATCCTTAGCAAGGCAAACAATATAATACAAGTGTGTGCATTTTCTTCCCTTGAAAAAAGACATGTGGATTTTACATTGAAAAGCTAAAAACTGACATGTTATACAGCCCATAAGCTGTATAACTTTAAGATATAAAACTATGCCCATGTATGGTTTTTCCCTGCCAGCCCAGGGCCCATCGCCACACCAGCCCCTGATAATATGCAGATACTCTATATTTGATATAAATGCTGTTGGCCAGTTACTATTTTCTTATCAGGTAGCTCTGTCTTAATTATTAATCCATTTCTATTTAATGTAAGTATTTCCATGTGGTCTCATCTTACCGGAGAGCGGGCTGGCGCTCTACTCTTTCCAGTCTCTCCATGCTGACTCCTCCTTATTCCTTCCTCTTTCCTCCTGGTCTCCTAGTCCCTCCTATCTTCCTTTCCTATTGGCCAACAGTGCTTTATTCATTAACCAATAAGAGAAACACATTCACAGAATGACATCTCTCATCACTATTGTTCTGTGATATATCAATCATGTTATACTTATTACATGAGTATTCTTATGGTACAAAGCCCATGGAATATTGGGATGTTTTCTTAACTTCTAAATGTTTATATTTAATAATATAATAGTGTTTCCCTATCATAGATCAGGAAAAGTCTTACGGATAACCAGAGAGTCAAAAAAAAATTAGCTATGACTTACTTCTTGTCCCCATTCCTACCATGCAACACTGTTGAATGCCTTTCTGAAGCATGGATTCATCATGCTGTGTCTGCCCTTCCCTGCTAGAAACTACAAAAGGAGGAGAGTCCCCAGTGGTTTATCCTAACGAAGTTTAAACTTACTCCTTTCTAGTGACAATATGTAGAATCTTGGTTATATTGACATCAAAACTTGTTCACCCATGCTTAATAGAATGCTATTTTCCCCATATAAAAATATTTGCATCCATCTGTGCATTCTCTCATTGTGGGTGATAACTGTCAAGAATTAATATCTACATCATCTCAGTGATCCCAGAGCATCTGGTGTGTTCATCCCATCAGGTCTGTACCAAGCTATAATTCTACTCTTTGGTGCAGTATATATTTTGTCCCTTGCAACTAACAGATCAATTGCTTTTGTAGAAGAGATGGAGCACTCACAAGTTTTGCTACATTCCTTTTATCTATAAAATTGAAGCTCCAGCCCTTACATTCATGTTCCTGGTGTTAGAAGTCCTTTCTGCTTTCTTCTGTGGTCTCCTGTTCCAGCGTGTTCCTGGAATTAATCTGAGGCACTATGTCTATGATAGTCTTTATTAATTCTTGGTTATTGCCTTTATTTCTAACTTTTGCGCAATCTTTTTTATTTTAAGCTACTTAGAAAGTTCTCTGGGTGGATGCTAATGTTCCCAGGCTGGAGTCATTGGTCCTTACCTAATCAGTTATGGTGTAGAGCTCAGCCAGACACCCTGAGAACATTTTTAGACAATTTCAAAGAACAGAGTTGTCTATTCTCTGTTACCTATGAACGCCACTGTTCCCAGGGCCTATGGCCGTGTCAGTAAACACCATATTTCTGAAGCTTGGATGTTCCAGGTCTCACTATTTTGCCATGGCTAGCATCACTAAATAGTTAACATACCTGTCACAATTCTGTTTTTTTTTTACTTCTCAGCATGAACTCTGTTTTTACTACCACTGGAGTCTGGAGAGATCCTCAGCACTTAGGAACGTGCACTGCTTTTTCAGAGGGTTTGAGTTCAGTTCCCAGCACCTACATTAGGTGTCTCACTATCACCTGTAACTTCTCTGGTCTCCTTGGACTCATGTGTGCACACTGACGGATAGATACATGTACATAAAATAATCAAAAGTAAGTTTAAATAAGTTTTAACACTACACTTTGTACTTGGTTTGTCCTCCATGTCTGAGGGTAAGATTCTTGTAAGGTTTGAAGCTCTTCTTATTTCCACTTCAAAAGCAAATTATTTCAAATCAGTCAGATTTAACACTTCTAAGACAAGTTGTAATGTTATGATTATGACAAGAAAATAGTTGCACACGCAGTAAGAAGTTTGAATTAAGCTAATAGTCCATGTAGGTTGAATAAATCACTAATTAAATTGATAGTATATGATCAGAAAGATGATTTCTGATTATTCCTTTTGTTTTCTCCAACTTGGTTTCTTAAGGGGAACTGTCTATCATCATAGTACACTAGAAATATACATAACATCTTTCATTGTATAGTCTCTTCTGTTTCCTGAATATGATCTCTGAATTCTAATTTTCAGAAGCAGAAATAGCTCAATTGAAGAACTGATCGAGCTGATCCCTTCTGTGCTCTCCACATCAGGCTGAACAAGGTTAGCTTGGCCCATCTTCAGCTTGGGATGCTAAAAAGATAATGCCCTCTAAGCAGAACTAGCATGCTTTTAAAGCTCCTGTACTCATCAGACATGGCCTCCACAGTTTCTCTTAGCCTACATGTTATTCTAGACTCTCATATCCTCACAAAATATTTAATTTATGTCTCATCTTCTTGATCCTACGTGAGTTTTTTTCTTTGACTTCCCTGAAAAGTAGAGTATGCAGAGATGCCATATGAGTTTCAAGGGTCAGTTGTAATAAAGTCATCCTTTTCAGTTTTCTCTTTGTGCCATGCTCAGAGCCAACTAACTGTGCCGTGAGAGAAATGAGAACACTTGGGCTGGACTCTGAACACTGACCTTGGTTTCAAGCCATGTGAGTAAATTCACTTGAGTGGGCTTCCCATCCCCTAGAAGAGTTGCCCCAGCTAATGGTACGCAGAGCAGAGGTGAACCACTCATGGAAATCCTATCCAAATTATCATCATAAGAAGAAAATGTATGATTAGTGTGGTTTCAGGCCTAAGTATTGGGATATTGTGCTATGTGGTGTTAGGAGCTGGGAAGAATCTTGAATGGCATGGGTATGGTTTGGAGACACCAGGTGGATTCTTTTCATTGACTCCGCCAGCAAACACTGAAGGGCAGCTCTGTGTCAGGTAATTTGTTGGATTCCTTAGTGACTCTTAACTTCATATGTGAATTTTGGGAAGGCCATTCTCATCATATCTTCCCTCTTTTTTAATTTAATTTTTCTTCTTCTTCTTATTTTTTTGAAAGTAGGTATTTTTCATTCAATATATTCTTTTTATGGTTCCCCTTTCCCTGGTCCTCCCAGTTTCTCCCCATCTCCCCTCCCCTCTAGCTCCATACTTTCTGTCTTTTCTTATGAAACAAACAGACATCTAAGGAATGATGATGATGATGGTGATTATGATAATAATAATAATAATAATAATAATAATAATAATAATAATAATAAAAACAGAAACAAAATCAGAATAGGACAAAACAACCAGACAGAGAGCCAGAGAAACAAATATAAATGCATAGTTACACTTTCACATCCCTTAAAAACACAAAAACAGAAGCCACACATTTTCTTGCTCTTAAATGTTCCACAGGGAATTGATACTTTGTTTTTTTTTTTTTTTTTCTTTTCTTTTTTTTTTCATTCTCCTAAAACAATGTATTTTTCTCTTCAGCAGTTTTTTGGCCCAGATCCAAGAGGTCATACCGGTGCAGGGGTAGAGTAACTTCCACTACTCACTAGTAAATAAACAGGCTAGCTTTCGAGATTGCTTCACAACTGCTGTGACTTGGGCACTGCCCCATCAGCCAGGAGCTGAATTTAACCAGAACACATAGTCATCTTCACAGATGGATCTTTGCTTACATAGGACTCCGCTCTTATTTTTTTTCTCTCCATTAAAACATACAAATACATGTTAACATGGGTTCTGTTCATGTACCGGAACTGGTACCAAGGAAAAGAATAAGTGAAATGTCTCAGGCTTATCCCAATGGCTGTGTCCTCTGCCCAGGACCCTTTCATTGGGAAGCCATATGGGGCTCTGTGTCCTTACCTTCACTTTTCTGTTGCTATGTTACCCTGTCAGAAATTGTTCTCTGTTCATCCTAAAGTGTTAACAACATCTTCTTCCGATCCTTAAAAGAATTTCCCTTTATTTTTATCTTATGTGTACATAGGTTTTGTCTGAATATATGTCTGTCTGAACCATGTGCATGCCTGCTGCCTGGAGGCCAGAAGAGGGCGCCAGATTCCCTGTGGCTGAAGGCACAGATAGGTGTAAGCCGCTGTGGGGTGTTGGGAATCAAACCTGTGCCCATTGGAAAAGTTGCCAGTGCTCTTAGCCACTCTCTTGAGCCATCTTTCAAGTGTTTCCTGCTTTTAATGTATTTTCCATACCTAAATCACTTATAGGATCACTATTAAAGTAATTTTTATTATTATTATTATTATTATTATTATTATTATTATTATTATTATTTTGGTTTTGTTTGTTATGTTTTTGAGACGATCATGGAATCAAGTCTCTAGCACTAGGAAATACCTGACACAAGAAGTGCTCAGAAAATATGCACTGAATTAATTGTTCAGATGTAGACATGGAGCAGGATGGCAAGAAGGGTAGATGAGGTTTGAGCAAAGATGTCAGGAGGATTAGTGATGTGTGAACACAATAGGACATGGGCAGATGCTACAGGCGTTGGTTTTATACCTCATTCATTTATTTTGAGACACGCCTCTTTATGTATCTCTGGATGTCCTAGGAAATCATTATGTAGATCAGGATGGCCTAAAACTCACAGAGATCTGTCTGCCTCTGCCTCCCCAGAGGTCACAAACGTGGGCCATCATGCTTGTCTTGTACCATATTTAACGTTTTGTCTCTTTGGAGGCACACATTCTGTTGTTTTTAGGAAAATAATTGCAAGCAGTTAAATGTTCCAAAATGTTTTCTGATGAGCTCAATACTCTGCTGGATGTTTGGCTTGCTACCCCTTAACCTCCTAATATCTTCTGGGACATCTTTACAACAGGAAATGCTACTCCAAGTGTCTTAGGAAGATCAGTCTCCCTGGTTAGCTATTAATCAAAGAAAAATGTTAATGACTCATGTTTGCCTTTTATCCTTGGCAAGGATGTTTCCTAGAAGCAATATCCAGACATGATGAGGTGTGGAATCTCAGTTGCCTAGGCTAGCAAAGGTTAATATTAGTCTCTGTTCCCACACAGGTGCATAGGGTCAGAGGACATAATGGAAAAGGGCTGGGAATCCTAGACACAAACAGGACCTCAGGGTCAAGGAGAACTTCCCAAAAATAACAATTGTGGAAGAGCCAGAGCCTCTGTTGGTGTGAGCCAGCAGACATCAATAGCACAAACAGCTCTCTAGTGGAAACAGAGGCGAATGTTTGGCAGTTGTGTTCTGGCCCTATAAACCATGGGACGAAGCTTGAATAACATAAAGCTAACAGAGAGGCTGTTGTGGCTGTGATATGACTACACTTCATATAGTAATTCTTGGAGTCTAGAAATGCAGAGTTCTAGATGACTTTGTTATATAAGAACCATCATAAAGATGCCATAATCTAAGTTCTCACGACTTCCCCCACACTGGCAATCCTGAAGAAGTGAACGTCTCCAGGAGCATGTGCTGAGTAAGAAAGATGGGGAAAGGCTGAGCTGCAGTGAGACTCCCTCCCACACCGGTTCAGTCCTCCAACAGAGCTTCTCAGCGCTTTTTGCACACCACCTGCTGGAGCGCTACAGATGACTCGATTTTCCAGAGACCAATGAAAGAAGAATCTCTAGGGCTGGAATTGATATTTTTTATAAAGTTTTCTTTCTCTGTGTATTAATTTCATAGTACTACTACAATAAGATAGTATAATACGTATAATAAGATGGAATAAGTGCTTAAACCACAGACATATTGTCAAGTGTTTCTGGAAGTCAAAAGTCCAAGATCATCAGGGTTGGTTTCTCCGGACAACTCTGGCATCCTGAAGACTTTGGCATCATCTTGGGAGACATGATTTGCCCCTATAACCTCAAGTGACTTTGTTATGCAATAATAAGAAACCTAGTCCAAATATGATTTGGACCACTTTTCACCCAGCCATTCTAGGAAGAAAGAAAAGAAGGAAGGAAAGAAGTGAGGGAGGGAGGAAGAGAAGGAGGTAAGAAAGGAAAGGAAAGGAAGGAGGGAGGCAAATGGAAGGGAAGGAGGGAGGAAGAAACGAGAAGAAGACCATGAAGATTGTAAATAGAACCCACACTTGCTTGTGGAGAAGATGTACAAGCATACCCGTGTCCTGGAACCTTTCACGGCTCCTTATCCTCAAGGAATAACTCCTGAAGACACGTTCAGCCTCCTCCACTTACTCTGATCATACAAACCTGAGCTTTCCCTCAAGGTCCAGCTGGAGCTTTCGCCGATAAATAGTAGGAAATCGGGAAAGTTTAAAAGAAGGAACTGTGCTTAGAGTCTCTAAGAATAGACCTTGCCAGAGGGTTTATTTTCTTCAGTGCCAAAAGCCTTTATTTATCATGGTGTGTGTGTGTGTGTGTGTGTGTGTGTGTGTGTGTGTGTGTGTGTGTCTATGTGTGTGTGTGTGTTTAGGCACTGATCAAGAGGAGGCATCTTCCCCCTAACTCCCTCACCCCATGCTCCCAATTTTCTTGGGAGATCTTGTCCCTTTCCCCTTCTCCAGGGGACCATATATGTCTTTCTGTCTTTCTTAGGATTGGAGGCCAAAATCTTAAGTGCTCTGGTCATCTCTCTCTCTCTCTCTCTCTCTCTCTCTCTCTCTCTCTCTCTCTCTCTCTCTCTCTCTCTCTCTCTCCGTCTCTCTGTGTTGTATGAATTGAATTTTGTTTTGAATTGGGAAATATTAGGGAAAATTAGGAACAAACTGAGCTTTAGACTGATGGTTTTCATGCGGAAAGTGAGCCCCAGTAATATCTCTTTTGATGAAAATAAGAAAAGTAACTATTCAAACACAGACTGGAAATTCAAAGCAGATACCAGGAAGCGGTATTAAATCAAGAAATCACAAAAAATGTGAAACAGGCAGAGAGAAATGGGGCTAAAGGATGGAGTCAGTGTGCGAAGTACTTGGGTAGCATCATGGAAACTGTCCAAATATGTTACAAGGGAAAGGTGTGCATAGCTAAGTCATGCACACAGGCCTGTACTGTGAGTTCTAATGGCCAAATCCCGTGTTCCTCTGGCTCTAGCTAGCAATGAACCTGCGCTTCCCATGTTTGAATTAAAGCGCTGGCCAGCCAGGGTTGGACCTATCAAAATGGGAACTGTATTAGTTCTGTTCACTTGTTAAGACACCATGACCAAGGCAGTTGGCAGACAGAAGTACTGCTTTGGGCTGATGGGTCCAGGCAGAGAAGTCCCGTCATTGCCAGGAGGCAAGGCAGCCCTCGGGAGGCGGGATCACAAGTCAACCATGAGCATGAAGCAGAGGAAGAGAATTGCATCAAGAGCATAGCCACTCAGAGGCCATTCCCAATGATATACTTCCTCAAGGAAATACTTCACCTCCAGCAAAGGCTCCACGGTGCCCACGGCATCCCCAAACAGTACCACCAACTGGCAGAACAGGTTCAAATATCTGAGCCTATGGGTAACATTCTTATTCAAACCACCACAGACACATTAAAGAGTTGCAGCATTAGGAAGGCTGAGAACCCATGCTGTATGTGCTATATTATCTACTTTATGTGGATCCAGCTCTAATTGTGTGTGTGTGTGTGTGTGTGTGTGTGTGTGTGTGTGTTTAAATTGTAGCACAAATGGAAGACAAGAAGCTAAAAAGGAGCCTTTGACAGAACATGTTAAGGGGCAAGGGATGATACATTACAGGTAAAATTAAAGTATAATGGTAGATTTCTGAAACATAGGCAGGAGTTGGCTGGTAGAGACGATATCTGTGAGTGAGCAAAGAATATGTGTTTCCTATTTATAAAGGCTCCAAAGAAGAGTTATGCTAACCCGGCTCCTGTACAGATGCCTCTTGTCACCTTTAAGCCTGATACCTGGCATGCTGAAAGCAACAATTTAGCTTAGCTTTTCTTATTTAAAAACACCTATTGTATTATGTGTATGTGCCCCAGTATTCGTATGTGACCACATACATGTATACATATGCGACCACATGTATGAGATTCCATGTCATCAGAAGAGGTTTCTGAACCTCTGGTGCTGGAGTTACAGAAAGCGTGGCTCACCACACGGGTGCTGGGAATCAAATTCAGGACCTGTGCAAAAGCAGTAAGTGCTATTAACCACTGAACAATCGAGTGGCGTTCCAGAGGCGTTTTATTTGTTAACCTGGAACAGTTTTTTATTAGGTTCAACCGGTCATAAAAATCTCACGAGAACGTTTGCATCTCCAGCTTTTAGCCCCTCCTCCCACTTTCCTCTCTGCTCCGTACCTTTGCGAACTGACTTGCCAGCTTTGGTGTGATTTGATAGGTATAGTTCAGTTATAGTTGATATGCTCTACTGGTCCTGATTTCAGGCCTTGTTAAATGAAGAGTCTGTCCTCTGACCTCTCCCAAAGACACTATAAAAGGAGGCGGGGGAAAGCTTAAAATCCACTGTGAAGGTCCAGTCTCCCAAAGATTTTTGATATTTCTTCCACAGTAAAATAAGGAAGTTCCTTTGGCCTCATAACCTTCAACTGATTCTCATCCTTCTTTTCCCCTTCTTCCTTCCTTCCTTCCTTTCTTTCTTTCTTTCTTTCTTTCTTTCTTTCTTTCTTTCTTTTTGTTAGTTCTTAATGTTGTACTTTGAAATTAACTTACTAAATAGTGGGTTTCCAGAAGGCTTTTCTAACACCCTTAATGTTGAATAACCCACTCACTGTCAATTCCTCTCCCTTCCCATGCTTAACTGTTCAACCATTAATCATCCCTCCTGTTCTTTCATTTCAAATATATGATATCTCTCCAATTTTTACTTTACTTAAACTAGGTAGCATAGCCAGGCAGTTGTGGCGAATGCCAGAACTAGAGGAGTAGAGGCAGATTGATCTGTGAGTTTGAGGAGAGCCTGGTCTACAGATGGAGTTCCAGGATAGCCAGGGTACACAGAGAAACCCTATCATGAAAAACAAAAAACAATCAATCAACAAATAACTGTAGCAAGCTTCCTTGGACCACCATCCCCCAGGTTATGACACAGAGAGATTGTTAGTTATGGATGCTCGGCCTTATTTAGGCCCCGCCAGCTCCTGGGACTCATTTTAACCCCCTTCTCTTCATCTACATTTTGCCTGGGTGCTTTTTTACCCTCCTTTTGTTCTGTATGTATGTCCCACTTTCCCGCTGCCTCCATGTCTGGCTGGCTTGCCTCTGCCTGGTTGCTGGCCCCAGGCATCTTCTCTTTCTGTCTCACTTTCTCTTGAGCATTGACTCCTTCTCCTACTTAGTCTCTCTGCCCACCAGCCCCAGATATCTCACTACTGCCTAGCTATTGACCATCCAGCTTTTTATTAGACCAATCAAGTGCCTCCTCAGGCAAAGTGAAACAAATGCAGCACATCTGTATATAGTTAAAGAAGTGTAACACATCTTTATGTAACTAAACAAATATTCTATTCCGCAACAAACAAATAAATAGGTTGGGTTGTACAATAGTAGGTTTCCATATGTTTTTAAACAAAATCTTTCTTTGAATTGATTATCTCCCCAATCATCTGCTTTTCACCATCCCAACTCCTGCCTATTTAAAATCTTCTGTTTCAGAAATATACCATTATACTTTAATTTTACCTGTAATGTATCATCCCTTGCCCCTTAACATGTTCTGTCAAAGGCTCCTTTTTAGCTTCTTGTCTTCCATTTGTGCTACAATTTAAACACACACACACACACACACACACACACACACACACACACACACACAATTAGAGCTAGATCCACATAAAGTAGATAATATAGCAATACAGCAGGGGTTCTCAGCCTTCCTAATGCTGCAACTCTTTAATACATATCCTCAAGCTGTGGTGGCTACCAACCATGAAATTATTTTGGGTACTACTTCAAAATTTCAATTTGGCTACTTACTGTTATGAATCGTAATGTAAATATCTGTATTTTCTGATGGTCTTAAGCAACCCCACAAAAGGGTCATTTGACTCCAAAGAGGTAGTCAGATTGAAAACCACTGTCATGCAATTTTTGTCTTTCTGAGACTAAATGGCCTTGCTCAATATATATTTTCCAGGTCCATCTATTGTCCTGACATTTTTATAATTTCACTTTTCTTTAGGTCAGGTAACATAAAAGCATGCATTTCAAAGCTGTTGTACAAGGAAAGACACTTGATTGGAATAAGTATCTGTGAATTAAACATCTCACAGGTTTAGAACATTGATATTTTCTTGACAGGTATCTCAGTGTAAGTGGTTTGGAAATGACTTTGGATTATAGCAGTACTGTAGTTAATGAAGTTGCTTAAAGCTATGCCTTGTGAGGCAAATGTCCAATATTGGCTTTTCATTCAGATCCTTATATATTTTAAAAGGTTCCTAATGAATTACAAGTGTTTTATATACGTCAATATTCACATATTCACATACACTTTAATGAATTCGTAATGGACTGTCGTCAAGTATAGTCACATTTTAAGAAACTACAGTGTGATACATTCTGCTTAAATTGTACCTTTATGGAAGCTATGAAAAATTAGACATTTTAATGATAGTTATATGTTGACATTTATTTTACAAGTCATGTAATCCTCAAACCTATGCCATCGTGGAATAATGGATCATTTTGTTTTCTGTTACTATCAAAAGCTCAATTATAAGCAAGGGTGAAGCTTCCAGATGAATTATAGCTTGATTTTGCCATGATCTATGACTAAAGTGTTTTATGCCTTCACTAATAACTCACTCATAGGAAGGTAGCATATTATAGGGTTAAACAGAGAATCATCTGATTGGTTCTCAATCCATTGGCAAATGAATTTCAGTCATTTATTTATTCAGTATCAATTATAGTAAAAATATCCTGGAGGTCATGAGAAATGTTTATACTGTCTCAATGTGAATACATTATTTGTTGTAATTTGTATTAGTTCTTTGAGAATTTTGTATAATGTAATTTGATCATAGTGACCTCCTCAAACAGCTCCTCCAAAACCCGTCTTTCATTCCTTATCTACCCAACTTTGTGTCCTCTTTGATATTTTTTTTAACACACATTAGGTCAGCATACTGACACTGTTGGATGTGTGGCCTTCTGTTAGAGCACATTGATCCTACCAGGGCATATGTCCTTAAAAGCCAAACACTTCCTTTTTTAGAAGCTATCAATTGCTAATAGCCCCTAGGGATGAGATTTCATGCTCACTTCCCTTCTCTGTGCTTGAGCCTGTGAAGTATGTGACCATGCTGTCAAAATAGCCACGACTTCCCATGAGCCCCATGGTTTCCAGAAAGCACTATATATCTAACCTTTAGTTTTTCAAATTATTCCCCAGAGATCTTTGAACCTTGGGACGAGGGAGTGTGTTTTAGATGTCCCTCTTAGGATTGCACATTACAAAGTCTCTTATTCTTTGTGTCTTGACCAGTTTGGGGGTACTGTGTTAATTGCTTCCTTCCAATGAAAGAAGGGTAGAGACATGCACTGATATACGGTGCATATAAAATAAGTCTTTAGAAGTCAGTTTAATACTATGGCCACTTAGCAGAGTAATAGAAGTAAGTTCTCCGGTAGGGTCTATGGCCCGTCTAATCACAGGTGCTTGGCACTGAGAGTAGTGTCATATATGTTTTCATCTTGCGGAGAAGGTTTTAAATCTACTTAGAAAAAGGCTGGCTACTCTAATGCCATTTATGCCACTCTTGCGCAAGTCTTGCATTTCTATGATTTCATTTTAGCTCCTTTTGCTTATAACTGAATAAGATTAATGTTATCATTTCTCTTCAAGTAGCAATACAGAACATTCCAATACCATGAAAGCATTAAGCAATGTGATCCCATAGTCTACCAAACATTACAGGCTATTGTCAATACTCTTGCATACATTTCATAACTTGACCATAACACCATATTGCTGTTTTTCATATTTCAACCAATTTGTAGACTTCCTGAAATTAAGGGGGAAGCTGGCCCCCCCTTGAGGAAGGACCTTGCTATAGTACCAAAACGTCTTGTGGCCCAGAACCCAGAAAAGGAGCTCGGGGAGGTGAAATAATTAACAGGATCCTGGTAAGATGTGTTCTACAATAGATTTCTGGGTCCACTCTGTTATTTTCTTAGTTCATAGATAACCGGAATAGTCGTCACAGAATGGTAGGACTCTCCAATTAAGCTGGGAGGGCTTTCATAGTAGGAAAGTCCAAGTGGAGGATACCAGAAGTGTTTTGCATTTGCTAAAATTGTAAATCAAAATCAATAATGTATCAGTTCAATTATTTCTGAGATTAGACTTGAAAACATTCAGAAGATACAACTCTTGCCTCATCTCACACAACTGATGTATTTGGGCTTTACAGAAAACAGATGACCTTAAAGAATGGTATTTGGCCTGAATGCTTGAATATCCTCCAACATACCACCCAAAAACATACATTAAAATTCTGGTAGTGATAGGAAATGGGGATAAAATTAAATCACACAGATGGCATACTCATGGGTAGAGTTAGTGCGTTCTAAGCAACAGACCATGGGAGCTCCATAGCTTTTGTTCTTTCTGCCAGAGTCTATCAGGAAGCCTGCTATCTGCACCCAGGAAGCAGAATCACTGAGCCCTGGTTATGCTGTCGTTCTGACTCCAGACCTAGGAGAAAGAAATTTGTGTTGCTTATGTGCCTAGCCTATTACTTGCATATATATACCCCCTCCCCCATGCATGTGAATAAATATGACTGGAATTGGTTTGCTTTCAGCTAGCTAGGCCCTGTGATACACTTTCACCGTCCTCACTCAAGGTTATACTACCATTTATCCATTTATCATAATGCTTTCAGAAAGAATAATACTACACAAATGTAAGGGCCTGCTGCCATGTTGGCGGATTTCTGAGATTTCAATAGTATGGAGCATATTGAGTTATTCTTTCTGTGGGACAGACCAATGACTGCACCTCCAGTTTCTCCTATCACTAAGAACAATATGCTTTGGAATCTCTCAGATTTTGGAGGTAGCATGTAAATTATTTGGGCATGATGCCACAACCAGTTTACCATTTCATCTGAAATGCAGCCTGCTTTGATTAGGAATAGGGGCAGAAGTCCAGACTCATATAAAATGTTCTGCCACCATGGCTGTATGACCGAACAGATCTAATGATGTTTAATGTGTCAGTGGCAAATAGAGATGCTATATAGAACTTCTTGTAGTTTCCAATGGTTGGATCAACTATCTGTACCTAAAATACTATAGCAAAGCCATGCCATCTTCTGTAGATAGCTAATCTTGTTTAAGAAAAGCTATTGGCTTCTGAGAGGGGTTTGCTAGAAAATGAAATGAACCTTGGGCTACCATGTGATCTGAGGTGGCATCATGAGTTCTGCCTGCCACTGCTCTGGCAGTACATATGAACAAAATGGTTGACACAACTGCTGGGTTACATCCTTATAAATTCATATTTAAGTATGTATATCTTACTGGTCCATTTTATTGAACTATAAATGATACATGACAATATCTCTGTACAAAAGACACATGAACTTGGAAACTGAAAGATTCCATTGGTTTAAAGTTTAGATTCCACCATAAACTGACAATGAAGTCATTTATGTGACGTACATTTAGGATGTCTTGGAGTTCTGCCTCTTGCCTAAATCCTGCACTGTTGGATGTAAAAGGATTTTCCTAATGAGCCATGGCCATCCTCACTGATATACATACTAAGTCACTGAAACTGGTAATCAGGTATGAAAAATAGTTGTAAATAAAGACCAATTTTCTCTATTTAGCTGGTAGGTACTACTATAATATATTTCAGTCAATGGAATGCCATAACTCATATCCCTGGCAATTTACATGCAACTACTAAATTGACTGATGATTTTTCACCTTTGTACTATGCAGATTCTGTCTGTCTGTCTGTCTATCCATCTATCTTAAGGTTTGTTTTTTTTTTCACTAGCATAACTTTGTAATCAGTTTTGTACTAAATGAGGCATCTACTTCATCTACTCTCAGTCCCAGGGAACATCATGGAAAGGAGACAGAAAGATGGGAAAAGATGCAAGCTTGGGTGGGGTATGAATGTTCGGAGGTCATAAGCACCCTCACAAGACTTGCATGCATCCAAAGGAGAAAAGTGAAGCAGAGGACTAGTTGGGAAGTAAGGTCCACTGGTGGACAAGGGAAAGAATTGCAGTGGGCAGGTGGGCATGACAGCATTGCATGGTGCATCAGCAAGAAACTATCAGAAGAGAAGAGAAAAAGGAAACTTACAACCGAAGGAGGAAATGGGCCCCACATTATAGTCAGGGTGGGCATTCAGACCAGCAGGGGGCTGGTTATCTTTAGAATATGGAGGCCTGTCTTCCTTGGTGGGATTTCCACTGTTGACAGCTGAGAAGGGTTGCTTTCCTGAGCAGGCAGAGTCACCAGGGAAGGAAGAAGGACAATCAGTGATTGGAGTCATTACTCCTGTACAGCCCAGGACCTACCTATTTCTCATCCCAACGCCACCATTTTCCTATGGTAGACTTTGACTTGTTATCTTTTTAACCTAGGTGTGTTTTAAATTGTCTTCTGTCTTTGTTTCCAAGTTTGTGAAATCGAGAGAATGGTAATTGCTCTTCAGGGTTGTTGTAAGTACGAGGCACTATAAGAATTAAATATGCATTTGCTCAGAAATCATTGTAAATGTTGCTCCCAAAATGTGGCCCTGAGCTTGTTGTGAGCTGGCCATGGCCTATCTGGCAGTGGGAGAGAACAGCAGGCTGCATTCCTCCTCAAACTCCTTTTCCCTGACTTGTGCTGTGTGGAGAATGTGAGGCTCCTCCAGCTTGAGCATTGTGGGCATTTAATGGATTTTCCCTGCGGAGGTCAGCATGAATCTCTCCACTGGGCACATGGAAGGCGATGGTCTCTGTCCATTGCTGATTTCTATCGCATTTGTTTCTCTTGGGAATCTTTATTAAGTGCAGAGGTTTACAAACTATCAGAAACAAAGAAATCACCAACAGGGGATCTGAGCAGAGATCACAATATGACTTTTATTATTGCGCTTGCATTTTCCACGTTTTCAAATGTTAGTTGAAAATGTTATTTTAATTAAATTTTATTTTGGGGAATGTTAAATAAGACCAGCCCCAGCTGTTTTTAGCACTGGCACGGATTCTGTTTCAACCTGAATTTAAGAGTGCTGTATGTAGCTTGCACGCCAATGAGGGCAGGCACTCTGGTGTCCATCCTCTATATCTCCAATTCTTCAAGAATGGTTTGTGTTCAGTAAGTGCTGGGTTAATATGCTGCAAAGGAGAGAGGGGAGAGAGATGGGGGCAGAGGAAGAGGGAGAGGGGAGAGAGAGGGAGAGGGAGACACAACAGAGAGAGAGAGAGAGAGAGAGGAATAGGGAGGGAGGAAGGGAGAGAAGGAGGGAGGGAGGGAGGGAAGGAAGGAGGTAGTGAGAGAATGTTGTTATTTGTGTGATTCTAAAAAAATTATAAAATAGAATATGGGGAGAGACATATTTGCCAAATCACATGCCTAGAAGCCAGAGGACACTTTGTAAAATAAGTTCTCTCCATCCACCTTTCACAGGGTTTGAAGCCCAAACTCTGATCTCCAGGCTCACATGGCAAGTGCCTTTGCCTACTGAGCCATCTTGCTGACCCTTAGTTGTGGTTGTCACTATTATGGTAAAAACTTAAGGGGGATATGTGTTGCATAGGCATAGACAAAATATTTATTTCTACATTCACACAATGATATATATGTGTGCATATGAATGAATGGTATATGTGCATATATATGTAATTTATGCATTTGCATATGTATAGGTATACACAAGTATATTAATCTTATGTCCTGCAACCATTATTTTGATGAATATTCATGGAATATTTACTTATTTCCGGAAATTGAACCATATATTTTGTATAGATTTGTTGGAATTGGCAAAAACACTTTGAAGACAGTTACTAATATTGTCCTCATTGGTCAGCTGAAGAAATGGTCATGGAGGGATGAGACATCTTACTACAACACACAGGGTGGGTAAGAACACAGGTGAGGCTTGAACACCACTATTTTGGGTCTAGGTCATGCCTTGTTAGTCAGAGGAAGCAATAAGAGCACAGCGGGACTAGTATGATTTCTGTGTTTAGTCAACAATCCCCAGAACTTGATTAAGGAGACTTCCATGTCTAGGGAGCCCCCCACCTACTGCAATGCTCAGCTTGTGTGTCAGTGGCTGTGAATGATATCATTGTGAGTGCTGCCAAAGAGACATTTTCTATGTAGAAGATTGGTAGGAACCTGTGGTCTCTGGAGCCCTTAGAAAGATAACGAGAGATTTTCCTTTGCGCTATTGGTGAAAAGAAATAAGACATGAAAGCCAGACCACATTCCCCCAGGAAATAATGGTTCCGGAGAGAAGACAAACAATATTACTGTTAACTAGCAATTCTGCTGAAAGACCGAAGGGAAATAGACTTCTTTACATCAGTTCTTCTTTCCCTTTAGGATGTATTGAACAATTGCTTTGTGGTAGCCTTTGAAAATGCACAAATGAGCAGTGCACGGCACACCACCTGGAGAATTTCATAATTCCGGGAATGGACAGACACAAAAACACACCCACGATACAGTTTAATCAAACAGCGGCGAATGCAGCCTGTTGTGTGTGACAGAAGGAAGTGACTCATCAGCCTGGGGATTTCAGTTATTTAAAGCAGTTTTTAAAGGATGAGTGGGAGTTAGTCAGGGGAAGGAACTAAAGAGCATCGGAAGCAGCGTCCATCTCTGCGCTCAGGCTCAGTCATTCTTCAGTGTGTGCCTCCTATGCCAGCCCTAAGCATCAAACACTCTTAGGAGACAAATAGTTTCCTCATCATCTAGAGGCTGCACCATCTTCTTCAGTTCCCCATGAGCCTTAACTATTTTAGTTCTTTGACCCACCCAATCATGGCTCCCACACAGGATGCCACAACACAGGATGTCTTCTTCTTTTCTTATCTGGGAGCCTTCCTTGCTAGCTAGCCCGCTGTTTCCCTCCTCGCTCTTAGCCTTGAGCGAGTGCACTGGCCTCTCCTTTAATTCTCCAGAGCAAAACAACCACAGCAACCTGTGCTCGTTAAGAGATTATGATTGACAGCTTGCAGATAGCAACACTAGAAAAGCATCAATGACAATAATGCAATGCAATGCAGATGCCAGATGCTTGGATGAGGAGTGGTTGTCTGGGGGCACTATTGAGTGTGTTCCGTGTGACAGGCAAAGATCTGTATAAGCCAGAATGAAGAATCCCTCAGAACGAGAGTGTAATGGCAGTTGGAGTTACTGACAGGAGGTGGAAGTAGAGATTCTAAGGATCCCCTGAACAAAATGACAGGTTAACTGGGAGGGGACATAGAAATACTAGCCACAGAGAGAAAGGAGCAAAATGGCAACCTATTAGGACAAACAGCTCTCATTAAGGAATGGGAGGACCTCCAGAGGTGGGACATTTTGTGGCCTTTCCCCTCTGGCTTCCCCTGCTCCCTGGTTGGCCCTGCTGGGTGTCCCCACCTTAAATAGGCTCTTTCTCTTCTTTCATTTTGTAACAACTGCAATATCCTGGGTGGAGAGGACAACTCAGGGGCAAGTAGAAGACTCTCTCCCTGCCTGCCTCCCTGCCTGCCTCCTTCCCTCCCTCTTTCTCTCTTTTTTCCATTCTTGGGTGAACCAAAGAGTTTATTAAGGTCACTACAAGATCATGAGTGGGGTTTCTTTATTGTTTCAGAAAGCATTTATAGCTCCTTTATTCTTTTGTATTACTACATTTACAGTTTGAGATTATAACATAACTACATCATTTCTCCCCCATTTTGTCCCTCGAAACCTTTCTATAAACTCCTCTTTGCTCTGTGTCAAATGCATGGTGTTTTCTTCATTAATCATTGTTATATGCATATACATTTATATTCCTAAATCTAACCATCCAAGCCTGTGTAATGTTACTTAGATGAATGTTTTCAGGGATGACCACTTGCCATCGGACAGCAGCTATGCTCTTCCCTGAGGAAGACTATTTCTCCTGCTCTCTGCGTTCCTCAGTTACCTGTAGTTTATGTAGGGTTGGGGCCTTCTGCCCCACCCCACCCCCACTGCCACTGCCACTTTGCTGTGTCTACCATTGTTATTCTTGTCCAGTTCATGTTTAGTCAGTCATGCTGGTGAGGGGTTACGGGTGTAGCTTCTGACTTTACTGAGACACATAATCTCGTAAAAAAAAACTCCCTGATCCCCCTTTCTCTTACAATCCCCCCACCCCATTCAATGTTCCTGGGCCTTAGGTGCAGGAGTTATTTTGTAGATGTGTCTGTTGGCACTGAGTTCACAACTCTGCATTTTGATGGGTTGTGTTTTTCTGAATGGTCTTTGGCTGTTGTAAAGAGAAGCTTCCTTGATTAGGGTTGAGGACTATACTTCTCTGTGCGTGTAAGGTCAGATTTTCAGACTGTATTTAGGAATTGCATTGATTTTGCAAAGTGGCAGGTGTAGGTTTTTCTCTGAGGTTCATGACTTCACTAGCCGGGGTAGTTGGCTAGGTTTCTAGTACCATACATGATTTTTCCCTTGTTGAGTGGATCTTAAATCCAATTAGAGAGCTGCTGACTGCTGCCAAGTATGTGTGTTACTACTACACCCTTGGAGTTGTTGTGCTGAGCTGGTCATTGTTGTGGTTATTAGGTGTGATAGCCGAGCATGGCTATTGGTTACTTCTCTCTTTGGGAAGCTTACATGACACCTTCTAGTGCCATGAAAACTAGTCTTCATGGAGGGGACTTTCAGGTCAACCCCAGGTCTGGGGCCCCAGGGTCCTCTGTCTGAAGAATATGGTGTCTTCAGTAATAGGTATTTACCTTCCATATCTAGTGGGGAACCGAGGGCCATAGCATTAGCCTATAATGTTTTAGGAATCTCTTGGACACGACACCATGACCAACAACTCAAAAGAGGGCTTCTCATGCTTGGTGATGGTGTTTTTGTTAGATGTTTTTGTTAGATGCTTTGGTCTTGGAGGGAGCATTGTCAGTCCAGGTGAGAAAATTGCATCTATACACTAATGTACATGTTAGGGTTTTTATTTTATATAGTTAATAATATGATTCCCTGTAATTTTTCGGTCAACTTTACTATAATTTTACCTTCATCACCCTTCTGTGCTTGTCTCCTCTCTCTACATAATTAGAGGTCCAGTTTTTTCACATTTGCCAGTCAGTTCCCTTTGCACTCTGCTATTTCCCTCTTTATGAAGTGGCCTTTCTTAAGGGGGCCACTCCCAGTTTTAAGGACAACCCAAGATCCCTTGACCTCCCTTCAATACCAGAAGTGATAGCTACCTCAAAACATAGGCCAAGTTCTTCTCTAGAACTTTCCTTTGGGCTTATCAACTGTGGCCAATTGGCCTGTTGCAGATGGCCTGCCTGCCTTTTCTGCCCTCCATCAAGTTTCCCCATCTGTAGTCTAAATATTCACGGCAGCCGTTTCCCCTCCCCCTTTCTTTCACTGGAGATTGAATCTAGGGCTTCATTCATGCTAAATAGGTGTTCTGAGATACTTCTTAAGTCTGACACTCTTGCTAAATTTTTATTTTTAAAATATGAAGCAGGGTCTCACCAAGTTACTCAGGCTTACTCTGTAGCCCTCGCAAGCCTTGAGCTCGTGACATTTCTAATAGGATTGCAGGCCTGTAGGACCAGGACCAGCTTGTATCTCCACTTTGTTATCTTGCCCTTTTGAGTGTTCCATAAGCTTTCTGCAGAGTGAAAGAGCGCACTGAGATTGTACTCAGTCAATACAGGCCCCATGGCAAAGATACCCGCCATGAAATCCTCACCTGCCATGGAAAAGGTACCCGCCATGAAATCCTCACCTGCCATTTAAAACACATGAGCAAAATGGAGTTTATGGCTTCATATTTATACTTGAAAAGTATACCATTAATTTTTTGATTGAGAAGACAACTTCTTGGATTAGATAATGCAGAAAGCAATTCCAGAACAATGGCTTATGTGCTTGTGTTCACATGTTTGGACACAGAAGATATATTAAGGAGTAAAGAAATTCTTCTGGTAGATGGATTTTCACTCTTAGCAGTAAATGCTGTTATTTCCCCTAATCTGAATTTATTCATAGAGAATAGTCACCATTTTAATTTATATAAGTTAGCCTGCTTGATGGACTCAGAGAAATCAGGAGGGCAATACAGAATGAAAAATTCTTGAATATAGAACCTAGATTTTAAGTAAACAGTCTTCTTTTCCAAAGAAATAAGAGAGAAAAACTAAGCCTGATTCTTCAGCATGACCACAAGGCCATAAAGAGAGGGGCTTATGGTCAGAAGTCAGTGCTTTTGGTTGTAGTGTTGTGGTCATTATTTATGTATTCTATGTATTCTTCCAACTTGACTGTCACACTGGCTGAATGTTCAAAACTTTTTATTTATTTATTTATTTATTTTTGCCTTTTTGCCTTTTGGGAGAACAAATCTTCATCTGGAAGATGAAAGGTTTTGATTATATATGGCAGGACAAGTACATACTCCTATACATGGCAGAGCTGACAAATTCATAGGGATTATCTGGAAAGCAGAGATGAGAAGCTGAAGCCACATCCAGATTTAGAACAGGGCAATGCCTTATTAAAACCCTAGGAGTAAGACACATATGACACATATTTCTAGAACCCAATCAAAAGATCTCTCAGGTGTTAGAAAAAGTTTCTAACAAATGATATGGATCAGCATTGCCAACTAGAGTGGACATCAATTATTAGAATCATGGATCAACCATATTGGTGCAGGCATCCAATTCTGTGCTAGCATCCAATAGCAACATTTGGCAGTTATGTTCTGAATAATTTGTTCAAGATAAGGGATAGTCAAAAACCATTTGCAAGAGACTGCAGTTTCTAAATTTATACATGCCTCTTTTCTTTCTACATAGAAAAAGTATAATTTGCCTGTAGAGATGCCAATCTCTTAGGTTGGAAAGTGGTCCCTTATCTGAGCTCACTATCTGTAAGCAAAGATGAAGGAGGTTCTTCTGAGAAGTAAAGACTGGAGGAACCAAGCAGCTAAGACGTTTACACCAGTCATGGGATGAATTGCCGACACAGTCTTTTCAGATTCCCTACATATACTGAAAGAATCAATGTTATAGTTATTCAGCACCTCAAATATTTAGGAACAAAACAGCTGTCAAGTTTTACCTTGCTTCATACTCTTAATTAGTTCATTAGCAAACTGCTCTTTTATCAAGGCGAGGATGGACCCCAGGGTCTCTGAACTAATCACTGTCTACTGCAAAAGTAACCTTCTCTGATGAGGGCATAAAGGTAAGAACTTAGGGGATCACTTTAATACTAATCCAATTTAGTAGAATAATACTATTTGTTTCTCTTTTAGACTCAATGGCTTAGTCAGTCAAAGGGTTTGGGACAATTTAATGATAACATCATGAGTTTTGTCTTGTGAGTCAAAGAATCAATGGAAAAATGTTCAGAGTTATTGTATCTCTTATTTATATAAAATGCAGAAATAAATAAATGTTTGGTCCTTTCCTTAAAGAGCAAATGCTAGCAGATAAAGCAACAGGCTCCAACAAGAAGCATTCATTTGTATGTACTGATGATAACTATTACAATAGTTGTAAAAGATGCAATTAGTGAATGCAGAACTATTGAAAGTTGGGCATGTGTTATTTTCTCATTCTTGACTTCACAGTGATTAAGAATAATGATGGTTTTGCCATCTGCTGGATAGGCTTGAAAATATTATACAGAGTATAGAGCATTTTTGTAACATGTAATATAAACACATATGAGCACTTATTATGTATAAGCCTTAAGTGTCGCTGCCTATTTCTCATTTGTTCCAAATCTCAGAGCCAATAAAGAGTTAATCAGCATCTCCCCTCAGGTAGATGGCAATTAATGATATATCTAAAAATAGTTACTAATTATAAGAATCTACTTTTCAGATAAGGAAAATAAGACATTCACTCACAGAAGGAAATATATTATCTAAGTTTCCATTAAGTAATCCCATCCCCTACCAAAAATACAGCTTAGTTCGGATTGTTTGCCTTCATAGGCTCCAATGTCCTGACTAACTTTGCTGTTTCTGTTATCTCTAACATTTCTAACACAGGAATGACAGGTTCAAACTGGACAGCTGTTTCTTAGGGGGAAAATGTCTAATGGCAAAAAAATATTGCCCTTGCCAGCCAAAAAGCAAAGACATTTGCACTTCTCAATCGAGAGGGGGTGGTTCCTGGCTTTTCGATTCCTTTGTACTTTCAGGCCACATTTAGATGAATTTGTTTTTGCTAAAATGAGGAAATTTCCAGTGGAATTCGTCTGGTCCTAGCTGTTTGTTGGGCACAGCAGAATCACAACAAGCTGAAAGCCACTGCTCATGTAGAGCAGTGAGATGCAGCTGTGTCCATTTTCCTTAAATTCTAAAGGAATTTAGAACCCTAGTCTGGTTGTTTGGAGCAATGCTGGAGCCAAAAAAAGAATCCTGGTTAGTACTCCTTGGTTTCCATAGTAACATCTGGTATGTTTGAGGGGATGTGGGACAGTGGAGAGAGCCTGGCCAGAGTGTCCCAATGCCATAGTGGGGGATACAGCAAGCAAGGCCCAAGGGCCACATACTCAAAAAATGTGATTATGAGGTTTTAAATTTTTTAAAAAGGAAAAATATTGGATTGTTCTACTTGTAAGACAAAATTAAGACACCTGAGAATCTGTTAAAAGAGCTGTAATACCAACTACCAGAAGTGTCTGGTTTTCCATTTGAGGAAGGAAAAGTGTCCAGAAAAATAAGATGAAGAGGAAACGAGGCAGACAGAGATTTAGAAGTTCTACAGACTGCCATTACTGCACAGAGCAAGGGCCACTTTCACAGAGGAACGCGCCAGAAGGTGAGCTTTTAAAGCATGTGTGATGAAAGGTTTTTCAGGTGAGGTTGTTATTCTCATGACAGCAATACGATTACATTTTATGCCTACCCCATCTTAAAAATGTACTTTGAGGGCATGGTATGGGCTATCAGAGAGTGCTCATTCCTGCCTGAAGAATTTTTTTTTTATTTCTCTTATTTTTGAGATGATAATAAGATTTTCCTCTTTCCCTCCCCTACCTCTAAACCCTCTCATATGACACTGTTTGCTCTATTTAAAATTCATGGGTATTTTTCATTAATTGTTGATACATGCATATATTTCGATACCAAATGGTGTGGCTGTCCCTGACAGCTTCCAAAGTATGGGAGCGGGAAGATGCTACAGGGTGGGTTCAGGCTATTATGGAAATGCCTGGTTGTTCTTAAATTTGCCAGCCACGTCAATGAGAAGAAGACGCAAACAAATAAAACTGCATCTGCAATAGTGCATTAGGAACGGTGGGAGGTAAAGTTGTTTTATAATAATCTCTTCATTTTGCAAATAAAAATATCAGGTGCTAATTGGAAAGAGTTATTGAAAGGCCACAGAGATTTTACTGTATTTCATGAAAAAGTGTGGCTCCTCATCGAGGCTCACATTGTGTTCTGTATAATAAAGCTGGAGCTTCACATCCTATAAAATTTCTCAGCATATCTCACATTCTACTAAGAAGATGTGTTAAATAACCCAATCAGGCAGGTGCCAGTAGATGACAAAGTGGTGATTGCTCCCTGAATCTGCATTAAAGATGCCCATGACCTCTGCGTGCGGATTTTTCTCCTGTGGCTGTAGTGACTGGAATTTCTCACACTGGGCCAATGTTAAAGAGTGGAAAATTAATTTTTCCAAGACATTTTGAATTTTCAAGAATAAATGGAAGGAAATAAATCTACCATTGGACTAGAACTACCAATTTCTTACACCCCCCCTTCTCTGGGACCTGGAAGAATAGTTTGTTTCTGAGCCATTGACAAAAGCAAAGGAGGAGCAGCTGTCAAAGTGGGGCTCCTAAGTCAACCCCTGCCTCATTCAGACGCTGCAGGAAAATATTCTTGCAATAGAACACCAAGACTGCACAGTCAAATCTGGCATTGCTTTTTAGTGAGTCCACTTCCAGTTAGTTGAAAAGTCTTTCTGAATGTAATATTGAACAACTATGGGATACAAAATGTAACATTTGAGCACAATGCAACTCAGTGTTATCATCAATAAAATGGTTTGGCCCACATTTACCTCACTTGCTCATTGAAATAATTAATAAAAGTTAACTACTCTGAACATCTTGCAACACATTAGAGAAATATTGTTTAAAATTGAGGTCTAACCCACTTCTTAGTTAATTATCTTTTAATTTCATTATGAGAACAAACATTGTACATATAATGAAGATATTTCTGAATTGACTCATACAAATGTTATAAGACATTGCCTCAAAAAAATCCCATGATCTCCAATAGCAGGGATTAAAAGTTGTAAATGGTATTAATGATTTATAAAACCTCTCTCTCTTCTCGTTTAAAACCTCTTGTTCCCTATTAAGAATACACAAGATTATCCATCAATCTTAGAAAATAAAGGATCAAGCAAAACACTATATAAAATCACTTTACATTAAAATAAAATACTGTGAGTGCTAATTTGCACTGTAATTAACTCTTGATCACTGTTTTTACTGTTTTTATTTTCAAAACCAAAACTTTGAATGTATTCGTGGAATGGCAAATTACAAAATATTTTTAGTTTTCAGGATTATTGTATATGGGAAATTACAACCCACAGAGTGTGTGTGTGTGTGTGTGTGTGTGTGTGTGTGTGTGTGTGTGTGTGTGTACTGAAGGATGAACTTTAAACATCTAAACAGTAATTATGAGCAAACATAAAAGTTAGAGAAGGACCAGTTCTGTCTAGTCAACTGACTTGCTAGTAAAGTGATATTTCTACTGCATATTACAGACTTTTGGACATTTTTGAAACTGTTTATTTAAACCAGTATTGGTAATTATTTCAAGGGACAAAAAGACTTGGATTTAGCAAATATGAGGATAATTCAACCAATTTAGGTCAAGTGGATAATGCCTTCAGTTTCCAAAGTGATTATCTGGTTTGATTATCGCCATTTATTTGACACAGGTTAGCTAAAACTCTGTTTCCTTTTCACTCTCTGGAGACATGATGCTGATAAGTCCATCTAGGTGGGTATATGGGGCTCATTAAAATGTGACTGAGTTAACTTAAAATATTTTCTATTTGGCAGCCTTTATTGTATTAGAGACAGATGCTCTGGGAAATTTTTGTTTATATTTGTTTCCATTATGAAGATTAAATGTTTGGTACCCATATCTAAGGTGAGTCAGGTTTGATTGAATCCACCTGATATAATATGAGGTCATATGACTGACCACAACACATTGGGATGTCAAAAACTAACAATGAGATTAGACTAGAGAGAAAAAGCTGGAAACTTATTTTTGCTAATTTTAAGATGTAAAGATAATTCTTTATCCTTCTGCATTTAACCTGCGATACATAAAAACCCATAAAATATGATTGTATTGGAGGCATCCAATTAATTTATACTTTCTGTTTCTTCTCTATTCTGTCTTTTACCTATATACTATCTGAAAGGCCTTCACATGAAATACTGATCATCTTACACAAATACACCTCCAATGGACAAAGTTTACTGCCTAGAGGCAGCAGACGCTAAACAATTAGAATGAGAAGTAGCTTTCAAACTGCTCTGCAGTATACAATTCATATACTTTATAAAATGAAGATAATACTTGCTGTTATCATGAAATGCAATGATGTTTTGCTTTCTTTATTTCTACTCCTTCTATTGTTGAGTCTAACTCATCTTCCATCATTTTTTTTATTGATTTATTTACACCACAACTGCAGCTTCCCTTCCCTCCTCTCCTCTTACTCTCTTACCCCTCCTCCCTTCCTCTCTCATCTATCCTCCCTTCATAAACAGATAGGAGCAGGCCTCCTGTCAGCAAAGCATGGCATATCAAGCTGCCATAAGACCAAGCACCTCCACCCGTATTCAGACTGGGAAAGGCAATCCAAAATGAGAAATAGGTTTCCAAGAGCCAGCCAAAGCACCAGGGACAGCCCAGCTCCCATTGCTGGGAGTCCCACAAAAAGGCCAAACTGCACAACTGTCACATTTTCTCAGAGTGTCTAGGTGGACCCCACGTAGGCTCCCTGGTTCTTGGTTTAGACTCTGAGTTCCCATGAGACAGGCTAGTGGTTTCTGTGGGTTTTCCTGCAATGTTCCTGACCCCCTGTTTCTTTTTATTTATTTGTTTGTTTGTTTGTTTATTTATTAAACATTTATTTATTTTATGCTGGACATAATTATACATGCCTTTTTTATAAGTGAAAACAAATATTTATAAATAATTTTTAGGAATTTGGGAGTCGTTCTTTCCAAACTGCTTCCTGCTGGTAGGGGGCGCTGTCATGGAGGAATCCTAAGAAGATGCAGAAATCCTGGCTGTAGTAGTCTGCAAGGCTGCATTGTCCCATTGACATTGCTTCAGGGGGTCTTGCTCGATCAAACCACATTAGTCTGGAAGGAATCTACAGCTTTTCATTTTCTGTGGAAACATAATTAGAAATCCTTTTCCCCAGTAACTTGTCCTTAGGCTTAAATTTTGAAGTCAAAGCATTTTAAATATATATATATATATATATATATATATATATATATATATATGTACACACACACACACACACACACACACACACACACACATATATATATATATATATATATATATATATATAATCCAGCAACATTTTTCCTCTTCTTTTTTATTAATAATATAATTTAAAAATTTTACATGTGGATCCCAGTTTCCTCTCCCTTCCTTCCTCCAACCCTCACTCCCTCCCTCTTACTCTCTTTCCCCTGTGACATGCACCCTGGCCACCCTCCCCTCCTATCCCTCCACTCCCATTCCACTTGTAGGGCTATGCTATCCAGGTAGGGTCATATAAATCTGTCAAGTCATTTGAAGTAGGGACTAGGACTTCTCTCCTATCTCTATGTTAAGGGGGTATCTCTCCATGGGAGATGTGTCACAAGGTCCTTTTGTGCACCAGGAATAGATCCTGTTTCTACTGTCTGAGGTCCCCCAGACTGCTCAGTCCTTCTAGCTGAGACCCATATTCAGGGGGTCTGATGGATTCCCAGCTATCAGTCAATGGGGGAGGGTGTTAGCTTCTCCTTGTTCTGGTCAGCTATCTTTGTGAGTTTCTGCAACCTGGTCTTGTCCCCTTTCTCTGCATCTGGATTCTAGTTCAACTCAGTGCTTGATTATGGGTGTTTGCTTCTGTTTCCAACAGGTACTAGATGAGGACACCATGATGGTGGATAATTTAGTTGATGATCTCACGATCAGGGAAGGGCATTTATTGTAGCCTTTCCATGGTTGCTCGAATCATTAATTGGAGTCGGTCTTGTAGTTCTCTAGACCTTTCTTTAGGTTCAGTTTTCTCTTCAAACCAATAATGGCTCCCTCTTTTATGCCCCCCTCCCACCCTGACTCAATCTACCTAGTCGCACATGCTTTCCTCTCCTCCCCTTCTCTTTCTCCTAGTTCTCTCTCCATTCACTGCCCCCCATTTCCCATGTGCTCTGGGGGACTTGTCCTTTCCCCCTTTTGTGAGGGACCATATATGAATCTCTTAGAATACACCTTGTATCCCAGTTTGTCTGGTGGTGTGTATTATAGGCTGGTCATCCTTTGCTCTATGTCTAAAATCCATATATGAGTGAGTACATACCCTGTTCCTATTTTTGTGACTGGGTTACCTCATTCAAGATGATTTCTTCAAGTTCCACCCTTGCCTGCAAATTTCAAGATTCTGTTATTTTTTTCTGCAGAGTAGTATTCCACTGTGTAGATGTGCCATATCTTCTGTATCCATTCTTCAGTTGAGAGGCATCTAGGTTGCTTCCAGTTTCTTGCTATTACAAATAATGCTGCTATGAACATAGTTGAGCACGTGTCTTTGTTGCATGGATGTGACCCCCTCTTCCCTCTCTTCAGCAGGACTCCATGAGTATCCACCACTGAAACTCCCAGAATTCCAGAGGTAACGCTTAACCTGTGGTCACACAGACAGATCTGGTTAAGTGGTCACCCCAGATTCCCAAATGTGTCAGAGAGATTTTGGGGGAGCAGGTGGGGGCAAAAAAGGTTCTATGATCATGTGCATGTGCAGAATTGTTTAAGAACAATTTAATTAATACAAATAAATAAATGTATTAATTAATATTGAATCAGATGTACATTAATAGATATTACACTCTACTATTCATTGATCTCAACCTTAAAAAGAGGTTTATGTCCTCCCAAGTGTTGTGTAGGGTAATCTTATTGGGCGTGAACTTCAAAGCCTGTTTGCTGGGTCTTAGGAAAGCAGTTCTTCGTTCTGTGTCTGTTGTCGATTGGTCTTTAACCCCAAAGATCAGATAAATAATATAAAGAAAGTTTGGATAATAATAAGGTTTTAGTTGACAGTGTTGTGTACTTCTCTTGAATTATTGGAAAATTTCATTTTTTTAATTTTTATTTCACATATATGAATGTTTTTCCTACATGGAAGCACTCCATGTATATGCTTGTTTTCCACAGAGGCCAGAGTAACTATCAGATTCCCTGGAAATGAAGTTACAGGTGATCGTGAGCCACCTGGTAGCTGCTGGGGACCAAACCTGCTTAGTCTACAAAAGCAGCCAGTGCTTTGAATCCCAGAATCATCTCTCCAGCCATGGATTTTTGTTTGTTTGTTTGCTTGTTTTCTCTTTGTTTTTGTTTTTTGTTTTTTGAGACAGGGTTTCTCTATGTAGCCCTGGCTGTCCTAAAACTGGGTCTGTAGACCAGACAAGCCTCGAACTCAGAGATCTGCCTGCCTCTGCCTCCTGAGTGCAAGGATTAAAGCCATGGAGATTTCAATAATAGGTAAACGTTTGCTTGGAGATATTTTAGGCAGGGCCTGACTTCAAGAATTGCAAGGGTGAACAAAGAGAGTGTGCACCTGTTTTCATCCACAGAACACACGCCACTTAGGCTAACATCTGTGGAATGGTGGCTTCTTCCCTCGTTCACCACATGGCTGAAGTGGGACAATTTCTCCAATCAAAGGTTTTAATGGGGTCCTCTTCACTTCTGAAGAAGAATCGTTTGGGAAGAGAATGTTCTCATCAATGCCCGAAGAGTGAGCATTACCACTCGCAGAGATACAAGCTATTTATTTAAGGACCTCAAGCAACGACTTTACAATAATATCTTTCACGGCACAAGATACTCTCCACTATTTCCTCCAGTAAATTTGTTGTTAGGTTTCAGGGGGAAATGTCATAACTTAGAAGAATCTAAAATGTTTGACAAGTTTGGGGGAGAACTCAGACTTTCTCGTAGAAAAGGAATTTGTTTTTTGAGCAAAGAGGAAATTAACCCATCTTTGAACAGGCCCCTGACCCGTGAAGAAGGACGTGCTGCCCTGATAGGGAGGGGTCAGCTCCAGCTGTATCTTCAGGCACCTGGCAGCCCAGGCCTCCCAAGGCTGCAGGTGGAAGCCTGTGGCTGGGGACGTGACTCAGACGTGGTGGCCAAAATTCCAGGCTCTGTTGGAGCTGGCAGGTGGTCAAGGTATTGAAAGGGCCAGGCCTTGACAGCGGGGGAACCTGGGCCAAAACCGGAGGGAGTCTTAGCATGGAAAAGCTGACACTTGGCCTGGACATCAAATTCCAGGCACATGTGGCAATGTGGCCGCTGTTTTACAGGAATGCTCCAGAAAAGGTCTCTGGCTGCCAGAGCCAGGTCATCCGAATCCTGCCCCAGGGTCCTACGTGGGGGAGCACTGGACTTTTCTCACCCAAACTTAGTGTCCCTTGACTGAAGTAGTTAGGTTTCCTGCATCCCTCTGTTGTCCCCCACCATTACGTGAGCTCCTCCAGTGCAAAGGTTCCATTTGTACCATGGGCTGTCTTTCACTGTCGGTGGAACTCATTGCTGGCTCAAAATCATGTTAGACACATCAAACAAGATACACGAGATCCTAAAGGAACCAAAATTTTTATTGAGATAGCAAATTATTTTTAAGTTTATAAGCTTAAAAATCAGATTTATTTTTCTGGTGCTGGGGGAAAAACCAGTGGTGTTATATATGCCATGAAAGTGCTAGTTTTTGAGCTATAGCCTTAGAAACCACTGCCTAAGAAACAAACAGTTTGAGTTAAACACGTGTGTGTGTGTGTGTGTGTGTGTGTGTGTGTGTGTGTGTGTGTGTGTGTGGTTCATCATTAAATAGCAAGATTCAATGTGAGATTAAATAGTTGGTTTCATTTCCAACTAGTGATAAAAGTGTGAAGATTGTTTCATGATGTCACAGTGATTGAAATGTGATGTGAAAATACCTGATATCTGTTGGTGGCAAGAGGCACAACTAACTCCTAGTAACAATGAAGTTTGTTGTTTAGGATCCATGCTTAATTTTAGATAGAGGTTAATAAAAAACAAGAAGTGATTGATTTTTCGCAATTTCATGCACCCCCAGGTTTAGAACCCCTGATACAGTGTCAGTTTTTTTTCCCTGTTGGCCCGTTAGCATTCTAGACTTTTACATTATCTAGGAATCTGGACCGTCGACTTCATGATGGCATTGCTGTTTGACATAACACAAGAAACAGGCTGAACACTTTGAAGAGCCTTTCACTTGCTGAAAGTTTTATAGAGTTTTTCTCACAATTTAATTTCCATAACTTTGAAAAGTATGGTTGGTCTCCTTATGCCATACAGGTGAGGAAATAATTCCAGGGGGCTCAGAAAATTTAGCCAAAGTTGGAGCTGGTGAGATCAAACATGGAACAAACCCCAGAGTCCTATTATAAATCTAGTTCATCAAATTTGTATATCAGCTTCGTAGATTTAGTCATAGGCCTGAAGTCATGTATCTGCAAGACTTATCAGAGGTGTCCAGGTTAACGCTGGTTCGCTACAAAGGGTCACCCTCACAGGCTCCAGGCACACTAACTCCCTCTCTAACACTTTTATTTAAAACATCGGAAAGTTACTTAACACTTGGAGTCTAAGTTTCTTTATCACGTTGTCACAAAGTGCTCATGAGTTAATTCAGGCAAATGTGAGTAACTATATGCAAAATTCACAGGAAAGCATTTCATTCCTTTGCAGCCACTCTTTGTGTCCACCACATCTTCCTGTCTTCCGTCTGGTCCCACTTTGTGACTGTCGTTCTTTGTAATGACACCAGTCTTTCCAGTTTTACTGCTTACAATGGCCTCGTGTCTCTCCACTGAGCTCTGCATCGCCTGTTCATGACCTGGTGTGTCCCCATCTCCCCCTTACTTCTTCCCCTCACTTTGTCCTCTGTATTCCACACATAACTGCATTATTTGAATTTTCTGAGGGTCTCTTGCAATCAGTCAATCTATAGGATATGCTGTAGTTTGCATGACTGAGGAAAAGTACAGTTGGCTGTTATGCTCATTTGATGAGCTTGGGGTGAGAGATGAGATACATTCAAAAGAAGGTCCAAAGGATTTCGGAGGTATCAACATTGAGCTTCGAAACAATATCATGAATTGCCGAATCCAGAGTCTTCCAAGGGAGCAGGAGAAATCCTTATACACTATAGTTAGTCCTTCTAACCAGAGCAAGACACATTCCTTAAATATATAATACGAATCAGTAAGTATTTATTACACATTGGATAAAGCATAATGGAACAGTTTTCTCATTAATAAAAGACACTGTCTCAAGAAATGCACTGTCAGTAAATAAATATTCACAAGATGCGGCAGTCTATTCTCTCTACAAAGTGAAAACTCAGGTAAATTATAAGCATAAAAATGTAGTGAAACCTGTGAACTCTGAAGATGAACAATTCTCCAGAAGGGAAGATTGCTTCAAGAAGAAAATCACAACGAAGTGAAAGCTCGGTGAGTGCCTTTAGCGACGGATTGTTTGTGGCAGATGAAAGGGATTGCTGACCTGAAAGTTAGGTCAACAGAAGAATAACACAAACTGAAACGCAGGGAAAAGGAATAGAAAAAACTGTTACATAAATGACAAATAAGAACCACTCAAATACACGTGCAAAGGACACATCAAAATGAGCGGAGACAGAGAATGTCAACTGGTAATGGCTAAGCATGTGTTAATAAGGGAGAGAACATTAATTCACACATTGAAACCCTTCAGCAAACCTCAAGCAGTGTAAACACACAAATAACCACATGCAGACACAGGACCTCCCGGCTTCTACAATTTAACCCCTCAAACACCGTGGAAGCGTCGTCTAAGAGGAAATTAGAATCAGTGATTTCCATCTGATTTCTCAGGAGGAACAATGAGAACCAGAAGATAATGAAGCAACCTCTCCAGAGTGAGAAGGAAAGAAGTCACCTCTTCAAAAGATCAAACCAGGAAGTGAAAATCCTCTACAAGCTGAAAGAAAAACATGCACACTTTCAAAGTGACAGAGGTTATTTGTCACTAGTGGATGTTCCCTACAGGAAATACTCAAGGGTCTTTGATTCAGGCAAGAGAAAATAATTGGATGGATAAACAGAAGACTCGGAGTTTAGAGATGTATCAGCAAGGTTGGGTAAATATTGTATATAGATATATGATATATATGAGGAGGTATTGGCTATAGAAAAAAACAGCTATAGTGATATCTTTTGACATTTCAAATATGTGAACCACTACAATAACAAAACATTAAGGGAACAGGATAAACTGACCTTAATATTGGTAACACTGTTATGGATTGGTAAAGGCTGAGTCTGTGGGAAGACTCTGGCACGTGGAGATTCAGACATGGCTTATGACATCAAGTTCTAGAGTAGTAAAGATAAACAGAACAATGCATGGAATAATACATTAGAGAAGAGAAAGTAGAACAGCAGAATTGTATCTGAGTGAGCACAAACATTGAGCACCAGCAACAAGAACAGAGCTTACGACCGTACTTTACCATGTGTCTTTCACAAGTGTTCCATCACCCCCTAGGTGGCTCAGCCATTGGCCTAAAGACTTAAGAGGAATTTACTCCTAAGCCATCAGAAGGGCGACAGCATAGTGGTTAAGCTTACAGCCTGGAGACAAATTTCCCGAGTTCCAAATCCATTGTGTCACCTACTTTAACCTACTGATTAATTTCCTATATTTAGCTTCTTCATTTAAAATGATTCTAGATTTGATACTAAGATTGTCTTCATCTTGGTTTAGAAGTAATGGTGATGCTCAGATAGTCAGGCCTTCTCTTTAGAGCCAGGATCCCAGGAAGAGTTTCCTGCAGAAAAACTCGATCCCTAAGTCACTCAGGGCAAGACTCCTGGGGGAAGGCATGAGGAACTCCACCAGGAAGTTCAGGCAGAAAGTTGTCTACACTCACAAATCCCTCCTCTGAAAAGGTACAGTGGCATAACTTGTCTGAACTACTGAGACTGGCAGTTCTCCTCTCCAACCTATGGAGACAGATATAAATGAAATTCTAAGAGCAAAGAAAAACCATCTTGTCCCAGTGAGGGGAAAAATGAACTAAGACTCTAGCGCCTCCTATGATGAGCTACTGCATATGAAGTTTTCACTTTTGATGTCTAGCAGCTTCTCCCTTTACCTAAACTGATTGTTGCTATTTATAACTTTGTACTTTCTTGTTGTTAACATCTATCTCTCTTCTTTAGCTAGGATTTCTGTTTCTGAGGTTGAGTTGATAAAAAAGCAGGTATGGGAGAAAGGGTTTATTTGGGCTCGTGTTTCCAGAAGGAGAGTCCATTGTGATAAGGAAGGCATGGCTACAGGCAGGAGATGCAAGGTGGCAAGAGCAGGAAGCCTATGATCACATTTTCTACCTTACACAGGGGATAGAGAGAGAGAGAGAGAGAGAGAGAGAGAGAGAGAGAGAGAGAGAGAGACAGAGAGAGACAGACAGAGAGAGACAGACAGAGACAGAGAGAGAGAGAGACAGAGAGAGAGAGAGAGAGAGAGAGAGAGAGAGAGAGAGAGAGAGAGAGAGAGAGAAATAGGAAGCAGGCACCAATCTGTAGACTCTCAAGGCATACCCTCAGGGATGTATATCCCAGGAGTTTGCTTCTTTGAAAACACCCAGGGGAAAGTTTTCCTAGCTTCATCAGATATCGCTGCAACCATGGCGAGAGTGAACCAGCCTACATCTTGAGGGGGCAGCAGAGCTTTGGCCGCCGACATCCAGGTGGTGTTGGTTTTGTAAGCACACAAAATAAAAAAGCTACAGAAACTATGCAGGCTTTTACCAAGGTTCCAGAAACCTCCAGATTTTATGCATTGTCTGGCCAGGTTGGCATCTCTACAAGGAGACTCCAAGAGGCTATTGCACAAGCTGTGAAGATAAACCCTGCATCAAAATGGAGATCCCAGGGTTATTTCAGATGTCAGGGATGCGGGGTTTCCATCAAGGGCAGCTGTAGGCACGGAATAGAGAAGGACAATAGGAGTCTGTATGAGCTATGGGTAGAAGAGCTGGCAGGCAGTGACACCAAAGCACAGCCAAGCTCAGGTGACATTTCCGTGGCCTGTGCACTCATGGGGTTAGGCCTTTCCTTGCTCCACTTGTCTTGCTGGATCTCCATCCCTCCCATTTTTGCTGTGTTTACTGTCTGTGTTAGATGCATTTCACATTAAAAACAAATTATAGGCACTCACAGTTAAGAGACTGCCTTGGGTCTTACAAGAGAGTTGGAATTTGGGACATTTTGGACAGTGTTGGAACTGGAAAACTACAGAGACTTTTGAGCTTGATTGACCAAATGCATTTGGCACCAAACGGCCATAAGCCTATGGGACAAGGGTAGAGTGTGACAGTTTGGATGTAATAGGTCCCACAGAGGCTTGTGTACTTGAATAGCTTGTCCTCAGCTGGTGTCACTGTTATGGTACCTTTAGGAGACGGGACTTAGAATAAGGAAATGGGTCACTGGGGGGGGGGCAGACTTTGAAGCTTATAGCTGCCACAAGATGCCGCCCCACCACGGCAAGAGCCATCACCACCACCGTGAATTCACCAGCACCTTTCTCACACGGGAAACTGTGACTTGAAGTAAGTCCTTTCACTAAGATGCTCCGCTAGGAATTCTCCCCAGTGGAAAGTAACTACTACACAGGTCATGTAAATCACTATCACAGGAGTACATATGAGCTCGCGGAGTTTAGGAAATGTTTTTCCTTTTATCATACGACATTCTTCCCTCTGTGGCTCCTGTCATTCCGACCCCCTCGTTTCCGCCCAGCTTCCATGTGCACGGGCCCTGCAGTCCAAAAGTTCATGATAGTGACGGTCACTCCCAATGTTGTACACATCGTACCTGTGCTCGGCATGTCTCCTTGGCCTTAAACAACCCCCATCGGTTTGTCTGTCTGAGGATGCAATGTACTCTCCATGCGCCCGCTGTGACGATGCAAATTTTCCAGTCGACACTGGAAAGGCGGGTAGCTTGCTTATTCCTTTGTGCTCCTGTGCACCCCTTTTCTGTGGATTCTTCAGATAGATTCTCGATTTACATCTTTGACTGACAGCTCCCGAGATCTCGACTCACTCAAACGAGACTGATTAGGTGTTTGAGAAGTTTAACTTTGGTGCCATTCTGCCTGAGTTTGAATACTGGTTCTGTTTTCTAATTAACCGTGTTTTAGGTCTCTTTAACCTCAGTTTCTTCACTTGTAAAATATAGAGTGGAGTCCGTCTCGTGGGATTGCTGCAAAACTTCAAATAAGAAATTACCCGTAAAACACCGAGAAGTAACTTTGCATGTGATAATTTCTTAGTCAGTGTGATCTGATATTGACATTGTGTCTCCTATCATCTCTGAATAATATTGTCTAACCCAGAATACGGCACATAGTATCCTCAATGAAAATGTAGTACATTTTCTCTAATTCTATTACTATAAGACATTTTTACCTTGGAATGCACATATAATATCGTATTTTCCCTGAAAACTAGAATTCAGACGGCTATCAGTGGCAGTACTTCTCTCAGAGATCTATTTCTCATCAAAGGAAAACGCTGCCCTTACACTGCCTAGCCAGACTAAGGGCGTGGTTACAGACATGGTTTCATGACATTCGTTATAAAGCACTGGAGGGTAGGGGCACACTTGTAGATTAAAAATCTTAACTCATGGTTTGTGACTGCTCTGTTTTTTAATGAGTATTTTTTAATAACTCCAGTCATCTCTGTACTTCCAACAAGAAGCATAAAATCTTCAGTTTTTATGACATTACAGTTCCATGTAAAAGTCAAAAAAGTCTGCCTTTGTAGACTGATGTTTCTAGCCTGGTTTTGTGGTCTTGCTACATCATCTAGACCCAAATAATTAGAACATTATTTTATTTTTATATCGTTTGTAGATTATGAAATATTTTCTGAGGCTCAGAGTACTTCTCTCTTTATATTTGTGAGGATTTTTTTTCTAAAATGAAAGCCAAATATTTAAAACATGTATCCCTATGGTGATGTCATTTTCAAGGGAAAACATACTTGGGATATGAAGTATCCCCATCAGGAACTCCAAGGTCTCACATCTGTACTTTTAACCTCCAGAGGTTATCAAACCATAGTAGTTGGTTGTAAAAGGGATGATTTCTAATGGAGTGTTGGCAGGCAGGCTGGCCAACAGTCAGAGGTCACTGCATAAATATTTATAGAGGAAATGAACGCTTCATTTCTGCTTTTGCTATCAAATAGCTTTCACAAATGTGCAAAGAAGGACTAATGCTGAGGATTAAGACACTTTGTACATGAGAAAATCCAGATATCAGTTGCCCTGTAGGAATCTTACTTGGTGTCCAATGCCAACATGCAACTATACAGTGTAGGCTCTCTATAAGATTTCCTTAATTCAAGGAGAGACATCCTAAATAAACAAGAGAATCCAGGCCAGTGAGTTTAGGGAAATATGCATCCTATGACAATGTCAAACATAAAGAAGGCTTTCAGAACTTGGGGACGTTAATTACTCAACAATGTGGAAACACTCACCGAGAAATTCAAGAGGCTTGTCAGTATCACACTAAGTAATTTTTTAATTTCCTTTAGGCCAAAGATATAGTGTGCCAAAGCCCCCTTATCTGCTGCTCCTGTCCAGGGTCAGATATACAAAGCCATTAGTGTGGCTGGATATTGATAGTGGAAATGTGAAAGGAAATGCTTGGTTTCAGGTGGTCCTTGGCTTAGTGGGGAAGCAGCAGTTGGTGGTAGTTAGACATAATTTTAAAGCAAGAAGGAGGACTTCAGTCGGGAGCTCTTCCTTGCTCCTTATTAGCTCTGTAGTGCATTTTGCTTCTTTTGTAAAATGGGGACAGTCCACAGGGTCAATGTGAGGACTAAATGAGATCGTGACAGCTAATCCTTTAGCACACTTCCTGGCATTAGACCATTATTCCAAAATAGTAGTTATCGTATTATGGAATTAATGACCAGAGGATGGGGTCACCTTTTATTTCATTCCATTCGCGAAGTGCAACCTGATTTTTCTGAGAGTGTTGACAAGTGTTCTCAGGGATCAATGTCAATGCTTTCAAGCCTAATGGGAGAGCCAAAAGAACCCAGGCAGCAGACTTCTAAGCTATAAAGAAAGAAAAAGGGCTATTTAGGCCAAGAACTGCCCAACACCAAATGCTGTGGGTCTGGCTTACACAATAGTTGATGTTGATTCTTTGATTCATTGCTATGGGGAATGACTACTTCAAGAGGGACTAGACTTGGGTGATGGCAGGAGAAATGAGAGTTTTGGGATACGTCACGGAGTGATCACCTCAGGCCACAGGGGACTTCAGATTCTGGCCAGACAGCTGACTTCTTTCATTAAGCAGACTAAGAGGCTATAATTGAGGATTTATGACTCTACTCCTAAGTATCAAAGAAGAAAATACAATCAGCAAACAGTCTGTGAGTGTCTGCTTTGGGCAGTGGTAGGAAAAATGTAAAATGTACATTTAATGTAGCGATTATCTTTTCATGCTCATCCTTTGGGAAAAGTTCTGGCAAAATTTTTCTTTAGATATTTCACAACTAGCTAACAACAACAAAACTAAGACCATGGGTACTTGGTAGGTTGAAGAAAACTCACCCTTGATGTATTCTATTATTTCCTAATTAGTGATTGCTTCCTAATTTTATTTTGAGTTAAGCAGTTTTGCACAGAAACATGTCAACTCATACATGTGCCTATCTTTAGGAATGCTTGAACCATTCCATAAATATATGCTATCCCCATACAATAGTCACTATCTGTTCTCAAAGAACCAGACCAAAACTAAGCTCTGCTCTTTATATGAAATATGTAAAATTACTTATCCTCAAGAATCAGGATTCAAAAAAATGCAATGATCATGCAATAAAACCAGCTGAGCCTTTACCTTGAGAACTCTTTACTAGAAAAATCTAGGGTGGCATGCCTCTTAACCATAAGCACATATAAATTCCCTCTATACATATATGTGTATATGTATGTGTATAGCTAGAAAGGAATGCAATATAGCCTAATTATAATACGTAGTGGTATTATGAAAGATTCAATTTCTCATAGCATTATCTTTCTACACTGCTAATATTTTGCCTTTACAGCAAAAATAACACAACATGAGATGAAAGATTCAAATGTCTGCCTTAGTAGATAATATGTAGTGATATCTGTTAGGACATTTGGTTCACAGTTCAGCTGTGCCCCTCACTGTCATAGAAAAAGTAGGAGTGTGGGATAAAGCATGAGGGACACCATGTGTTAATTGACTTTTCACCGCTGTGACTTACTTAGTAAGTCAGCTTTCGATGTGGAAGGATTTGTTTTGGTTTATGGTTGCAGAGCTCTTGTTCATGGTTGATTCATTCATTGTATTTTTGGCACAACTTCATGTAGAAAGTGCATGATGGAGCATACTGCTCACATCTTGTCACCTGGGAAATGAAAGGCCAGGGCCAGAGCCTCTATATCCCCCGAGAAGGACACCCTCCAGTCACCTACCCCTCCTGCATGCTCCATCTCTTGAGCTTCTGTCACCTCCTAATAGTGCCTAATAGTGACCTTCAGGTGCTCACTAAATCTAAATAAACATATCTTAGAATATGATAGGTACATTAGCTTCTAACAAAGTACCGCAAACGGGGAGAGCATAAAATTGACAGGAGCATGTTACCCCATATTCCTGGGGATCAGGAGTTCAGAGTCAAGGTGTTAGAAGAGGTCAGCCCATGTGGGGGACTGACAGGTGACTGTCTCAGCTTCCCTTCAATCTTTGGTGCCCTTTGCTCTGCAGACAAATCACCCCAACCTCCATCTCTACACAAGGGTTTCCCTCTCTTTTCTCCTGTATGAACACCTATTGTTGGATTGATGGTCCATTCTGATCCATGATGACCTCATCTCAAGGTATTTTATTTATTTCAACATAGATCATGCATGTGCATGTGTGTGTGTGTGTTGTGTGTGTGTGTGTGTGTGTGTGTGTACATGTGAGTGAAGGTACTCATGAACATGTATACACATGACTGGGATTATTCCACCATCGTATCATTCTCACTTATCCTTTTTTTCTTGGTTTCTTCTTTCTTTCAGAATAACCAAACATATTTTAGCACCATTTAACCTCCTTTATTGCCTACTCATAGGTAACTCTTTGGATTGTGTGCACACATGCATGTTTTCTCCAGGTAGTACTAAAACATGGCTCCTTCATTTAATAGTCTATGTTAAATTGATTAGACACTATTAATACAGATGTCATAACCTTAAAATGTATAGTCCTCTCATCCTTTGTTTTACTGTTGTCCTGTCATGCCACAATTATTTTACTATTATTTTGGGTTTAGAATTCAATGACTTAATATATATATATGTATATATATATGTATGTATGTATGTATGTATGTATGTAAAAAATGAGGATTTTATTTACCTATTTGCATGTTTTTGTTTTCTCCCATACATCTACTTTGCAGCTGGTATTATTGTCTTCAAGTTCAGAACTAGACATATTCTCTACTTTCCTTAATCTGAAGCTTTCATTAACAACTGTGCCCTAAGCACGATAAGTATACTACACTGGGTATACTGCCCAGTCCCAAGTTTAACCTTTGAAGGAACTTTTAGTGCATTTATGTATTTTGAGTGATACTTCTTTCCTTTCAAAATTTAAAACTATTGTACCATTGTCACCTGCTCTCTATAATTTCTTAGGAGAACTCAGTCATAATTCTTACTATTTTTCCTTATGATAGTTTCCCTTCAATTGCACTTAAAGTTCCTTTCTTTATCTTGAATTTATGGTCAATTTATGATTTGTGTTTCCCCTGCATTTGTCTTCTTTGGAGTTTGTCTACCTTCCAGTGGGTTTTTGTTTTTCATCAAATGTTGGGAAATTTAAAATATGTTTCTGCTTTTCCTTCCACTCTCTTGAGGTTTTAATTATACAAGCGTTTGCTTGACATCATCAAGCAAGTTGATCAAAGCCTTATCTTTCATTTTCACTGTTTTTCTTTCTGTGCTTTGATCATTTAGTTAGGGCTCTTGATCTGCCCCTGAGCCCTCCAATAAATCCATTTGTGTTTATTTTTCAGTAGCAAGATTTTCAAATTTTTCTTTGCAGGGTTGCCATTGCTCTCTGAATTTCCATATATCTAAACCACTAAACCAGTGTTTTCCTTAACACATTTATTGAAGAAAATTCAAGGCTTCTTATGACTACATTTGTGTTCTGTAGGAGTTACTTTCCTAAGGCTATATTTTCTTTTGACAGAAAGTTCACTGTTCTCGTGTGTGTGTGTGTGTGTGTGTGTGTGTGTGTGTGTGTGTGTGTGTGTGTGTGTTATAGTAAATAACTTCTTATTTTAAGATTTACTTTAAAAGAAAGTCCATAGATGGATATACCAGTGCATGTCAGGTACTGGAGAGGGAAAAACAGGAGTATTGCAAGCTCAAGGTCAGCCTGGGCAACCCGGTGAGACCATTTTTCAAAATAAGGAAAGGAAGACGAGAAGCCAGGGATGCAGCTCAGCGGCTGACAGCTTGTCTGACTTGCTTGATTGCCTGGGTTCAGTCACTAGCATCAGTGGGAAAAATGACTTGCTATAGATGTTCTGGGTTTTGTCATTTTTCCCTTTAGAGTGTTGAGTTCTAGCAAATGCTAAATTACTGGCAGATTATCTCACTTCTACAGAGGCATGGTATTAGGCCTTTATCCAGAAAGGCGTATTTGGTTCTGCTTTTACTCAAAATGATATAGCCATTAGTTCTGGGAGATAGTTCTTAGGTTGAAGACAACAGGCTTTTAATAGAAAGCCTGAAAGCAAGACTCCAGATTGGTAGGACTTGCCCCGAACCCTGCCTCCCCAGCATGTTACCTGCACACGCCTCTGTGCTCTCTGATGTTGCTCCGTGGAGACTCAGCCAGAGTCAGCCAAGAATCTGAGAAGAATTTTTATTCTGATATGTGCTCTTTTTTCCGTGATACCTCCCTTGCAGTCAGTACACAGCTCCTCCAACATCATTCCAGGCCATACTGGCAGTCCAGGGTCCAGACCTTGACTCCTCAGTACATCCTTACCCTTTCTGCCTCAGACAGGAGACAGGAAACGGTGGGTCTCTGATGTCACTTCTCTCCCAGTCTTCTTCCCAGTGCCTTTCAAGAAGGTCCTGTGGCCAGTGTTAGGGAGGCAAAGAAAAGATTCTTGCTGTCCTTGACAAGAGGGCTAACCTGAACTGATCCCCCAGTCATTACCATACTTTGTAAATAACAGAGGAGTCAGGCGCTGCCCCTAACGTGACAACTGTGGCTCCTGGTTTGGGTTCCAGCACGCGTCTTTATAACCATTACTTAACTTCCTCGGGCCATTTAAAACCATTTACAAAATCTCACCACGAAGCAAGCGTAAACACAAACCTGTTTTGAAGTCGTGCAGAGCCTCTCCAATTCAAGTCAGCTGTGGCTTCCCTGAATTCAGTTTAAACATCAGGGGAACCCAGGACATTCTCCCATTGTGTGGGGGTGTCCTCCGCCACCATGCTCCTCAGAGACCATGGCATCCTCCCCAGGACAGAACACATGCCCACAACTATCTGCACTTAGAGCATTCACTATATCCCACAAACCACGCACAGATTGTTACTTCTTCTTTCTCAGAAAGTCCCATTCTATATAGAAGTGTTTTTAAAGCTGAGACGCGTGAATTCTTTTGAAAGTTAGTTTTCCCACAACTTAACTCCATGTCACCCCAAGGAGAGCAAGTAGAAAATCATCCAGTCTGGCGAGGCAGCTGAATGCTCTGCTTTAGCAGGATTCTGCTTTGCTCCACAGACACTATGAATTTGGAGTTTGCTGGGCTCTTGAGCTGTGAAACTGCCTATCAGCAAGCCAGGAGCTACTGCATTTGCCCCTAACAATGCATTTGTCCTTACATCAGTCTCACCACACAGCTGAAGAGGTGGATACAAACATTCAGTCATTCTTCTCAAGATTATGATGCAATGTGATCACACTGTTATTTCACTTGAGACCAAGGAGCTAGACTGAACTGATTTTATGTCTCTCAAATCCCGCGTTCTCTTCCCCTTTCAGTAAACACTGATTCCATCCTGCCTGCATTTCAATATAATCTGTGTCTAGATATAATCACTGTAAAAAGAGAGGTTATCTTCAAATGGCAATGTGTTTCTAATTGCAGCACATTTTCTATATTATATTTTATTTATTTTTATTCTATGTGCATTGGTGTTTTGCTTGCATGTGTGAGGATGTCAGATTCCCTGGAACTGGAATTACAGACAGCTGTGAGCTATCATGTGGGTGCTGGGAATTGAACCCAGGTCCTCTGGAAGAGCAGCCAGTGCTCTTAACCACTGAGACACGTCTCAAGCCCCCAAAATTTTATTTTATTTTATATTCATTTTTAATGATGTATAAAAATAACGAGTGGCTTCAATCTTCATAAATAAAGTTCCGTTTCTCATTATGAAATCTAGTGCTAATGTCCTTATAGTAAACTTTTATAAAATATATCTTATCTTTCCTTAAAAGTGTGTTTGCTAAAAATTTGAGTATGACTAAAACATTTTGAAATATAAAGCATTAATATTTAAAATGTATTTAAAGCATTGTAGTATGCATTCAATAATGAATGGATAACACTAACCTAAAGCATTATTCATTTCTATTCATGTTTCTTTCCAATTTTCATCTATAACCATGTATAGTTTTACATGGTTGTGTTCATACATTCAGTTAATCTTTATCACTCTGAAATGAGAATAAATCTAATCATTTCTTGATATGAAAATCTTGAAACAATAGAGAATGTTGCATGGTATGATGATCTACCTCCTAAGTCTAAGTAGGAATTAGCAGTAACTACAGTTTTTATGGTTGCGTTTTCCCTTGATGTAGACAGTTTCTCCATTTAATTTCTTCATTCAGTAAAGTTGTATGGCATGATTTAGTGTTCTTCAGACCTCATGGGCACTGCAGAGTTCAAAATAGGGACAGGCCCCCTCACAGAATTTGCAGCTGTGTGAGGAGAACAGCTGTTGGTGATGCATTCTGTTTGGCGCCTTTCTGTGTCAACAGAAGTCAATGCGCTTCATCATTTGTGAATATGCATTAGAGAGAGAGAGAGAGAGAGAGAGAGAGAGAGAGAGAGAGAGAGAGAGAGAGAGAGAGAGAGGGAGAGAGAGAGAGAGAGAGAGAGAGAGAGAGAGAGAGAGAGGAAGAGAGAGAGAGAGAGAGAGAGAGGGAGAGAGAGAGAGAGAGAGAGAGAGAGAGAGAGAGAGAGAGAGAGAGAGAGAGAGAGAGAGAGAGAGAGAGAGAGAGAGAGAGAGAGAGAGAGAGAGAGAGAGAGAGAGAGAGAGAGAGAGAGAGAGAGACAGAGAGAGAGAGAGAGAGAGAGAGAGAGAGAGAGGGAGAGAGAGAGGGAGAGAGGGAGAGAGAGAGGGAAAGAGAGAGAGAGAGAGAGAGAGAGAGAGAGAGGGAGAGAGAGAGGGAGAGAGCACGCACATGAATACATGCCACAGCATACATATGGAGGACAGACGACAACCTTCAGTAGGGGGTTCTCCCCTCCCACATTGCTGAAGCAGGGCTACTCTGGTTCCCTCTGCCGTGCTGTGTACTCCAGACACGCTGACCCACACGCTTCTGGGTAATTACCCTGCCTTCGTAGAACTAGTTGTTTGAATATGTATAAATACTTTTTTGCACTAATGTCCCCAAAATTGGGAGTATTACATTTTGTATTCATATTTAAAATGTTTTTTTTTTTTTATTTTCCAAAACAGTCTGTTGGAGTTTAGGTGGTTACTACCCTCCTCAAAGTGAAAAAATTCAGTAATGTCTAAATAAGTTAATTGACATGTATTTATTTAGAACTTAATAATGTAATTCAGGTAAAATGTAGGTAAAACACATTTAAGTACTCACAAATGTTAACTGGTTTTATTGTTGATATTATATAAAATCAAAGCTGATATTCATTTCAAAGGTCCTATTTTTCAGAGCCAGATGGGTTTAAAATACTTGAAAAATGAAAATTTTTCCTGGAGAGGGTTGAATGCTCCAATATGTTCAGCAAAAGCATTTGTCACAAGGGCCGGTTAACCAGGACCCTTCTCAGAGCCTCTTTCTGCCTCTCTGATTTCTGCCTCTGGCTTCTGTCTCTCTCACTGCAATCTAAAGGGAATTTTCCATCACTTTACTGAAACAAATCTTTGGGCAATGAAACTTTCTTTTGGAGCTGCATCTTCAGTGTCTCCCAAAAGTTTGTGTACTGAGGATTTGGTTTCCAACTGATGTGGCTATTTCTAGGAGGAGGATCTGTTAGGAAAGAGAGGCTGCTTGGATGACATAGAAAGGCATTCTCCAGAGTATATGGGACCCAGCGCCTTCCTGCCGGCCTCACTATAACTCCACACACTCCCCTGTGGCCAAGTTGTGAGCAGCTTTGGTCCCTACTGGGTCAGCCACTGCGCTCACCGAAGGCCACAAAGCAATGGAGTGGCCTGATCCCCAACTGGACCCTCTGAAACCAGGAATCAAAATCCATCTTTTTTTCCTGTTTAAGACATATCTGCGGGAAATTAGAAACATGGTTTTAACTCCAGTCTAGGGGATGGAGGAGTGGTGAGTGGCTGACCTTTCAGAGGACCCACATGTGATTCCCAGCTTTGTCATGGCAGCTCACAACCGTCTGGAATTCTAGTTCCAGGGGATCTGATGCCCTTCTTGGGCGTCCGTGGACACCAGGCCTATACACACATGCAGGCAAAACACCCCAACACATACAATAAAATAAAAAAAAATTTACTTCAAAAAATTGAGCCTAATTGTTACTAATTTGTCCCTTAAAAGTAAGGATGCATTTCTTAATGAAAAAAAAAAAAAGGAGATACATAAACTAAGAACAGAGGAATGGGGCCTTAGGGGTTTTCTACAATGAGCCGAGAATGTACCTGCTAGGGTAGCCTCACCACTTTGAAACTTCTCAGTTATGAATTGCAAGGTCAGTTTTCTGCTTGGTCTTTTATTATATCTTATTATATATCATATAGTAACATAACATTTCATTATATATAACACATAAATTAACATATTTTATTATATTATTAAATCCAAGTAATTTATAATAAAAGTTATGTTTTATTAGTTCTATGGTTTTTAAATTTAATTTTACAAAGGATCATCTAATTTTTAGTAGGAAATTGAAATGATGGACCTGGCTTTCACCCTTGGAGTTCCATATGTGTACTGAGAGATATTAAAATGAGAAAGCTCGTCCACAAAAGGAGTGGCTTCCAAGTCGGACTTGATGACTGGACGCAAGCTCTTTGGAACGAGAGGCTTACAGCCTGGCGGAGGACGGAGTGCGGGGTGTGGGGTGACCTGGGCACCTCACGAAGTGTCACTGTTGCTATTCTGTGCGATCGTCCCTCGTTCCCCATGTCCTTCTTTGCAGGGCCCCAGACGCGTTCCGCTAGCTGTTTCACTGCTGGCTTAAGTGACATCGGTGTTCCGCAGAGGCAGCCTTAATTAAAGTTTACACGTGGTGAGTGAGAAAGAGAAGGACGTTTAAACTCACTGAGTCAGGCCCTTTGAGGGGGTGAAAAATCAACAGTGTCATTCTGACACCAGCAAAAGGAGGTGCAAAAAGCCATTTGGTTTGTGCTCCACTAATTCAGGCCAGAGAAGAGGTAACACCAAGGCCGGAGGGGGTGAGTTAAGGACAGGCTTTCTTACTTAACTTTCGGTGTGCTCGGTTTTATTAGTTTAGGCCCAGGCAGCTGCCGACATTATTTTAGTATCTACTCTCTGAGTGGTTATGTTGTATGCATGGGCAGGGGTGGGGTGGGGGTGGGGTGGGGTGGGGGTGGGGGTGGGAAAGAGTGTGGGGGGGGCGGGGGTTCAAGTTTTTCTGCTGCAGCCCATCCCTGTGTGAGCCTTTCCCTCACATCTCACTGAAACTTGCCACCTGTAAAAGCAGACAACCTAAGGGTAAAGACAGCACCACTTAAAAATGCGTTCCGCACCTCCACCAACCCCTCCCGCCCCTTTCCCCAGCTCTCCAGTGTAAAGACTGTTGTAAAAATATTTCAAACTGGCGTTTTTGTTTTCGTTGGGTTAACTCTTTGTTTGACCATCCTCACTATTTTTCCACTGATTTTTCCCTCCTGCCACCAGAGATTGTTTTGGAGAAGCTGAGTTTTATGTCTGCAAACAGAGGGAAGCAGTAGGAGCCACCCAGAGGGAGACTCACCAAGGACGGAGAGCTCACAGCTCCTGTCCCATCACACACGGTGACCACAGCGTTGGACACCTAACAAGCCTGGCTCTTGGTCATACGTGTTTGAGTGTTTGAATGAAACAGCCATGAAATATGGATCAGCTCCAAAGATAATGTTTTGCATACCCAACACCCAAAAGAACAAGGGATGTGGTCGAGGTCATGATCCTAATTTCTTACCCAATTGCGTGTATGACCTTGGCTTTTCATCATGTGCCAGTGCCTCAGTTTGAGCTCATAGTTTGTCCTTCACCGTCTGGAATTGTTCACTCAGGTAGGTTATTAGGGCTGTGAGAAATCCATACCTTTGTTTTGCCCATGTTAAATCAAGCTATCAACGTCACTTCTCTCTAGATCAGATGTGGGCCCCTAGATCAGGGCTGTTGATATCATCTCCGCTCTAGTTACTATGATGTGGTGTCCCAGTACTGGACATCAAATTCCCATTCTCAGTGAACCTTAAATTTAGTGACTTGGGAATACACATCAATAAATAAATGCCTAGATACCCATCCTGTCACGTGCATTGGAACGTTCAGTATGGAAACTGGAGGCGAAAGATTGTCGAGTCTAATGAAGAAGCGACGTCCAGTAACTCTGGGGAGATTTCAAGGGTCTGTCTGCAAAGCAGAACGTTACTTCTCAAGCAGGAGCTAACTCCTAGACGATAAAGGGTGAAAGCTGGTTTCATGTAGGCCCGAGAAGTGAGCCAACCCTGAACAGGCCCTGCTGGCTGGATCCCCACCATCTGCCACACTGTCCTCATCCCTAGAAGAGTGGCAATAAGAATAGGAGGTCACGGCTGGGAGCATCTAGGTGGCACACAGCAGCTCAGTACACAAAAGAGAGGTCTCAGCAGAGAAACAGGAGACAGCATAGACACAGATCGTACAGGATGGAGCCACATAAAACAGGATTCAGGCAAGAGGTTAAAGGACATCGATGTCTTTCCTCCCTTTCTTTTTTTCCCATGCCATTCTCCTCTCTCCCTCTTTTCCTGACCCTCCTCATCCATCACCTTTAAATATCCGGCAAACATTTATCCAATTACCAGTCGCTGTGCCAGGGATTTAGGACACCTAGAGAAAACACAAGGTTGGTCCTCCTGAAGCCGAGCAGTTTGGTGGGGGTGGAATCAATCCCTCATATTCCCTCCTGGGGCAGTGGGACAGACGAGTTCAGGGCAGGGGCCACAGAGGTTACCTGACCACACACACACTTGTAATCTGGGATCAAGGTAAGGTCTGAAACCACCCTGCTCTGGACTGTCTCTGCCTCCTTTTATGTCTCTGTGCAGTGAGTGGTACAGAGTCCTTTGCTTTGCTTTTCATCTGATCATATAAGTTCCATTTTCACAGCAAAAGAAGCTGACTTATTATATGAAAGGGCATTATTTTGGGGCTAATATCCCGCAAGAAATCTTCTGTTCATATTGTTGGTAAACTTCTAAGTTCTGAGGCAGGAGTGATTTCTCAGCTAGGCTGGCTGTCCAGCAAGGCCTTGGAATCCTCCTTTCTCTGAACCCCAATGTTGTAGATATATGCAGACCTTACCTCTAAGCTGCCATGCTCATGCCTGAATAGCAAGGACTTTACAGACTCAGCCATAGCCAACCTATGATCTGGCGATATTTTTGTTGCCTCCCTCTCCAAGAAAGTACAGTGGTAAAAGTGTTCTTAAGTCAGGCCAACCTGGGCTGAATCTTGGTTCCAATGTCTAATAACGGGGTCACCTTGGAAAGTTTGCTTAGATTTCCCCCAGCTTTCATATATCCATCTGTGAAACAGTAATAACAATTAGGTCTAACTCAGTGTTGTTGCACTCATTTAGTAATCATTACACATTATCAGATACAAAATCTGCAAATGCAATGTTTCTGTGTATCTCTCTGTCTCTTGCTCCTCTGCATACTTGATGATTTCCCATGGCTCCATAAATTTATTCTGTGTTCCCAGTGTCTTGAACACAGCCTTGTAGAACAACCATTTCAGGGGAAAATACCCAAGATGAATGATGTTAGCTGCTGATTGGTGATTTGGGGAATACTGACTATCAATTTTCTCAAAAGTAAAACTCTGGCCAGGTATGTTGGCACAAACCTTTAGTCTCAACACTCAGGAGGCAGAGGCGATGGATTTAGAAGCCAATCTGGTCTACTTAGTGAGTTCTACTCCAGCCAGGGGCTACATGGTGAGACCCTGCCTCAATAACAACACAACAAAAAGAGAAGAAGAAGGAGGAGGATGAAGATGAGGATGAGGATGAGGAGGAGGAGGAGGAGGAGAAGGAGAAGGAGAAGAAGAAGAAGAAGAAGAAGAAGAAGAAGAAGAAGAAGAAGAAGAAGAAGAAGAAGAAGAAGACGAAGAAAAGAAGAAGAAAGAGCAAAGGAAAGGTAAAAGGGTGAGACTCATGAAAATGGCTTTATAGACATTAAAAGGAGTTAAATTTCCACAAAAGAAAAAGAATAATTTAAGAACAGATACCCTCAAAACTCTACTGAGGCTTAAATAAGATATTTCACATCACATATTATGGTATTGTTAAGCAACAACAACAAAAAAATGCCATGATAGATTTTCAGTAACAAGTCTATTTGTATTTCTTGAGTTTGCTGACTTCAGCTGCCTCATAGTAGCTGCCAATTGAGCTCTGATAAAAGCACAGGGAATTTGAGCTTCATCAATGTCTTGTGTGGATGGGCAGAGGCCAGAGGATGTGACTATTGATATTATACTCCACGTCTCCTCCAAATGGCCACAATCTTAATCTCTTCAGCTTCAGTGCTGCTTAAGACAAAATACATGAATCTGGCTACCCAGATTCTGAGAAGGTTTATGTATCAAGTACTCATTAGTTCATTCAATTTTATACAGACTTCAACATAAGAGACTATAGTGTCTGTGTGCTCTGGACATCTAGGATTAATCTAATTCAGAAAAGCATACAAGTGCATTTACAGGTAGGTCTCTGATCTATACAAATTGAGTGAAGAGGGATTAAAAAACCATTACTCCAGAAGAAACAGCACACTGATGTCTAATGGAGAGAAAATGGTAGGTGCAAGGGTAGTGTTCAGAGTGCTTCTAAAGGGTGGGCTAGTTGTGGGACACAAAGAGGGAGTCAAACTCAGGTTCACACTGTTCGAGCAGAGAAAAGGGTACACTTGGAGAGAGGTCCTTACAACAAAAAGCAGGTGAACTTTGTTGAGACAGGAAGAAACAAACTCGAATTCCTTTGAAAACACTAAATTTAGTGCTGGTTAGAGTACACACACGTTCTTCTTCATATTTTTTCAATTGATGAGCCAGAACACTGATAGCAAATATCCCATAAAAGGGATTAGTCAAGGTTGAATCATTGACACGTGGAGCAGATATGAGGCTCTCTATCAGTAAACAAACAAACGAACAAACAAAAACATTTACAGAAAGAGTTGCACAGCAAATTCCAAACAGCATCAGAAAAACTGATGAAGCTGTTGCTTTAGTTGCTTCAGCTGTAAGTTCCTAAACACAACTGAACATAAAGTGGGCACCCATTTGACCAGGATACCGTCTAGTAAAAGCTACTTTGGGCCAATTCCCACCGATCGTGAGTATTTTCGGTGATGACTTGGAGCGTCCAGGCCATGAACACTCCACTGAAACAGTCTCCTATGCTAGCACCTCTCCACATTTACCTCAGCGGTCCCTCAGAGGAAGCCAGTGAAGTTGCTGTTAGACTCTCCAGCTGAGGGTAAGCTCATGAAGACTTTGGAAGGGTAAGTGTGTGAGCCATGCTTCCAACCTCAGTAACTCTGAATCCTGTGGGGTTTTAACCCAGCAACACCATGCCAGCTGGAGCCCTTGAAGCTAAAAGGATGACCCAAAGAAGTGTGAACTTTGAGGAAAGTGATTTTCATTTAGTACCATATTGCATTCTTGGGGCTCTAGGTGAAATTAATGGCTGCTATGGCTGAAAAAGAAAAAAAAGAAGGACTTGCCAAATGGATATGCTTGGGGCAATCATCTTACCATACTGCTCAACTCTTGGGGAAGTAAACACTCATCGCCACTTTGGTACCTCAATAGCATACATCCAGGTTCCCCGATTTTCTCTGTCTCTGCGAGTTTCCTATTAGGAATGTAAGAAAACATCTTCAAAATACCACCGGAGCCGATCAGGCCGTGGAGGGATGTTCAATTAAAGCCTTTCGTGTAACTGATCATTTAGTATTTTTTTTCTCTAACATTAAAGAAATCAACCAATTGGTTGGTGGATAGGCAGATTTATAAAACCATAGTACAATTTCTCTTTTTAACCCTGCAATTTAATATTTCGTAGCAGGCACATAGTTATTGTTCAAGCATATACCTCAATAAAACACAGAGAGCTAGTTGGAAAGTTGTGTTTGCCGGGGAGGAGACAAGGGCTTGGTAAACACTTTTATGTATAGTTTTAAACACATTCAACACTCTTCAAGTAGCCGCTCGCCCACCTTGATTTCATAGTGGCTTTGGGAGGAATTTAAATCTGATACCAAATCATAGTATTAGATTTCCTAAGTCCCCAACTTCACCTTCAAATTTCTTTCATCCTTCTCTGTTGGGTTATGACTTTCATCCAGAAGTCCCTTCACAGCTCTGTGGTCCCACAACCAGTAGAATTCTTCTTTAACTTGGACTAAACTTCTGGACAATAAATAAGATTTGCTTGAACATTTTCCCAACAGTGCTGTTGTACTTAGTCTGAAATGTAAAGGCCCACTTTCCCTTGGATTATAAAGGAATCATTTTCTTAAAAGCAAAGTCAGGGAATGGGGGGGGGCGTGATGGAACCGCAAGCCTTTGTTATAAACACAAAGACAAACACTGCAAATTGGGGCTGAGGCCTAGCTTGGGAAAGTCCATGGATTTTGCTTAAATATTGCCCAAACTTGATGGACATACCTTTTCAGTGAAGTTTTCTTTCATACAGGCTCAGCTGTGACGACAAGATACTTTGGAGCATTGAGGAACTTTATTTTGTCCTAGACAAAGCAGTAGACACAAACCATTTATTTGTTAAACCTTGGGCTCTGATGGGAGATGTCATTCTGTAAATATGTTTCTCTTATTGGTTAATGAATAAAGCACTGTGGCCAATAGGAAAGGAAGATAGGCGGGACTAGGAAGCTAGGAGGAAGGTGGAAGTATTTGGGGGGAGTCAGCATGGGGAGCCCGGAGAGGTAGAATGCCAGCCACTCTGGCCGGTAAGATGAGCCACATGGAACTACTTAGATAAGTAGAAATGGGTTAATCATTAAGACAGAGCTAGCCAGTAAGAAACTAGTACCTAGCCAATAGCCTTATATCAAATACAGAGTCTCTGCGTGTTATTGGGGGCTGGTGTGGCGGAGGGACCAGACAGGCAGTGGGAAAAACCTACTCGTAACATGGCTCCCAAAATACTCCAGATGCTAGGGTCAGCCTGGGGATATCTCTACACTGAGGTGGCACTTAAATGTTTTTCTACATAGTCTACTGTCTTGTGGTTTTCATTTTGCTCTTGTTTTACTGTCTTGTGTGTGTGTGTGTGTGTGTGTGTGTGTGTGTGTGTGTGTGTGTGTGTGTGTGTGTTTTGAGACTGTTTTGCAATGTAACCCCGGATGGACTAGAACATGCTATGTAGACCAAGCTGGCATCAAACTTGTAATTCTCCTGCCTCTGCCTCCAGAGTTTTAGAATCATAGGCATGCACCACCATGTCTTTCTAATGGTGTTTTGGTGTTTTCTCTTTGTTATTGGTTTTTTGTGTGTGTGTGTGTGAAAAGCTGTCACTCTGTAACCTAAGCTAGCCTAGGAATTCACTGGAACCCTCCTGTCTCAAACGCCAATTTGCTAGAATTGCAGGCTTGTGGATTTTTTGGTTTTTTGTTTGTTTGTTTGTTTTTTTGAGAAAAAAAACAAACAAAACTAAACTAAGTATTTTCCATAAATAATTACAGGCCTGTAAGATACAATAAAACAGTTTCAGCTAGGCGGGACAATGTATATCTTAGTCCCAGCTAAGGTGGGAGATTTACAAGTTCCAGGCTAGCCTGAACTACTTAGTGAGTTCAAGGCCACTCTGAGCTACAAAGTGAAACGCTGCAACAGTATTCAAGTTCAAATACACCCACTTTACAATAATGGTATGGGTAGTTCCTTGCTGGAGCAATCTCGGTTCAGGGCCAACTGCTCACCAGGACCGGAGCATCCACAGTACCACAGGCAGCTGCCTCTAACTATCACAAGAGAGGATCAGAGGCAGGGCTGTCTAGAGGGTGTTTTCAATTGTGTATGCTCACTTTTCAGTTTGGGAAACTTGCTTCAAATGGAATAAATAAATATAGCCACATTCGAAGCTATGGCTTGGGGAGGGACTGGCAAGCTGAGAATTTCTTTTCCTACCTTTTCTAACCCCTGGGCAGCATGTCTGGCCAGAATCACCATGGGACAAGTCTATCCTCCTTCTGCTGAAAGTCAACTGCCCACATATGAACTTAGGTCCAGTGAAACAACACCCAAACTGTTGCTTGTCAGAGGCTTGCTGTGCAAGCAAAATCAATAGACACGTTCATTGGGTTAGCAAATTGAAATTAAGCAAATTAGTTCCCAGATCTTATTAGTAGCTACCCAAGATGTTGGCAAAGCAACAATGAATGTCTGTACTTTTACAAGCAGTGCTTACTACAACAGAAGTCATCCAGTGGTGGGAAACAAAATTGATTCTGAACTCCTGGACTCCAAAGGTCTCCATGAAAGGTATTTTCAAAAACCTTTGGAAATAATATTTACAAGAAAGCTGGTAATGATAATGGCAGTGACTTCTCTGTCAGAGTCAGGGACAAATCCACCCCGTTGGCTTACTTCCCTTCTGCCCACGCCGCCACTGTTCATGTGTATTCTCTAGCAGAAGTGGTTCTCACTCACTAAGTGTGTAATTCCATCCACGAAGAATCCCGCTGCCTGCAGAAGCCTGGGTTGGCCAGTGGTTGAGAGGCACTGATGATACTTTAGATCACACTTTCTCTTGATTGAAAGCAGAAGGGGCCCGTCCTTCTCGGCTTTCTTACTCATGGGCAGTGTTGATCCATTTCCTGTCCCCCTCTGTTAATTCAGACCAGGACAGACACAGATCAGAATGAGGGACCCTGCATTTCGCCACCTCCTTGGAGCAGTGGTGATGAGGGTAAGTGTTTGCAGACTGTAGGGTCTTGTTCGGGCTACCAGAGGGTGACTTTTCAATTCTTATTTAACCAATTCCAGGTCAGAAAAGTATCCACTGTACATTCACTCTGTTTAAGATTGTGTCCCCGCCCCCCCCCTCTTTTTTGAAACATTGACCACCCAACTATTTTCACTCCCAACTTAAAGTGAAATAGGGAATGTCTCATCTGGGTTTCAAATGAGATGCAATTGTCCCTTTGTTCTGCTAAAATCAATCAGAATCTTACCCAGATAGGCGGTTTCGAGTTACCACAAGCAATGTGTTTGCAGAGGTGTTTGCTCTGAAATTAAAAAAAAAAAATAATGACAACCATTACATGGAGAGCCAATAATTATAAGCATTTCCTTTGGTAATCACTGAGAAAAAATGCAAGGGGCATATCAACTTGGAGAAAAGAAAAATTGAGTTCTGTCTGGTTACGCTGAGCCACTGGTTGGGACTCTAGCCACGCTTCTTTGGCTTGCTGCGCATTTTGACTTCTTTATAACCCTGATTGAATCTGCTGCACTGTTCTGCTGAAAGTGCAGCTGAATTCGTTCACATTTCCCCTTAGACACACAGGTGAAATTGTTTGTCAAAACATGCTGCATTATATGTGACAAGAGCAGAGGTGGCCATGGAATCTAATCCCATGGAAAACTCGAGATTCAATACAAATGAGGTCCAGGGGCCAGGGCAGGCCCCTTCAGCAGTCATGTGACATGCAACTGTAATCCAGCCTACACTAAAGAAGGGCATGGCTGCTACTTCAGAAGGGGGGGGGGTGGTTTAGACTGGGGGGGGCGTTGAGGGGTGGGGAGAAGGCTTTATTTTCTGTGAAGGAGAAGCTGGCCCAGGTGCTTTCACCTCCTCAGCTCCGAACAGCTCACTAGCTACTTTCCTTTGACTTGATGGTTCCCCCTCCACAGCAGAGAGGGAGTGGGATTTAAAGAAAAGCCATTTGCATGCCAAGTTAGGGCACTCTCAGGCTCCTAGGACCATCTTCAGCTTTCATTTCCTGAATCTCTGTCCCCCTCAAATACAAAAGGATTTGTCAAGCAAAATTGATGAGGTTGGAAGGACTCAGCTGCCAGGATGAGGAGTGTACCACGGTGACCTCACAGCCATCTCCTCTGGCAATCTCTAAAGGCTCTGACTTCTAAACTGAGCCTTCAGCTCCCACATGGCTCCGCCCTGAAGAGCTCCAGGGTGCTGGGTTGAACCGTCCAGTTTATTCCATACCTTGCATCTTTGTTTTAGCTGCACACAGGAACATACTCTCCAGGATGATTAGTTCTCCTAGAGAACCCACAGAGTTGGAAACCAAAGTCAGAGTACCCACAGAGACTGAAACTAAAGTCAGACACTACTTCAACCCAGGGTGTAGAGAACCCACAGAGACAAAAACCAAAGTCAGATACTACTAGCTCAGCCCGTGGCGAGCACCCTTGTTCACTGAACACCTTGGGAAAACTCAAAAAGGAAGATGTGATTATTTCTACCCTGAAGAAGGTGTAAAAACTGGATAGAGAAAGTGAGCCCCTTCCCAAATCTCTTACCATTGTAACATGCACACACACACACACACACACACACACACACACACACACACACACATAACCCAATGAGTCTATTTAGCTTTGCTCATATATGTATGTGTCCAGACATGACCACTTGGTATTGGTCAACCTATATAGGAGTTCATCTAGAGGCCACGGTTCTCCCTCTCTCAACAGCTATTGATTTTTTTTCTAGTTCCTCATTTAGGTTTAGGACTATAAGGAATTTGCCTTGTCCAAATTGGCATCTCAACTCTTCTCGTCCTTAATTGGCTGTGTTCAGGGAACCACGCAGTTGAGCATGTATAAGCTCAAGCCATATACATACATACATACATACATACATACATACATACATACATATATGCATGAAGGTGATGCATAAAAGCAAACTGAAAATCCATGCTGAGACCAGGGGATAATGGCGTGGAGCATAATAAGGGTCTGGTAGCTGGAAGACAGGAGTGATGTCCACCATCAGCAGGTGTTTTAAGGTTAGGCCCAGGAAGACATGCACCAGAAGAGAGTCCCATGAGTTTCAGGCCTCTTCATTGCACAAGGTCTTATAGGAAGCAAATGAGCAGTCCTGTTTTCTCCAAGTATCTTCTCCAGCAGGAATAGGGAGGCTGATGCCTGTTCTAGGCCTCCATCATGAGCTGCATCACAACTGCAATGGAGTTCCTCATCCAAATGGCAGACATGTCTTTTCCTACACTAGGCCAGTGGGTCATTGTCATTGTGAAAACAGTTCTTGATGAAGAGACTGAAAAGAGAAATGGGAACTAACATTTCCAGGATTTATAGGGTCCCTGCTGTTAGTTGGGTGGGTCCTATGCGTTGCTGCTTTTAATCTTTATGCTTCTTCATCTGGTGGTGGGGGTATTCTGGAATTTACAGATGATGGACTCTATCCCATGGGTAGATTATTGTGTGTGTGTGTGTGTGTGTGTGTGTGTGTGTGTGTGTGTGTGTGATGACTCTTTTGCCTACTCCTGGGACTCTTTTCTGCCTATTAGGTGGCCTTGACCAGCCTGAAAATAAGAGCTTTTGCCTTGTTTCACTGTATTTTGTTTTGTGTTTGGTTGTTGTCTCTTTGGGGTTTGCTCTTTTCTGAAAGGAGATGGAGGGAGAGTGTATCTGGGGAAGAAAGGAGATGGGAGAGCTGGGTGGAATGGGGGGAGGGGAAACTATGGTCAGCATTATTGTATGAGAGAAGAATCTGTTTTCAATAAAAACAAAACAAAACAAAACGAAGCTCCACTGTTGACAGGTGCTCTGAGTCAGACGTGCCATCCCCTGACACTTGTATCCTATCTATAACAGGGGTGCTGGCCTGTAGGGAGCCATTACAAGTACCGTTGGTAGACAGGAGAGATGCGTATGCGCTGGGTAATTGTCAATCCCTGGGTCCCTGCCTCTCCCGTGGCGTCATATGGGCCGATGAGCAGCAGCCAGTCAGGGGGTGACACGTCCAAGGCAGAGGCTGCTAGCCTATATAAGGGATGGGTTTTGTGTGTTTGGGGTCTCTCTGTCCTGTAAGCTTATGCTCTCCCTCTCAAGAGCATTAAAGCTTTACTGCAGAAGGATCCTGAGTGTGCCGCGTCGTTCTTGCTGGCAAGACGGTATTGTGGGACACTGGCCCCTGCCAGCACCATTGCTGGAGGATTACAAAACACACCGTAGAAGCTTGGTCTGTGGCCCCTTCTCAGCCCCTGTGCTCCTGGAGACACAGATGGAAGACTACAATTAAGTGAGGTCCTAAAGGTCCTAAAAGGTCATAGAGATGCACTAAATCCATTTCCCCCCATTTTCTTTTCTTCGGGGGCATCTAGAAACATCCATAACTAACAGAGACTTGATGACAACACCTTTTTGTTCTAGCGGAGGCTTTGCAAAATTGGTTGTTCAAGCAGATCCCAGGCCCCCGGTTTCCCATAAGGCTTTCGGGTTGCCCACCAACAATAGGAAATCCACCCAAGAAATCGGAGCCCAATGTGTCTCAAGCGGGTTCCCCAACTAATTTCTCCTTGTGCCTTTTACTAAAAGTGAGACAGGTGGGTAGAGATCAAGGAGGGTCTACTTCTAAGAAGTAACCAAAGCTGGCCGCCCACCCTCCCAGGCCCTGAGCCTGGTCTTCCCAGGGGATGCCAAATGCAGTCAGGTGTGAGGCTTGGGCATGTAGGGGTACCCAAATATTTTCTTGGAAAGTAATCTCGGCTTATTAGAGTTTCTTGTCTCAATTCAGAGTATAGATTTGTGAATGGGTTTGCTGACAGATTGACCTGGTCTGCGTGTTCCCCTTATGTGGGGAACGATCGATCTTTATCATGAGGATTTGTTGACTGACGGGCTTTCACGGTTCTAATGTGCTGTTTGATACTTTTAAAAGACATATGCCCCTTTGTATAATGAAATTATCTGATGAAAGTGGGAACGAAGCTCGGGTTTTCAGAAGCACCTCAGCTCTGGGCTGCTCGGATGCCTGCCAGGGAATTTTGTTTTTATTTGCCTGTGATGGAAACCTTACAACCCCCACTGGAGTTGTTTTTGAATATTCAAGTTTCTAGACCATATACTGCACTTCTAGGCCTAAGGGCCTAAACTAAACCAAGATTGTGTTTCCCCAGGTAAGTACTTCCAGACACTCTATCCTACTGTCTTTATGCCCCCTTCTCCTCATTACTGTACCGTGTAACTCTAGACGAGCATTATATTCCACATAAAGAGCCATTTCTGTAGCATCTTGTCATCGTTTCATGGACACTGCTTTGAAGCCGTGTTGAGTTCTGAACCCAGAGCCCGACAGCAACGGCTCAAGTGCACTGCCTCGTATTATTTACCCAGATGGGGTTAATTGTTAAATAAAAGAATGGTCCCTTTCAGGTGACTTCTTTGCAATCTCTCTCACACTGGTTGTGGAAGACAGGGAAGTCCATGATAAATATCAAACTTTCTAATCAGAAACGAGTCCAGTTGTATTTGAAATCTTGAACTTAATCCAAATTCAGGAAACGTAGCCACTTTGTGTTACTGTTACTGAAGGAAGAAAATGACCTTTTAACTGTAGCATACACTCTTATTGTGCTTGAGAGCCGCAAAGAAGGGAGGGGGGATGCAAAGGCTTGAGCGAGTGTTCCTGTGAACAGAAGGGCTCTAACTCCATGAGCTAAAACCACTGTCCTCTTCCATTTTCAAGGGGCTTTTGCTTGGAGAAAAGCCCAGCCTAAAAAGCATGTTAACTTAAAACTTAGTTGCAGAATCCTTGAAGGGGGTAAATGGCTCTTTTTCTATTAATGACTGGTTGAGGTGCAGCCAGAGATACAACTTGAAAAGAAGCAGTTTCATAAATCTAAAGAGTAGGTAGGGGTTGACAGAGTTTCCCCCTCAATCGTACACATTTGTGCATATTCCTGCACATGCCCACTGTGCTGCCTAGAGTGAGAACATTCTAATACATACAAATTTGCTCAGGCTTCTCCCAGTGAGCTCCCCTAGAAGCAGCCTCTCCTATAGGTTCTATCACTAGAGATCAAGGTCATCCCTTTTAAAACTCTATGCAGTGGAACCACGAAATGCACATGCCTGCCTGGCTGCCTTATTTTATTCAGAGTGATGACTGAGTTTTTACTGCTGTTGCTACATGTATTTTACCCTTCTCTTTGTAGATACCATCTTATTTTGGAGAATTATTAACATGCAGTAGATTTTCTAAGAGGGTCTTTGAAAGCAATGACATATTAAAAAGCAAACACGTATGCACACAAACCACACACACACACACACACACACACACACACACACACACACACACACACACCTCTTTTATTATTACTATAATAATAGTACAGGGAAATGTCAGGGATGATTTTGTAGGACTGGCTTCCTATTGAAAATAATCTCTTCTAGGCTTAATCAAAATAACAGGATCAAACTTTGAATGTGAGCTGTCTGCCAAGAAGGATCCATAAAGAAAGAGAGAATACAAAAGAAAGAAAAAGATGCTGAGGCCAACAGTAGTCCTGAACAATATATGGCCTATGGTAGGGTGGGCACTGCAGGCAACGAACTGCAAAGTAGTGGTGTTAAGGCACATGTGTATTATGCTGAGAAGGCTGACTTTAGAACAGAACAGGATTTGAATCTAGAGAGAACATAGTTCAAATCCAGGCTTTGCTATGTATTAGCTTGGTGGCATTTGCTTAGTCTCTTAGTTTCTACATCTGGAAAATGAGAAAATGACAAACACATGGTAGGATTGTTCTGAGTGTTGATTATAATAACTTGAATACCTATAGCATACAGGGAAAATAATGGTAGTGACTATTTTTCTACTATAGTTACTGTGTATCATTTTTATAGTTTCTTTGATAGGTTGTTTAGAGACTTCCAAGACCAAAATGTCAGTCCCTTGTAGGTGAAGAGGTGGGTACAGAATTCATAGTTTTTTTTTTTAACTAACTTGCTGGGTGTGCCTTTAGTGACTGTCAGGCTTCTCCATTCACCCTTGAGTAAGGTTATGGAGTGGCTTTCAGACATGGAGAATGGTGGAACACAGGTGTGCATTAAGGGTGATAATGGGCTTTTTTATAAGGTTCCTGAAGCTTATTTTTAAGACTGTGTTGCACAATGGTTATAATACAGATACAGATGCATGTGGCTAAGGAGGAGTACAGTGAGTGAGAAGGAAAGAGAGAGAGAGACCAGAACCCTGGAAGATATGGAAATGTAAGGATTCAAGAAGTTGTTCCAGGGCTGGAAATTAAGGGGAAGCAGGCAAAGTCAGAGCAGGAGGACTAAAGGACAGCTCTGAGGTATGATCTCATTCTGCCCCACAGTGAGATGCTGTGCAAACCTGTGCTCCAAGCATTTGCCACTTCTTAGAGGAGAAAATAGTATCTGCCCCTTCTTCCTCCCTCAGACTCAAGTGAAAAATGTAGAAAAGAAGCAAGATTCATAAAGGATTTGATTCTATTCCAACCTCCCTTTTAATGCCATGCTTTTGTCCTACCACTAACTCTACTGGGCCCCTTCATACAGGGCCACTGCCCTGTAGAACTAAAAGTAGAAGATGACTGGTAAGCCACCTCACTGAGACTCTGGACTAAGGTACAGCTCATGGAAAAGTACTTGCCTGGCACATGCAGTAACCCAGCATTACGAGAAGAAAGAAAGAGGAAACTATTTCTTTCCCAGAAGTTCAAACCAACCAATGAAAAGAGAGACAAGGCCCACATGAAGCTAAAGGCTGAGAAGATGTCTTAGAGAACAAATCATTGTCCTTCCTCATGTAAGGACACTTTCCATCCCTAGAGCCCACAGAAAAAGCTGGACATGGTGGTGCACTTGTAATCTTAGTGATAGCTGGTGGGAGCTGAAGACACAGGGATCCCTAGAATCTAGATACTTAGTTAGATTAGCTTAGCTAGTGAAAGTCCAGGCCAGTGAGAAACCCTTCTCAATGAAAAAGTGGAAGACACCTGAGGAACAACGTCCAAGACCCAAGATTGGCTTTATATCCATGCACCTGCACCCAAGAACACACACACACACACACACACACACACACACACACACACACTTTTACACCCAGCATACCCTCCACCAAACCCCCAAACACAAACAGAAAACAACTTTGAGTTCAACTCTCACACCTCCTAATAAACGATAAGGAACATGCTTTTCATCTCAGATCCACAGAGACAGGTGGATCTCTGTGAGTCTGAGGCCAGCCTGGTCTACAGAGCAATTTCCATGACAGCCAGGGCTACACATAGAAACCCTGTCCCAAAAAACAAAACAACAAATAAACAAATCATAAAGAAAACGTGGCCCAGATAAGGTAATATGTTCCATCAATTGACATTTTAACTTACTATAATGAAATCAGTGTACCACAATAAAATGACATTTCTACCCTCAGCAGAGTTAAGTTTCTTGATTATTTGGGGTTGATGACACAAGGCCTGATCCTGAATTTGGATGCTGCTGAATCCAAATCCAGTACCAGCAATGCACGCATAAGAGTCACAGCAAGGAAGCTGGTCTCCAGCGACTATCCTCTTTTTTATTATTATTATTTTTCTTATGTTTATTTTACATATCGATCCCAGTTCCCTCTCCCTCCCTCTCTCCCTCCCTCTCTCCCATGCTCCCTTACCCACCTCCTATCCCACCCACCCACCCACACTCTACAGGGAGGGTGATGCCTTCCAGGAGGGATCAACAAAATCTGTTAAGTCATTTGGAGTAGGGACTAGGCCCTCTCTCCTGCCTCTAGATTAAAGGAGTATCCCTCCAAGGGAAATGTGCTCCCAAAGTCCCTTCATGCGTCAGAAATACATCCTGGTTCTGCTGTCAGAAGTTGCTTATACTGCCCAGGCCTTCTGGGACCCATGTTCAGGGGGTCTGAATTGGTCTAATTCTGGTTTTTCAGCTGTCAGCCTAGGGGTCAATGAGCTTCCCCTTGTTCAGGTCAGCTATCTCTGTGGGTTTCTGTAGCCTGGTCTTCCCCCCATTTTCTTATCATTCATCCCTCTCTGCAACTGGATTCCAGGAGTTTTGCTCAGTGTTTAGCTGTGGGTATCTGTTTCTGCTTCCATCAGCTATGGCAGATAAGTTAGTCATCTAAACACCAATGACAACTTATGCTGGAGAGGATGTGGAGAAAGGTGAACATTCCTCTACTGCTGGTGGGAGTGCAAACTTGTACAGCCATTTTGGAGATCAGTATGGCAATTCCGCAGAAAAGTGGAAATCAGTGTACCAGAGGACCCAGCAATTCCACTCTTAGGCATATGCCCAAATAACCCACATCCATGCAACAAAGACATCTGTTTAACTGTGTTCATAGCAGCATTATTTGTAATAGCAAGAAACTGGAAGCAACCTAGATGCCCCTCAAATGAAGAATGGATAAAGAAGATGTGGCACATTTTACACAATGGAATGTTACTCAGTGGGGGGGGGCAATGGAATCTTGAAATTCACAGGCAAATGGATGGAACTTGAAGAAACCATCCTGAGTGAGGTAACCCAGTCACAAAAAGACAAACATGGTATGTACTCACTCATATATGGATTTTAGACCTAGAGCAAAGGATTACCAGCCTATAATTCACCCCACCAGAGAAACTAGGATACAAGGAGGAACCTAAGAGATTCATACAAGGTCCCTCAGAGAAGGGGAAAGGAAAAAGATCTTCTGAGCATATTGGGAGTGTGGGGGGCAGTGAGTGGAGAGAGAGTTAGGAGAAAGAGAAGGAGAGGAGAGCATGTGGACTAGGAAGATTGAGTCCAGGGAGGAATAGATGAGAGCAAAAGAAGAGAGAGAGAGAGTGAGAGGGGGGAGAGAGGGGGAGGGTATTGAGAGAGAGAGAGAGAGAGAGAGAGAGAGAGAGAGAGAGAGAGGAGAGAAGAGGAAGCCATTATAGGTTTGAAGAGAAAAGAGAAAACTGACTAGAGAAATGTCCAGAGACCTACAAGGATGACTCTAACAATCTGAGCAACAGTGGAAATAATGAGATTGATGACTATCCTCTTAAAATCATTCTTGAGTTACACTTAGCAGAATAGCAAGTGCAGGAGGAGAGTATGGTTTCTCAGGGCCACAGTTAGGGGGAAATGGCCTGGTAAAGACCCTGGATGGAATGTTGAATAAAGAAGCAGAAAACCAAAATGCTTTGGCTTTCCTATTCTTGATTCTAGGACATAAAACCCAAAGAAGTCTGTTCTATCTCACGTTGAAAAGTCTCTGTTCATTTATCCAGAACACCAGACTAAGACGCAAGATAAAGAAAGATAGTGGCCCCAATTACAGAGTAGCTGGCCAGTCTTAATTTTATGCTAGGTTAGACAGTTTTCATGGCACTGTGGCTAGTTGACCACCATATACATGCCTACCTATTTTCCCTTTATTGTTGGAAACAGAACTGTGGTCTTTAGCTATATATATATCCCTGCTTGGCCCAAAGAACCCATTTTTCAGGCTACCAGTGATATAATTAATGTACAAATGCAGTGCTCCCAACAGGAAATGCATCTATTCTTTCTTAATCAAGCTTCCTTCATCATGGACATAATGACTCATTCTGGATCCATGTGGGTCCATGAAAATGAGAACCAGAAGGGAAGCACACATTGGTGCTCTGAGTTTCACAACCGAGTTTCTCTTAAAGAGAAATAGAATTCCATTGATTTAAAAACCCACTGTCAGTTCCCAGAACACACCCTTTCTTCATCCTTCTGATAAACTTTCTTTCTTTTCTGGGGTTTGAACATTTATTTTAGAGTAAAAGTCATTGGTGGTTTTAACTTAAAAATTATAATCAACAAGTAATACTTAAACAATTACTAATTGTTGTATAAAAATATGATTTAAATTTGAGGACTTTTATACTTCTCAACATACTTCTTAAAACAAATGTTTTCTTTCAAGCTGAGTTGTTCAAAGTAATCAAAATATGTATATACATGGCTTGTGATTTATAGCTTTGAGATTTCTAATATATGTCCTAGAAGATGGTTCTTAGCATTTAATAGGTTCATTCTTCTCATTATCCAACCATAGACAATGATTTATTTACATAATTACAGCAAAGAGGAGGTGATAGAGTGGATTGACCAGGGGTATCAACCTCATTTGAGTCACAAATCGTTGTCTATTCTCAAGCAAATTATGTATCTGTGCTTTGAGTTTTCTGCCTGTAAGTGGGGTGAAAAGAGCACACAGCATTTAAAGATTTTGAGAGGAAATGTGAAACGGCACACAGGAAGTTCCCATCAAAGTTCCTGACAGGCAGTAGAGGCTGAAGGAGTCTTAGTTATGTTGTCTCAAAGCCTCTCAGGTCAGGTAGACTCAAAAAGTATTGGTCCTACTGTGCAGCCCCTGCTACTCTAAGACGCACCAAGAAAACATTTCCACTGTCACATGTATTGAGTTCTTGGAATAAGTGAAAGTCTTGGCTCCACTGAATGGTGCTGGGAAAAGGATTGGAGGCTCAAGGCTGGAATCGGAAGATAAAACTGGTCATGTGCCACACCCTCTTCTGGACCAATGAGGAGGCCTTAGGTCCTGATCCAACACAAGAGAGCTTTGCAAAACATCAGGTGAAAAACCATTTTAGTCTGCATCCTTCTTGCTTTCCAAGAGTGCTGCAGAATCACAGACTCAATCTACTATTCAGGACAGAGCTAGCCTCCAGGAGCCTTCTGAGTATATGATAAGGGCTGGGGAAGATTCTCCAGTAGTGAGCATGTCAATCTCGACAGATGACCAGGGAAATAGCACAAGCCAGTGCAAAAGGGGTGAGACTGTGGCAGGGAGTGGTAGGTGGGCTCCCCTGCGTTAATGATACTCTACAGACGCTCATGCAAAGAAGCAGTATAGTCAGAGAATAAAACTGGGTCCAGACAACGGCAGGGATGAAGATCTGCTGAGCCTCCTACAGCTATCTGTGAATTCCCAAGGACATCTCTTGCCTAGGAGCCCCACACCCCAGTGGAACAGTCTTAAATGGTCACGTAGTACATAGGACAAGTCTTGTGTCCTAGATCCAAGCCTGGATCCAGTTCACTACTAACTCTTTTGCCTTTTCTCAGCAAGTTACATAACCAACCAAAGCCTCTGTTTTTTCCTTCCTTAATGTAGGTTATTTAATGACTTTACTTCCCTTCAGATTTATTCTAGGATTGGATTGGCCAATAGAATATTGGGTGATGGTGATAATGTCCCATATCTGTAAAATATACAACAGCAGCTACTAGATACACTTAGAAATGTTTGCATATTCATAGTTATTTTATTGAAAATCTCTAGGGACTAAATAAGATGCTATATTTTAAGTCACTGTTCCTGTCATTGGGCCTTAAAAGCTACTAAGTGGTTATAAATGGAGGCTTGTCTCCCTTCCACCAGTTCCCAAATAAACATTCAGAGGTTTAATATAAATTATGATTGTTTTGCCAATGGCTCAGGCATATTCACAATTAAATTAACCCATTTTTGCTAATCTTTGTATCACCCTGTGGCCATGGCTTACCAGTAATGATCTGGTATCTTATCTCTTTGGCAGATACATGGCATCTTCTAGACTCTGCCTTCTTTCTCTCTGTATCTTTTGTTTGGATTTCTTGCCTGGCTCTATTTTGCCTGATCATTGGCCAAATCAGCTTTACTTATCAACTGATAAAAGCAACCCTTATTAGCAGCATACAGAAGGACATCCTAGATCAAGTGCTGTTGTTCTTAAATTCCTATAACTTCACTTTCTTATTTCTGAAATATGGTTAAAAATAGTACTTGCCTTATGGTGGGAACAGAGATAGCTCAGCAGTGAGACGACTCCCTGATCATTTAGAGTACCGAAGTTTAGCTGCTAATACCTATGTTGGGTGGTTCACAACGTCTTATAACTCTAACTAGAAAGAATTTGACATCTTCTGTGGTTTCCATGGGCACACATACTTAAGACACACACACACACACATGCACATAACAAAAAAGTAAAATAAAACCTGTGTGTCTTAAGAAACAAAAATACTGTTGAAGAGGCAGGACCACGGTGCTTGTCATGTTTACATGCTGAACAAGCACAGTATCTTTCCTGTCGTTAAGAATTATATGATGTGCTGAAGAAATCCACAGAAACAGCTGACATGACCAAGTGAAAACTCATGGACCCCAGTCTGACAGCTGGGGAAGCAGCATTGGACTGAACCAGGCCCCCTGAATGTGTGTGTCAGTTAGGAGGCCTGCGCAGTCTATGGGACCTCTGGCGGTGGACCAGTATTTATTCCTAGTGCACAAATGGACTTTGGGAGCCCATTCCACATAGAGGACATGGGAGAGACATGGGAGAGCTAGGCACCCCCCCACCAATGACATGATAGACTTTGATGATCCCCCATGGAAGGCCTCACCCTCCCTGGGGAGTGAATGGGGGTTGGAAAGGGAGGCCAGTGAGGAGCATGGGGGGATGGGAGGGAACTGGACTTGATATGTAAAACAGGATTGTTTCTAAATTAAAAATTTAAAAGGAGAATTCTATGATAGTATAGAAAAAGCTGCCCGGTAATGATCAAGGCCACAGAGCATCCCAGTGAGATTCCCAGGAGGCAACTGGACTATCTGCAAGTTGCTTGCAGGTCTTGCAAGCTGGCTTTTCTGGAAGAACAACAGCTTTCTAGAACAAGAAAGAAAAAGGAATTCTTGGCAGTGGTACACTCAGTACAAGCGGTCCACAAGTGTGCACTTGATAGTCGCCCCGATAGCCAGACAGACCACAGACACACCTGCTAGACCCCAGGGATGTGATTACTGTTATAAAGGCATGATTAATGGGCCATTTATATCCGAGGCAACAACTGTCTTGTAGCAGACCTGTTGTCCAAACTGGCCATTGAGCCTCCAACTAAGAAAACGACAACACCAATGGGAGAGACAGCAGGGAGGGAGGGAGGGTGGACTTAAGCAAAAACACTTGACATTGTAGTCCATGGGAGCCTGCGCCCCCAAACAGGAAAAGATGCCGAGTTTAAGCCACTTATCCAGATGTTGCAGAGTGGTGGATGTGACAGAAAGAAACAGAACAAGTGCAGGTGTGTGGGTCTCTGAAGGGGTGGCTGCTTTGGCCTTCGAGCAGCCAAGGGGATTTTACCCAGTGTCTTGTCTGAAAGAAGTCAGAGAGAGGTGGTCCCTGGATAGGATGTTTTGCCCCTGCCCCCAAGTCATTGTGCACAAAGTGTTGTCCCTCCCACGGCTAGTTGCCTCTTTCAATCAATTCTGAGATTGCACATCTGACAAATTATTTAGTGAGAGTTTTCAGATTCTTTCTGAGAAATAGGGAGAAGTAAGGCAACCCCTCGAGCGTGGTGTTGGTGAAGCGATGAGTATCATGAAGGAGCGGACGGTAGAGAGCGCTGCACCCAGCAGAGATGTTCGGAAAATTTCCTGCCAGAGTCACACTGTCAAACATACATTTCTTTCGTGGGGGATGAGTCCAAAGCTGGAGTAAATTCTCATGGAGAGCCCTGGATTCTTTCTCCCTCATCTGCTGTGTGTCAGTTCGCAAAGGCAATATTACATACCAAGCATGTAATTTATAATTCTCACTACTGATAAAGTTACAGCTAGCTCCATTTTACAGATGGGCAAATGGGAGGTCAGAATAGATCATTTGAACAAATCAAAGTCATATAGATTGCAAATGACAGAGCCAGAATTTAATTCCAGACACCTCCACTCATGTGATCCAAGTGCTTCTTCTAATAAAAAAAAGACAAAACAAACTTTCTCTTCCTAGTATCTTGTTCTCAGCTATCAGTAGGTATCTAATGTGGCTACCATCAGCAAAAGGCCTAGTTTTAATGATGTTTAAAGTTAATTTAACATAAATTTTAAAAACTATATACAGGCAGTAGCAACCTTGTCCGGAACAGGTCTGGAAATCAGAACAAATGGATGACCTTCGACAGTGGGTCTTGTATTTACTCAAGACACTTTTGACAGAGCTGCTGGCCCCTTGGTAATGTTCTGTTCTCTAATTTCTCAACAAGCCTGTAAATTGTTTTAGCTAGTAAACTTATTTCTGTAAGTTCACTGAAATAAGACAACATATATATATTTTTATATAGAAGTCTGCGGAGATAGCAGCTATAAATTCCATGATGCTGAAACAAATAACATACTCCCAAATAGGAAGAATTAAATAAAAGCCATACAAATCCTAAATTGAAGACTGGGTGACAACTATTAATGAATTTGATGCCCTCAGATAAAGTATTGGACAATGTGTTAGATTCTCTGTCCATTAAAATACCCACTAACATTTTTAAACCTCTGTTTCAATGGCGTATCCCCATATCTGTGGTTTATTATAGAATCATTTTAAGTACTTAAAGTCAAAAGTCCTAACTCTATGCCAAATAAATTTAATGAACCCTTAAACTGAATTCCTAAGAGCCTCGTTGAATAAAAGAAGAAATTCTAAGGTGGGGTAGTGGAGTAAATCCCTTTTGGACTTGCTTTGGTAGGCAGTCCTAAAACCATACCACAGACAGCACATTTTGCCAGCAAAGCCTTTACTGTCCAGTTGACACAGTGACACGTAGAGACAATGCTGAGGCAGCTACCTATGGTGTGCATAGAGGAACTCATTTCTCATTCTTGATTCCCACACAATACCTGGCCAATCACTGCTAAAGCTGTTGTATTGCATGGTGTATTGTCTGCACCAGAAAAATGGGCTTTTTGTTTTGACTTAATTTGACAAAGAAGTGGAAAATGTCCCCAGCTGCCTCTCTAATTTTTTTGTCTTTTCTTACCTTCGGGTTATCTATTACAACCACTTACCTCAAGAAGGACTGATGTAATTTAAGTGCAAAGGACTCTTTGGTGTATCACTCTCGAAAATCTGTCAAAGACTGACAGTAGCCTACTCCTTTTAGATAAAAAGATGAATTAACTTGAACTCATCTGTTTAATGACACATATTATGGGCCCACTGTATTCCAGGCACTGGCCTCCTTGCCTGCTCTATGTTTTATTCCTTGAGCTACAGATCCAACACGAGAGGTTGATATTATCATCTTGTTCTAGAAACTGACACTAAGAGAATCTAAAATTTAAGTTGCATTTACAAAGTATTAATCATAGTAAGCTAGAATTTTAGAATTCCAGAATTCTGGTGACCTATGTCTGTCTAACTGCAGAAGCCACGGTCTATTAATGCTTCTGTATATGAAGTACAATAACTTTAATTGCCTTTATAGTCAATCTTTTATTTAAATAGTCTGCCTGAAACTTCTAGTAAGAAGAGGGCCTTTCTCCTGCTGTGTAGCAACGATCTGATTCTATTCTTTGATGATTCTGTAGTAACTAGTTTTTTCTTTATAATTATTTTAATCCAGTTCAATATTTCGGTCATCATTATGCCATCGTTTCCAGTGTGGAAACTGAATCAAACTGAGAATAAGCAGGATTTATGGTGTATTATTTGAAACCACATGGTTCAAATCCTGCTGAATAAAAGCAAAGGTCATCTGTGCTATGCCGCATGCTTGGACACCATCCAGCTGCATGATAGAGAAAGACACTCAGACTGTCCGCCAAAGGTAACTAGCTGCAGATAACAAACTTGACTGCCACACTATCCTTCAAAGTCCTGGCATAGTTTACCTCTTGCTGCCATTCCCATGCCTTCATTCTCTCACCTCTGGGCCATAGCAGGCAACCTAACGTCCCAAGGACCTTTGTGTCTGTCATATTTCATGCAGACTTTCTTCTTTGCTCTTTTGATAAAAGCTCCCAAAGGCAAACCTTCCAGTAGTTCAATTCCAGAGATACCAGTGACCTTCTTAGAGAAAGGGAAGGCGTGCTATGGCCTTGACCTTTACTCCTAACAGAACCATGGTCTTTATACATTGAGGTCCTTCATGTAATTCCATCTGCAAAACAATTATTTGAGAGCACCAACCACCTGTATTGTGTTTGAACATCCTCATGACCATAAAAGACACTAACTTATTAGAATCCTTTCCCAGTCATTGACTATAACTTGGTAATATGATGGCTATTTATTTGCTACCTGTGGGAATTATGTTCAATGCCTTATCAACAGTCTGTCATACTATCAACCTAGAAATTATCTTCCCAACAGAAAAGCAAGTCCTTAATGGTCAGCGAGCTACCATGATTGGCCCATGCCACAGTCTTTCTAAGTAAGGACCTCCTCACCTTGCATATGTTGAATCACTAACTTCTAGCTTTTCTCTTTATGGTCAATGCCCTACTCTTCCATGTTCCTAATTTAAATTCCCCATCAGAGTTTATTGGGTCTACTGCATTCTGAAATCATGGGTCATATTCCACTCTGAAAACATCTGTGGCCATCAGAAAAAAATATGACAAGGATATGACACCTAGGTTTGTCCCTTTAATAAGAGTACTGGAGAAGGATAGTTCCAAGACTAGAACATTACTGCAACATAGACATTCCAGATAATCTGTCTGTGAAGCAATGCAACTCAATTGTCAGTATGCTTTTGCATCCCTTCACTATGCTCAACATGTCTTGTAAAGAGTTCAGCTTGGGCTGGAGAGATGGCTTAGTCATTAAAGGCTAGGCTCACAACCAAAACAAACAAACAAAAAGAGTATGCAGTGTTTTAGTGGTTTGATCCTTAGTATCCATGTATGAAGTTCATGTTACAGTATCCAGCACGCATTTGTATGGGGAATGGGTAAGTTGAGCAGTAGAGAAGAGGACAGGCGTAGAGTAGATGGAGTTAATAATAGTGTATGAATGGAGCTGATACAATAGTAACTAAGCACATGAGCTCTTGAGCCAGACTGCTGAGCCAGTCAGATTTTGGCTCCATTTTTACTAGTTGTGTGCTCTAAGTTGAAATCCCTCCCCCATATAACTTAGTACAATGATAATATCAGCCCCATAAACTTTCTGTGACAAATTAAAAGGTAGGGATCGATAGAAAGCAAACACCACAGTCCACAGGGGACTGCAAATCAACCACTGTTATCATTGTTATTGCATTATTGTTGTAGATAGGAGAAATATGAAGGCAGAAGGCATACCTTCAGGCAAAAGAAAAAAGATGAAAAAAGATTAGAACCAATCAAATTAAAAACAAGACAGAAAATTGTCTGTAATGTCAGGACAAATATGAAATAAAATATACGGGGATTGTCGCAGGAAAGAACAGCCAGAAAAATGTTTGTGTCCTAAGAAAAGCCAGGAATGGAGGCTGGGAAGACAGATTGGTCACTAAAGTGATTCCCACGCAAGCGTGAGTTTGGATCTTTACCTGTGTAAAAAGCTTATAAGGCAGAGGCATGAGGACACTGGGTCTCACTGGCCAGCTAGTCTAGCCACTAAGCTCTAGGTTCAGTGAAAAAATAAAAACATGTCTCAAAAAATTGTAGAAGCAATTAAGGAAGACATCTAATATAGAACGCTTAGACACACACACACACACACACACACACACACACACACACACACACACAAGATAGTAATGATCTAGCTGACTAAGACATTGCAGCTGACATTATTGTATTATTGTTGTCTTCTGCTTCGTTTGGATGCCCATCTGTATCTCTGAGGGGTTTGAGTGCATGGTGTTTGTTAATACAGAGAATTAGGAATGTAGCTATCAGTTGAGAGGGGATTTGGTTGGAAGAAAGGATATTCACTTTGAAAATTTTTTGTTTCCAATTTGTTTAGCCACAGAGTTGCTTTGTCCCCATGGCCAGTGAACACTGTTAAGTCCAACTGAATTGTGAGGGTTCAGCCCTTTCTCTAGCTGCTGAGTGAGAGTCCTGATGTGGACCTATTTCAGCTCAAATGAAGGCACCTCTTGCCTTTAGCAGTATGTCTGCCCAAAGGGGGCATCTTTCTGCAAACCTCTGTCCCAGGAGGACCATCTTTTTCTAATTAGAGCGGACACCCATCAGTGTTTCAGCTACCCTATTGCACTATTTGCAGCCCTGGGAGATTTTAAACCAATTGCAAGATAAGTTGGTTTTCAGGAAGAGGAGAGATTAATGGGAGCACAGAAAGATGGATATGAGCGCAGGGCTGCCTCCACCCCTCCCTTCACACATGCTGGGGCTAGCAGTGAGGCCAGCAGGGATGACCCTGAGTAGAGTTACATATTTTTCACACCTCCTACTAAAACTCAGCAAATGCTTCACTGACTGTTCCCAGCACAATTTTTCTTCGTGCAGAACGTGTTGGGATTATCGCTTTTAGTCACATATGGGCTGGAAGTACTTTGTAGGGCCCCAAGGGCTGCAACTGTTCAAATCCCCATGGTTGGGAAGCAGATTTGGGGAAGCAGGGACCCAAAGAGCCTTTCTGAGAACTCCACATAGAGAGCCAGTTCCCATTAATTAAGTCCAGTTCCCAAGACTGAATCAAAGCTGCCACTTCAAGGGTTTTGGAAGTCAGGAGGTAAAATACAAGTTTCAACCCCAACACCTTCCCCTTATCCATCTCTTATGCCATTTCAGGCCATTGGGTAACATATGACTTGCCCTTAGTCAGTCTTAGATATTATCTGCTGAAATAGTTGTGCTGGTAAGGGAGGGAGGTTTCAAAATCTGTAACAGATGCACAGCTGCCACCTGAGATGATGCATTATGAATTCAGAGCTGTCATCACCTCCCCGCCACCCCTACCCTCACCCCCAAGCACATATTTGTTCATGTGGTTTACACCTGTGGGACTGTGGGATGCGAGACAGGAATCTGATTACTGTTTGGGAGACAACTCTGTCTCTAAAACTGATCCATGTATCTTTGCTTCCCTGGAGAAGCCCAGGGACTCTTGCCAACTCTTCATGTGCTCCAGCTGGGTTGGAGCTCTAGCCCAGTATTTTTGGAATTTGGTACCAATGACTAACCGAGGCTGTCACAAAACGAGTCTTATAATGTCTGTCCCTCTTGACCTCTGAGCTTCTGTCCCATGATGAGGCCGAGAAGGATTTTTCCCTCCTCTGTTAAGGCGCTGTTGTAATAGGCTGCTGGAGTGAAATGATCATAGCAGGCAAAAGGCTTTGTCTATTGGTGTTTAGTGGGAGAACGCTTGCCACTCTCTGAAGAGACGGATTCTAGGTAAGAAAACAGCAACAACAGCAGATAAACATCATGAGGTGAGGAAGAAAAGCAGAAGACCCAAGAGGCTGCTTTAGGAATGGAAGAGAGACACTGGGCACAGTAAGAGAGGCCAGTTTGCAAAAGCACAGATTCATAAGATTTCTGCTCACTCATGGTTCCAATTATATGTAGAAATATTTATTGAATTAACATTGACTTATTCTTTAAAAGAAAAATGTAATTCTTTATTGATTCTTTAGAAATTCACATCGTGAACCCCAGTTGCTCTCACCTCAAGGTCCCCCCATATCTTCTCCTCATCTCTCCTGCAGTATGCCTCCAAAAATTAGTTAAAAACAAAACAAATAGACAAACGAAAAGCCCATTCTGTTCCTCCATCTTTCCAATGCCTTTTCATTCATCCTAGTGACTCAGGAGATGCAGTGTGTCGTGTATTACACCCCCAAATTACTAGATTATAAATTCAGAGGGACTTTATGTATTATTATATTGTTCACGTCTACAATCATACTTAACACATAGTAGGTGCTCAATACGTTTTTTATTTTTTTCTGACAAAAGGTTCTGTTTAGATACAAGTTGCACATTGTAATGCTGGTCACTAGTGTAGCTGCCGAGGGGTAACTTGCCTACAGATGTGACTGTGGAGCACACTTGGCTGTTTTAACTCAAGCATTTGTTATTTGACATGCTGGCTGGTGAATGATTTTGACCACCATGAAATATGCTAACCATTTTGGGCTCCAATGTTGCCATTTCTTTGTCCTGGAGGGAAATCTATCCTGGAGCTGAAGATCCTTGCAGGCATCTCCCTTCACTGCTAGAAGAGGGGCAGAGACCCTCCCTGGCCCATCCATGTTCATCTAAGCAGCTGTATGCAAACATCAATGGGGCAATTTTGTGTCTCTGCTTGGCTAGATAAACTGAGCCCCAAGGCATATCTCTTGGTCATACAGAGTTACTCCAGGCATAAAATCACACTTGCCAACATGCTGAAGCATCTAGAGAAACAGATGTGGTCTCAGCCTTTGTCACTAACTCATAATCTCTCATAATCTTAACCAGTCCATAAGCCTAGTATTTGGTTTTTATCTTTTGATTCATGCTCCCTGTGCCCATGTATGAAGGCATCAAAAGGCAAAAGTATTGCAGGTGGAATCTTCCTTTTTACACACTGGTGAGGTCAGACTTGGGGTTTGACTTGGAATGTTAATAAATCAAAAGGTCAGAAGTCAACTAGTGGTATGGATTAGATGCTCAATTGTGAAGACAAAAGACATGAGTATTTCAGCATTGTGGTGCAATAAACACTTCTATTCTGTACAAATGTGACTCCATCCAGCCGTTAGCCAGTGTAAGGACAGAGATTTCAAAGAAAGTGCTAAGGAATGGATGTTTCTATTGGAATCCTGAGGCAGAGGATCAACTTTCAACTGACCCTCTGTCCTTAAGGATAAATCTTTGCTTCTCTATTCTGACTTCCCAGTGACCTTAGATTTGGTCCTACAAAGAGTGACATCTCACTGAAGCTATGACTATCAGAGCCCTGGGAGGGCGGAATGTTGAAAGTGGTGTTTCAGGCCAAGCTCTTCAGAGTTGAGAGCTTTTAGTTGACCAGTCTTCTTATTCATGGCTCCCAGTTTTTCAAAGTAGCAGCTGATAGTCAAGGAGAAAAATCAGAACCTTGTATCATTTTCCTGGTGAGTGCATTGGACAATGTTTCTTCACTTTGACCATCTCCTAACTCTCACTCCCCATAAAATGTTGGGATTTGAGTATTTGTAGCTAATATCTCCATTACATAGCAAAAATCTCCATCCTTCATGCCATGCATATAACAGACTCAATAACTCTTAAGCTATATACTTACACAAAAGACACAACCTTAAGGAATATTCAATGCCTCACACCTTCGCTCAGTTTCAACTGATGTAACGGGCAGATAGAATGTGGTCATCGTGCCCATATTAACATATCCCACTCAGGTGAGTCAAGCACTCAATAGTTATACAAAGACACATGACCACAGGAGTGTCCAATCTTCTCACATCTCATGCATGAAGTGGATAAATATTAGACGTCTGATACCACTGTTTAGCTGTGCAAGGAGCTAGTCTTTCCCAGACCCAAGAACTGAAGTTAGCACACATTTCCACAGATTGATTTATTGTTGCCCCAATGCCCTGGAAAAAGTAAACTCCACACTTATTAAATCCACAGAAAAAATGATAATAAGCCTTTTTGCTTCTGGTACTCAAGAATAGTTTAACATGCAAAACAGCTAGTAAGAGAAAAACCTTCATTTAAAATGTAATATGGAGCCAGGAAGACCTGAAAATGAAAGTATTTAGGTAGCAGTAAACTTTTTATTTATGGATCCTGCTCTGGTAGGGATTGCCTGCTTTCTCCTGAACTTGAGGGTGCTGTCACTCATTTTAGTCAAATGCTTTCAAACAACTGAACTGCATGGGAAGACCTGAATGAGTCAGAGCAGTTGGTGTCAGAATCCATCACTCAGTGACATCTGGACAAGTCACTCCTGTGACTGCGTAGACTCTAGTTCTCACTGTGCTTTGCAAAGCCTCCCTCTCCCCTCTCCCCTCTCCCCTCTCCCCTCTCCCCTCTCCCCCCTCTCCCCTCTCCCCTCTCCCCTCTCTCCCCTCTCCCCTCTCCCCTCTCCCCTCTCATCCCCTCTCCCCTCTCATCCCCTCTCCCCTCTCCCCTCTCATCCCCTCTCCCCTCTCCCCTCTCATCCCCTCTCCCCTCTCATCCCCTCTCCCCTCTCCCCTCTCATCCCCTCTCCCCTCTCCCCTCTCCCCTCTCCCTCTCCCCTCTCATCCTCTCTCCCCTCTCCCCTCTCCCCTCTCCCCTCTCCCCTCTCCCCTCTCCTCCCCTCTCCCTTCTCCTCCCCTCTCCCCTCTCCCCTCTCTCCTCTGCTCCCCTCTCCCCTCTGCTCCTCTCTCCCTTCTCTCTCTTTCTTTTGCTGTCCTGGGCAGTGTCTTCTCCCGCCAGCAGCATGAGCTGTGGTTACCTTCTCAACACACAGAAAAGGCCCCTCCTTCTTTACTGAGGCCACTCCCGTGTGGCTTTCCAGCATGTGGCATAAATATATGGCATCCACAGCAACAGATTCTTACTCAAGATGGAACACTGTTCTCTTCTCGGAAAAGATCAAACCTCCTCGAGGGCCATTTCAATTTTTTTAGGACACAATTTAACCTGTTGAATCCAGGAATGGCAGGGTTATTGTTTTTACCAATCAAGCACCTAGCCCCACCAAAATGACTTTTACTAATTTTAGCTGCAATTGTGTGTGTGTGTGTGTGTGTGTGTGTGTGAGAAGTGTACAATAGTGGATGGCTCTCAGTTTCCTCATGCATGCAATGATGGGTATGGAATAACCAGTAAATTCCTCACAGTGTTGCTGAAGCTGAAGTATTTGACAGGTACACCCTTGGCATCTAATCAAATGGGGACCTTGGAAGCAGAATGCCAGAAGTTTTGGTCCATACTTCTAAGAGGCTCAGAGGAAATCTACTTCTTAACAATCAATACACAGGGTTATTGGGTTAGATTTAACAAAACCCAGTGCTTAGTGGCGTAAACATTTCCTTGAAAACAATGGCCCTGTATTATCTCTAATCCTTTTAGTTTGTTTGCTGGTACTCTTCTGGATAAATTGGGGCAATGGAGTAAAGAGTTAGGAGGTATTAAAAAAAATGGAGCTCTAAGAAGTAAGCTTCAGAGTGTGAAGTGTGGTCTATAAAATAGTGATGTTTAACTATAAACACTTGAGTTGTTGGGAGAGCCTTAGTGATGCTTAAGTTATCTCCTTCAGCTCCATGGTCAGATTTACTGTTGCCGCTATTACTATTACTTTTCATTCTGGGATCCAAAAATTTCCGAAACTTCTAAGTAAGAATGCCTAAAATTTTCTGGATATGAAACATTCTTGTATCTAAAAGGAATAAATCAAAGTGTCTATTCTGTGTTAGACACAATGGCTATGCCAATTAAAATAACTAGGTTTGTAGAGAGAAAACGAATTACTGTTGGAGGTCAGTCTTTAAGGTCCTACAGCAACCAATCTGAGAAGCTCGTGCTGTTCATTCTTGCTCTCAATTTGACTCAACTCAACTCATCCTCACAGAGAGGGCTCTTGTTAATTGACCCCTCACACTTACTCAGTCCTCTATAGTAATAACTGAATCCTGACCTCTAGTGGCAGGAAAGAATTATCAAGAAGTGCTGAGTAAGAGCAATTCCTAAGAGGGTTACTGGTCCTCAAAGGCTCAGTTGTAGAGAGCTGTTTTCAGAGATAATCTTTGAGAACCCACTCTAAGAAACCTCATGCTACAAGCCCTCTGAAAGTTCTACCTATAATTCCCACCTCTAGCAATTTACAATATCTCTAGCTCCATCTACAACTCCTCTACCTCCATCTACAAACCCCTAGCTCAATTGAGAGGTAGGAGTACAATTCTGGCACAGAAAACTTCTTTGTCCTCATTGAGTAGTGTTGACACATCTACATAAAATTATCACATGGAAGTTGTAGGTGGATGGACCAACCACCTTAAACTGACCTTCTGAGGAAGGCAGACTAATTTGGTTAATAATTACTGAAGGGAAACATTATTCCTCTTACAGACATAAAATTTCATTTGACAAAATTGTACCCACTGCACACAGCAGCATGGATGGCCCTCATAAATGTGTGAAGCATAATATTGAACAAGAAACTTAGATATGAAGAATACTTGTAGGATTCTTAATCATAATGAAGTTCAAGATTTATCAAAATTTCTTTTTGGAATGTTCAAAAATTCTGAAGGTCAGAATGGTGATTGACTTTGGAGAGGAAGGATAAGATGAGGCTCCAGGGAAACTGGAGATATCTTCTGTCTTGACCTGGTGTTAATTAATTAGGTATGTGCATGCCCAAAAGTTCCTTAAGCTGGATATGAGAGACATGTGCACTTTGAGTTTTGTAAATTATGTATCCGCAAAAATGTCACGAGTAAAAGTATGCTTGGTACATAGTGTGGAGTTTCTAAATACTATTAAACTTAATTAACTGTCTAACTAAATAATACTTCAGCCTCAAAATTGTCCCAAAAGAAAGACTGTGCTAAAGAAGGAATAGCAAGAAGAGAAAGATTGGATTAAAGGAGAAACAGGAGGCAGCATAGAAGAGGGGAAGAGGAGTGAAAGGAAAGAAAAAGGAGCCGAAAAGAGAGACAAATCTCACTTTTAAAACGAGATGGAAGAGGTTGCGGGAGGCTGATGATGAGTCCAACGCATGGGAGGAGGAAGGAAGGGCTGGAGGGATGAGTGCTTTTCCTGCCCACTGTGCCCTGTCTTCCTGTGCTCACCCTGAACACTCCTCCCCACAGAATTAGAAGTAGCTATCTAGCCCACAGGAATAGTAAATCTGCTTTTGTGATTAACTTCAGTCTTCTCCTTGAAAATTTTAAATAAACTTTCCAAAGCCGAATCTTGGGAGGAATTACTAGATGTAATTCTGAGCCCCAATTGTTAATCTGTCCGTGAAACCTCCTAAGGAAAGGACAGTGAGTAAGCAGCTGGGACCAGGCTCTCCTGGGGTCACCTTCTCATTTCCCAATGGGCATTCCTCAGTTACTCTGAAAACCGTTCTACCTTCTTTGGTTGTTTTGCTATTGTTTCTTTACATTCAAGTTAGACCTTTTTTTTTTTTTTATTTTGAAGACTGAATGTTAAAGAGAAACAAATAAATAAAAACTAAAGCAAGCAAGTGTGGACAAATCCTTCCAGTTACAAAGGTTAATTGTTTTGTTTTTTTCTTCAGGATTCTCCTACTCATATGTTGTGTCTTTACCATGGAGCCAGGCTGGCCCATCAGGAATGACATTGTGACTTAAGCTCTGAACGTGGTGTTACAAAGCCCAAGCAGACTCGTGGTGTGAGTGATAAGTACTCCACCCCTGCTCTTCATTGCCAAAGCTTAGTCACATCTGAAGTGTCCTGTAGGTCAGTAGTACCGGTGTCCTCACTACTATAATGCAAATAAAAATAGAACTCCAGAAAACCCTTGCCTATTACACAGTCACCATTGTCTAAACCACTGTACATATATTGATTTACTTAGTTCGAATGTTTATGGTTAGATTGTTTATGATCTAATAAAGTTGCCTGGAGATCGGAATGTAAGGTTAGCCATAGCCATAGAAGCTGGGCAGTAATGGCAGACACCTTTAATCCCAGGATGCAGGAGACAGAGGCAGATGGGCTGCAAAAGAGTGAATCGGTCTAAAAGAGTAAGGAAGATCATGCCTTTAATCCCTGCACTAGAAAGGTATATAAAATGGGGCCTCAGTGTCTCATGTGGTATTCAGCACTCAGTATTCTGGCATTCAGTTTCCAGCCACACTGAGGATTTGGGGAGCCAGGATCATACCCCCACCCCAGAGCCTGAGGTAGAGGTAAGAGCTAGTGGTTGGCTGTTTTGCTTCTCTGATCTTCAGCTTGAAACCCAATGTCTGCCTCTGGGTGTTTATTATTTGTGCTACACAGAGACACACAGTTTAGTGTTTGAACCAGGACTTGAACCCAGAAGTCTAGACCCACATTTGACATGTATGTATGTATGTATGTATGTATGTATGTATGTATATATAATATAGATATCTTTAAGAAACTTTTTGTAATTTATAACAATCAGTGAGAAGAATGTGAGATCACCTGCATTGTAGATTTCTCTTTGCCACTTAACTAACTGTGTGAGTTTCCACAACTTAGAAGCCAAGGCATTGCTCAATTTCAGCCGTAGTTCTTTCTCTTAGACTTGCCCATCTTTGGGATTTGCCTTGTGTCATCTAACCCAGAATCCAGAGGGTTTGAACAGGTGTGCAATTCCACTATGAACTCAGTCAAAATTTCCAGGGTGATGAGTCTTACTCCTAAATCTACCCAGGGTTTCAAGACCCAGATTTAGTGTAACTTCTTTCTGTGCTAGAATCCTTCTCCTATCATTCTTTGAGTGAAAATGTTATGTGTAGAAAACATATTCTAAAACAGGGAAAATAAGATAACAGGCCTATTACCCAGAGTGACAATACATTCTGACTGCCATTTGATTGGATTGGGAAGTAACAAGGGAAATCTCAACCCTGAGTGTGTCTGTGAAGATGTTTACAGACTGGATTAGTTAAGTAGAGGAGGTCTCAAACATGGTTGGTGCCATCCCTTAGGCAGGCCTGACAGACCGAGAGCAGAGGAGGAAGTACCAGCACAGTCAGTCAGTCTGTCTGTCTCTCTCGTGTGTGTGTGTGTGTGTGTGTGTGTGTGTGTGTGTGTGTGTCTGTGTGTGTGTCTGTGTGTATGTGCTCATGTTTCCAGATAGTTCGTTCTGACATACCCTCCTGGATATGACAGACTGAAGTTCCAGAAGCCATGAGCTGAAATGTACCATTTTTCCATTTAACCTGTTTTTCTTTGGTATTTGCTGCCACATCCAAATTGTGATCCACCTCTTACTGTCCACCATATCCAGAGATGAAGGCCTCATTGCCACCAAGAGAGCTGCTGTTGGGGGGAGGGTTTAAATAGGATGTGACAAAACTCAACTCTAGGGTAAGTGAGATGGCTCGGAGGATAAAGACACTTGTTGCCAAACCTAACAATCTGAATTCTCTGCCCAAAGCCCACATAGTAGAAGCAAATAACCAATTCTCACACTCAAATAATTAATCAATTTAAAAAAGTAAAAAGCCCCTTCAACGCTAGGTAAGGCAGTGGATACTAGCCAATAGATTAATACTACAATGTTCCAGAGAATCAAGAAAATAATTGCGGAAAGAGAGCAGTGAACCACAGGGTCATCTGGAATTCAGAGCTCACACATTCATCTCTGTTCTCCCTGTCTTCCTTTCTCCTCTCCTTTCTTCTCTCCCCCTTGTCTATCCCTGCTCCCCTGTTTCCCTAGTCTTCTTCCCTCCTCTTGTCTTTACTCTTCTACTTTTATGTATCCTCTGCTTATGGTAAAAAACAAAACAAAACAAAAACAAAAAACAAACAAGCAGCCCCCCTCCCTTCCTCGATCCTGTCTTAGAGCTCCAGCTGCAGGCAGCCTAGCTCTTCCTCAT